>JAEBDU010013228.1:1696348-2251354 GCA_016802625.1 Heliconius numata
TTCCTTTAAAGTTTTCTTTAGAATTTTATTCAGCGGGAAATATTATGGGACGGATACTGTATTTGCAGCTAGTGTTGATTTTCTTTGTATAAGTATATAAAGGCCGTTATGGATTAGGGGAACAAACGTGCGAGTGTAAACACGACAGGTTGTGGGTTCCATTTCCATTTGAGATAGTGAAATATTTAATACTAGCGACCCCCTTGCGGCTTCGCCCGCTTTTACTACTGGATTATTCATATAATGTATGTTTGCAAAGCACTTAAGATAATGTGAAAATTAATTAAACTCTAATGCAACCCGCATTTTCGTAGTTTCAATAAGGATTTTCCAATTGTTTTACACAGCAAAGATTTTTTAGTAGGTACCGTAATTTTAAATCTGTGCTACTAATCTTTTCAAGTACTTATTAAAATATTTTTAAATGACTATTTTTAAACGGAAGAAATTATAAACAAAAGCCTACCTACTAATAACTACTACAAAAAATATGAAACCAAATATATCGCGCTGAAATAATACATTCAACTACAATTATCCAATACGTGCAAACGCATCTAAATCTTCGTTGCTATAAAGGCAGGCGGGTTTTTTTTCGAGCTTGTGGTTAATGCTGAAGAGGGTATTCTGTCCCTGATGAAAAGCAAGCACGACGTGGCTGCCTGTGAGGAAAATTAAATAGAATGCATCGGCCGGGAATCGAACCCGGGCCGCCCGCGTGGCAGGCGAGCATTCTACCACTGAACCACCGATGACTGCTCATGACGCGCTTGTATAAGCAAAACGTCGCGGGGCGCGTTTCGCAGCAAGGATGTTTTGATATTGTAACAACTTCAGTAAAGTACTTATTAAAATGAAAAACAGTAAAAGACAGTTTTGATCTACATTAAATGGCCAACGTAACTAATATACTTATTTATATGCTGAGAGTAAGTGATAAGTAAAACTTGAGTCGGCACAGCTGATGAGTCAACGTCGGGATGTGTCAACAATTAAATGCGTTTTTCTCTAAAACTATTCGCAATTTCGAAATAATTTAAAAAGCAAATTTTATCTTCGTTTAACGTAGAAAATTAATAAAGTATTTTAAAGGATAAGGATTAATACCATTATGGAAAAGTATCGCTCACAATAAAAAATATATTGAAATTACTATTTTTAGACAGAAAAATGATCACTACACGTTATCCTTAAAAGATAAAAATATGCTCTCGCGGACTTTTTTGTAGATCTTATTAAGAGGAACAATACTCCAGTACATTATTTTCATGTAGTACTTACCATTAAAGCAGCGCATGCGCGAAAATGTCTCAACAGGTAGGACTTTATACACATTTATCGTATTTATGTTAATTTACATAAGAATGTACAAATAATAAACTATATATAAACCTTCCCTGAGAAATACTCGACCTAATGGTGAAAACCGCATAAAAATCCGTTGGGTGGTTTAGAAGAAGAAGAGTTAGAAAGTTCAGACAGACACGAAAAGCGACTTTGTTTTATAAGATATAGGATTTTCATTTTATTGAACTGGTAACCAGGCAAAGCGCAGTTTTAACTTCCGCCATTCAAGACGTAATTCCTCAAAAAATCATCTGCAAATTGGAAACAGAAGTGCCTGAATGGGGAACGGAGTGTCTTGACATAGGTTCCCTCTGCCTATTCTGCTATGTGTGGAATACAGAGTGAAGCTAAATAAATGGTTTATATGTGACTTAAATGTGGTATATTCGTAAATATTATGCTTATTATTGTATATATTTTTTATTAATATGATCTCTTTAACACTAGATTCTTTTCTTTTCTTGTCTTTCTGCTAAAAAAAATTAATTCTAGATCAAAATTCAAAAGAAATAGTTAACAAATCAGTATTACTAAAAAAATCGACTTAAAACTGTTTATTCGAGAACGAAACATTTATTTCTAATGTAACCTAACGTAGTTCAGAAGTCAACACTAAAAAAATAGTTTTTTTCCGTGTTTTCATTTTCTGACTAGCTAGTCTTAACGAACGCCAGTGATCATTAGGCAACCAAGTAACTAGAGCACTTGACATAGATTTTACGGACAAAAGTTTTTTTTTATAATGTACCTACCTAATACCTACTACCTACCTACTAGTACTATTTTCATGCGTAATGCTAGTTTTGTTTTAGTTACAAGACAGCAGGGTAGGCAGGAGGAGTCTGGGAACCTAGTGTTAAGACACTCTATTCCCATTAAAACACTTCCGTTTCCCACTTCCGCCGAATTCTGGATTCTTATTCCTCATATAGCAAACTAGGCAGAAGGAACTTTGTGTTAAGACTAATCGATATTGACGTAGCTCTCGAATTCCAGACATTGCTTGTTAAGGTTTTTACAAACATATTATTTATAGTCGTTTTGTTTATCTTTAGTAATTTAATTTATATATTCTAAAAGAAAATATATTGAAAATTACTTATAATTAATTAAAATAAAATACAATAATACTTCTATACAAGAACAAAAACATCTTAAAATATTATAAATCAAACAAAAACTTCCCTACAAAATAATCAGTTTTACCTTAATGACCTAACTTAGGTGGCCCTTAAATTCATAGCATAGCTTTTACCTGAGACTAACCTATTTTCTAACTTCCCGCTAAGTTGTCAAGTCAACTTTTACCCCCATGGACGCATTAAGCTAACCCAACCTGTCACTGCCGACCAGTTGCTCTAGCTAAGTTGACTTTTCTATATAACAACGATGAAGATTAATTATAAAAGTTTAGAAATAAATGATTTAGATTTCAGAATTTGTTGTGGGTTCGATTTCCACTCGGAGGTTATTTAATATTTTCGCTTCTTGCTCTGGTTACAAGGAAGCGCAACAATGCCTCGAGAATTCGACAGAAAATGGGATACCAGGTGTCTTAACACTAGGTTTCCTCTGCCTTCCCTAACTTAAATTAAAATATATGAGGTAAGCTAAAATAAAATAAATAATAATATGTAGAAATAAGGAAAAGTCGAATAATGTTTTTATTTTGTGCAACTTTACATCGTAGCTTACGTAAAATATTTTTGTCTTACATTTTCTTATTAAAATACTATCCTTTTTTTTTATGGTAAGAGGATAAGGCAAACGAGCGTTCGGGTCATCTGATGGTGATCACCGCCGCCCACGACTCCGTGCAGCACCAGAGGAGCAACAGGTGCGTTGCCAGCCTTTGAGGTGGACATAGACGCGCTTTTTGAAGGTACCATATCGTACCGATCTGGAAACACTGCCGCGGGTAGACCATTCCTTTTAAAATTATTTTTTTATTATTATCTCATAAAATATGAATACATTATAAAATAAATATAATTTTAATATATTTGAAATTTAATATAAAATAGTTACAATTCGATATAAATACACACTATAATTAAGTTTATTATAATAATAAAAACAAATACAATTGCCATGTTATTTCCAATTCCCTTGCCCTACATTACAATTTATATGTAAGCCACACCGGCGCCGGGCGTCCTTGGCCTACCTGTTGCTGTGTCCGGGATCAAATCGATGAGATATCAAATGTCTTGTGAAATCAATTTATGCTGGAGGCATTATAAAGATTCTTACATATATTGTTGTTTCTTAAAGCAATTTTTTTATATAGGATAGTTTCCTTAATAATATTGCTTCTTCTTCTTCTTCGTATCAATGATTGGAGAATTCATATCATATTTTGCCAGTATTTAGCCACGTCGACTGCGGCATCTGTTGCCTCCATCAGATCGTCATGCTAATAATATTGCTTAAGGCATATTAGGGAGTTATATAACAAAAGCATTATAAATAAAATTAAAATTCCAATATTGGTAATAATATTGGGATTGACGTTATCCATTGCGAGATAATTACCATGGTTTTAAGCCCCAGTGAGACACCTCTAAAACCTTAACTCTAATAAATTACAAATGCTTACGAATTAATATGCAAAGTTATAACAAGAACAATTATTATTAATTTATAGTTTTTTTTATAACTTTTGTGAAAGAAACAGTGTTTGCTATTAATATACTCGTAGGTTCTTATAGTGTATAGGGTTTATATTTAGGATGTCTCGCAGGGGGTTAACGACGCCAAATATCTGACATGATTAACGTCATTTCTAATATTAAGTTCAATAGGAAGAAAGTAAATGAAAATTGAATTTTGTTATTTAATGGAAGTTAGTACTATTTTTTGCACCTTATATGGATGTTTGCCTCTAAATTCGTATATATGAATGAAAGTAGACGGTATTTCTGTTTGTTAAATACAACTTTTAGAGTTAATAGACATATTAACTATTTAAGAGTAATTTATTCCACTAAATGATGCCGGATTCTTGTGAAATCCAAGCTTAATTTTATTTAGGAATGACCTTCAACGTCTAACATTGAGGATAGAGTAATGGATCTCGACCCTTTTCTGTTTACCATTCTTGTTGTGAATAGAATTTTAAATTCATCCACCTTATTGTTTGGTAAATGTATTATTTAACTGTATAAAGCCATATATACACAGTAATATACACAGACATATATTCTGAATAAACTTATTAATAAAATACATTTATAATACTAATTAATATTTTTTTATTATTTTTTACAATAACTTCAGGGCTCATTTTTATTATTGAATATGGACCATACCATTATCAGACATGGACCAAAAAAGATTGGACCACTCCGGAAGCTTCACCTTCCAAATAAAAAAAAATAATCAAAATCGGTTCACCCAGTCAAAACTGAGGTAACAAACATTTAAAAAAATGCAGTCGAATTGATAACCTCCTTTACTTAGAGAAGTCGGTTAAAAATATCTCAAAATTGTTATAAATTGTAAAAATCATTTCCTAAGTACGAAAACCAAGAAAATATTTTTTTAGAGAGTGAAATATCAACAATTTGTATGAAAAAATTATAGTGTAACCCTGACATAAATACCCGATTGCAAAATTCATAATTTACAATAAACATAAACATAACAAAGTAAATAAAATCGTTTTTTTTAACAAAAAACAAAATAAATATACCTCAGAGAGGCTATTGTTTTAGGAAGGTCCGCGGGCGCGTGTTATTTCATCTAAAGCTGGGTTTGTAATTGAAAGTTATGTCGGCGTTCTCAGTTTCGCGCGTAAGTCAATTTGTGGTATTTCGATTTAATATTAGATACTTGATCACTATTGTAAACATGACGATTGTGGGTTCGATTCCTACGATCGGGAACAAGGGGTGGCTTTGAATTCCGCTAGTCAAGTCGCAATGCCTCCATAATTGGGTGGAGAGTGGGGAACGTTCTGTCTTAACACTAGGTTCCCTCTGCTTGCTGCCTATATGCGGGAATCAACGTGAAACTGAAAAAAAAAATTTTGATGTTTACTGTATGGAATATTAATTGAGACTTTAGGTTTAAATTACAAAGAGTCTCTATTATAATAGTAGATAGTAAAGTAAGATATGTTACTGTCATTCAATTTTATTATAATTAATTTGTATTTAAAATATTTGAAGGTATAATAAATATACACTTCCATTTTAATGATAAATAATTAAAAAAAAAATAATTATTCGACTTTTATAAGAAAGAAACATTCTGAAAAACAAACAAAAAACATACATTTATATATAAATATAAATTTAACAATAAAATCTATTCGTACAACGTTTACACTATAAAATATAACCAAAATAATAATATAGCAACGGGCCGTACGGATCGTAAAAACATAATTGCCCGTATGAAAACGCTTAAGTACCTATTCAATTAACTCGCATTGCATGAGTTGATTTTGGGCTTGCCCAGTTTGATTACTGTAGAAACATACGCATACGGTTTTAGTATATTTGCTGATGTATTTCAGCTTCACGCTCTATCCCGCATTTAGCAAAATAGGCAAAATAGGGAATCTAGTGATTAAGAAAGTGAAAGAAAAGTGATTAACGGAATATTAATGGACAATATTAACAAAAATTTATATCACCATTAGCAAAAACCTATTCTATCAACATACTTATTACATCCGAAGAATTTAAGCTTTTAATATAACGAAGAAGAATAAATTATCCCTACATAAATCTAGATAATATATACGGTATTCAAAAGTGCTAAGTACTAAAAAGTCATTTCAAGAAGGCCGTTTGCCTAATACAAGGTAAACGAAATACCTAATTTCCTTTTCGATCACAGATAACTGATTCCCGTCTGCGATGTAGACAGTAGTGTTTAATTCCAATCGGCGATGGGCAGTGTGTGGGAAATGGACGTGATTGTCAATCCGGCGCCCATCGGGAAACGGATATAGACTAAATTGGACAAAGATTGTCCATTAAATAACGATTTTAACGACATTTATGATAATGTCGTTTAAGATAAATTAGATGTATGGCGGCGTTGAATTCCGCAACTCGGAATTTCAAACATTGGGTGAAAAGGGAATCTGCCCTCCTGCACTGCTATCTGCGGTTATTGTGTACCATTTCGTACCAATAATTAGCTCCGCGTAATCTACATCAATAGGGCACTTCCAGCGGAACCACAATTAATAAGACAAGAGTCGTGGCGCCAAATGGGGTACAGAGTGTCTTAACATTAGGTTCCCTCCAGTACATAGTAAGGTAGGCAGAGAAACTAGTGTTAAGACACTTTCGTTCCCCATTTTCGAATTATAGAGGCATTCCGTTGTTGCGTGAGTTCCGCCAGTCAATGATCCATATTGGGATGGCGAAAAACCAGACAAGAAAAACAATAAGAGATAACTAATAAATACACAGACAAAAACCATAAAAATATATATTTTTTAATTTAATTATTCTAATATTTAATTAATTTGCCTAATTATATTTAAAATAAATCAATTACTAAACTAAACATGAGAATCAAGGTTGGAAGCCACACTAAAGAAACCTTCAGCCTGTATGTTAATTAAATACAGTCGTAATTAAAACGTATGTAGGTGTCAACTCATCGAGATAAAAAGTTGTGAAAGAAGCCTTCATTAGAGTTTCCATGGAAACTGGTTTCTTCATTATATTAATGACATGATTTTCAACTGTCATTTCTTCAATGGATGTCTTTTCAAATTGCTTTCAGGTGGAAAATTTTATTTGAGGAACGAGAAGTGACTATTTTATTCTAGTCAACTAGATCAATGTTTACTTTTAAAAAATCTCTGTACTATAGTTTTCAAACATAAAAAAATATGATTTTCCAATCTTTCATATTATTTTATTGAATTGCGAACTCCTAGCTTGTAAATCATCTTCACCTTGTATCCTGCACACAGCAGGACAGACAGACGGGAACATAGTGTTAAAACCCTCCGTTCCCCGCAGCAAAATATAAAATTTAAATTTTATTCTGATACAAGATAAAAACAAATTATTTCTACCGGCTTACTTTTTCGATCAATATTGGTGAATCTAAAATACTATAATATCATCCGCTATACCAAAAAATTCTAAAAAGCAATCGCTACCGCCGCCGCAACAATTCCATGACATGGGTACCCTTCAAAAAGCGCGTCCAACTCCACCTTAAAGGCAGGCAACGCACCTGTAGCTCCTCTATTGTCTTTCTTCATCAGGTGACCCGAACGTTGCTTTGCCTTGTCTTTTTCCATTAAAAAAATTCTATACCTACCCACCCCCAAATTCTAGATCCACTGCGTGTTGAGTGGCGAAACTCGACACGGGAATCGAACCCACTACCTACAGGCTATTACTACTACACGCTTGTGCTCCGCCAAGACTGACTCCAACCTTTCCTTCGTAAGTGAATCATTCATCTGTCAATACATGCGCCCATAGTTTTTTATCAGATTAGACTAGCTCCTAAACTGTATATCAACACAGTTTTATTTTATTCACCCATTATTGCAAGTCGTAATGATATTCAAGATTTCCATGTTTATCTTTTAATCTTGTATAATATACTTGTAATGATGAATACTCTATTTATTATCAGCTATTATTATTATATCTATAAACATTATTTAATACACGTTTAAGAAGTCTTATTAAAAGATTTTATTTTTATATAGAATTTATTAATGTAGACAACAATATTACTTGTTTAATATAACTGTATCTTGCACATAGTAGAGTAGGTAGAGGGAACCTGAGTACCTAATGTACAGAGATACTTCGCAACGACAAGACATTCCGTTCCCGTTAGGACACACCCCACTTTCAGACGTATTGGCGGCGGAACTCAACGCAGCGCGTTCCCTTGTTACTAGAATGAGAAAATAGAAATATTCAATATCTCATTTCCCCGAGTGGGAATGGAACCCACAACCGTACCACCGGGCCACGATGACCTCAACTATTCTATTTCGCTTTTAGTAACTGAGGCAGAAGGAAGTCGACTTCATTTACATAAAGGCATTACGAGGACAGGGAAAAATATAATATTCAATTAGCGTTACATTTTTATAATTAACTAACAAATAAACTATTTTAAGAAATATACCAGAGAAAATGTTACAAAGAAGTGTCCTTTAATTTTAAAGCATTTTTTTAAGCTTATTGTAAAAGACATAAAAATAACAGAGACTTAAACTTTTAATACTTTAACATTCTCTCAGCTTCACACTGAATCTCACATGTGGCAGGGGGAACCTAATTTTAAGACATTTCGCTCCCCGCTTTACGGTGAATTCTGGAGGCACTGCGTTTTGAGTGGCGGAATTCAACGCCGCACTCTGCCTCGACACCAAATATTAAATATTTCATTTACTCATGTGGGAATCGAACTCATAGCCTTAGTTTAACTGAACCTTAAATCATTAATTCTTTATAAACAACTTCAAATATACCGAAAGCAATTAACTAGATAGTTTATGCCTTGAAAATATTTTTACTATTAAAGATTTACTAACGATATAATATAATGAAGGCGAGATAAGTTCAGGAAATTTATAAAATATCAATTATTAAATTTTCCACCTGATTAATAATAAAAATTTTCACAGATTTTCATACGATTTTTCAAGATGATGTAATTTTTATTGCGTCTTACTCACATAATCAGTTTCACTTGGGTTCGTCATCTGTTCATATCTTGTGTGTTGTAATAATGGAATAGAAATCACAAAATTCAAAACAATAAACCATATATATTTTTTTCTTTATAATTATTTCTTCTCGCTATCCTATATAGTGGTGGGGCAGTTTTTCTTGGTTTCCTTTTCGTTCCTTTTCGTTTTTCCAGCTCGGACCAGAATGATGATGTCGGTAAATTTGTACAACCCATTATCCTTCACCATTATATCTTTCCATCTTATTTCTTCTGAGATCTTTTCTTATCTTTTCTATCCTTAACTTTGACGTATACATTACGTTAAAAAAGAAATATTATAGTTAAGGCTGTTTTAACAAAATCTTATGACTAGTATGCAATTCTAAAAGTTATTGCTGATAACAGAAGATAACAACTTGGTTAAAAATGAGCTTTGCTAAAACATTTACAACTTACTCCTCATCTCTTCATCCAGTAAAGTTCAGTTCGTATACGAAATAGTTCTATAATTTTTAAACTTATAATGGCTTCGCAAAAAGTGTGGGCTAGTTTTCAAGCCAAAAAACAGGATGGCAGCGTAATCAAAGTGAGAATTGAAGACTTTCCTATGGATCGGCAAAATGAAGTCTTCAGTTTCATGGAGTCACACTATATAAGCCAAGATCCGTTTCACGTAGCGGCTGGTTTGTTTTCAATTTTTAATGTCAATATGTAACAATCGTTTTAATATGTAGTTTTTGATACATGTCCAAAAGCTTTGACTACTTTGAGATTTTGCTCATGTTTCATAAATTTCTATATAATATAATGAACATTCTGCTAAATATATTAAAAAAATTAAAACAGCTTCATGTTGTATCCCGCACACATCAAGGTAGGCAGAGGAGATCCTTGTGTTAAGAGCGTTCGTCACTTTTATTCCACCGAATTCAAGAGGAACGACGACGAACGACGGAACACAACGCCGTGCTTTAAATGTGCCAGTAAATTTTAATAAATATTTCACTTTCTCGAGTGGGGAATCCACAACCAGTCTCAATTGGCTAATCGCATAATTTTATAGCAAAAATGTAAGCCTGAAAACTTTTTGATTTTTCTAGGACTACATAAAAATAAGGAAGCAATTAAGGAATATGGAGATGTTTTGGCAAGCTTGCACAAACATGACGGCCAACTTCGTTGTGTGTACTGCCGCTTGGACGATAACAATGCAAAACCTGAAATAATTGGGTTATCGATGATGGCTTTAGTCAACACTGGGGATGACTTTAAGGATTCTAAAGGGGTAATAGCTACTTTTTATATCCATTTCTCACTTCTATGTAATTCTTCTAATTTTTCTTCTATTTCTTCAATGAAATCAAGAAGAAGTTGCTGATTTTGATATTTTGGAATAAAAAAATAATATATTTTATAATAAAAAGCTTTGCGTTTGGTTCCAAAAACCAATTGTTTCGTCGCTAAATATTTTTCATTTTTTTTACAGCCCGAACTTAAATATAAGGAAGTTGAAAAATATTTAGACCTCATGATGATTTTAGATGACTTATGCGGTCCAAGCAAGGAGAAGCATGATGTTTACGATGACAGAGGAATTATGATCAACTCAAAATACCAAGGATTCGAAATTATAAAGGAATTCTTAAACGTCAGGTAAATTAAATATTTTAATTATGACATTTTTATTTTTCTATCCATATATATTTTTTACTGACAAGATTGGAAAAAGTAACTATAAATTAAGAATATAAATGTGCAAGATAAAAAAATATTTTGGGATGTCTCAAATATATTATATAAACGCTATTATGATTTAATTGTTTTTTTATTTCCATTTCTTTACTTTATATGACTATGGCATATAATTAATTTCCAGAAAATTAATGTGCATTGAAGATAATGTTCCCATTACATCTGGATGGATGACCACCGTAGATGAACAAAAAGCAGCAGAAGTGAACAATTGGGAGGTCTTAGTTGCAGTAAGTGCAGAAGAACTTGCAAAGAAAAGTGGTCTTGACTTTGGAAATAGCGTACAATCCTTCAAAATGATGTATGTCGCCAAGTGATTTTAATAATAGTTACAGTAATATACATACATACATAGATATGTACGTATGTATATTACTAGATAGCTAGTAGATAGATAGCTGATTAAAATATTTGAAAATAAACTGTTTTATATTAAAAAATAAATACTATTTTTTATTATCATTAAAATTCCTTTCAATTTTGTTACAATTGCAGTCTTTATGCATATCGTATTCTAAATAATTAAATTAATTTAAAATATAAATCTTACTATTATTCATATTTGATATTTTTATTTCACCGCTCTGGTAACGACGCAAACGGCGTTGGGTTCTGCCACTCAACTCGCAATGCCTCTTTTATTAATAAAAGTTTTTAAAATACACTTTATTCTTTATTACAATTCTTGGCTATGTGCAAATGAATTTTTTGTACATATATGATTAGTGTAATTATTTAAACCTACAATAGTAACAATTGGCATTTACATTATGTTCACTAGTATATGTTTATCGCACAATATACTCTGAGTTACGTAAAGAGTTTAGAAGAAGAGAGTAATGCAATGGTTTATGCCGCTGCCGTATGCGTGAGAGAAAGGGAAGATAGACAGACTGGCGCCGTTACGCGTTACGCAAAACTAGACTGCTTCACAGTTTAGTTTCCCATACCAAATTATCAGTTAAACAACAACAATAAAAATATACTACATTTAGTTTATTTAAATTTATAAAATCTAAGGAACTAAAAGTCTTGCGTTGCTGAGAAAATGACAGGGGAAAACCACCGAAACTAATGATTGATAGCCAATATAATGCGAGCTAAAAAAAAACGCATTTTTACTACATTCAAATGGCAACTATCATTGAGTGTCTAAATAAAACCATTTAAAAAATGTAAAATAAAAAGAATAGTTATATATATGTAGAAGCATCAGAAGGGGCCTCAAAGCGGTCTTGGCTGTTACTATTCTTTTGTGGGCGTTGTAGCAACAGAGATGTTTAAATAAAAGTCACATTTATATTCTTCAATGTCTAATTACTCGTTTACATATCAGTTTTACAATAAATCTCACAAGATTAACAAAAATACAATAGATTAGGAGCCAATAGGTTAATTGGTGAACATCTCACGCCATAGCTGTCAACCAATGACGTCTCCTATTATTCGTGGCTACACCTACTACCCTATTCGGGGTTACCCGCTCCATTTTAAATATTCTTCTTATATAATCCATTACATAAATCAATTAAAATTGAAATGTAATAATTGTGAAATTATAATTAAAACTAATACATAGCAACGCGCCGTCATATATATATAATTTCATTCATGGTTGCTATTAATTGAAAAAATAATTATGAAATTCTGAATTCTTTTCGAATTCTGGAGACATTTGTATTTGAGTGGCGTAACTCAACGCTTCGCTCTGTCTCCTCCGCTGTGTGTGCTTAATGTCATGCATATGCCACTGCATCACGACTGGCTTTACTGGCCGGCTTTGGTATTATTATCTAAATAATTTATATTTCGTAAGTAAAATAAAAATCGATTAATAATATTTTTTATCGGTATGCAATGTTGAGAGGAAGTGCTGATAATGAGATAAGAGATATGGTTTTCTTTAAAAATGAGTTTCGCCAAATTATTTACAGCTTACCGCTAGGCATTTCATACAGTAAAGGTCGTACGTGTTTAGGAGAGTTCTTTGAAACCGCAAAATGGCTTCACAAAAAGTATGGGCCAAGTTTGAGGCGAAACAAAAAGATGGTAGCGTAGTCAAGGTGAGAATTGAAGATTTTCCGGAAGCTAGACAAGCGGAAATCTTTGATTTTATGGAAGCCAACTATATAACACAAGATCCTTTCCATGTAGCTGCTGGTATGTTGTTATTACTAAACTAAACTACTTATTATTTATTGTTTTTTTTCACTTCTTGTCTATAGATGAGAACATGTTGAATTTATGTATAAAATGCTTATTTTTCGACCCCTATATATAAATTTTCAAATAAAGTAAGAAAATGTATAAATAAAGACTTTACATTTTTCATTTGTACCTTAGTATTTGTTTATTACTTTTTGAATTTACTATCTATCTTAAGTAAAATAAATGAAATCAATTGTATAGAGAATGGAATAATAAATTACGAATATACTAAAAATCATTTTCTTTTTTTAGGTTTACATAAAAATAAAGATGCAATCAATGAATACGGAGACATATTGGGAAGTATATATAAAGATGATAGTAAACTTAAATGTATGTACTGCCGCTTGGATAATGATGATGCTAAACCAGAAATTATTGGATTGTCGATGGTAGCCTTAGTCAATACGGGGGAAGAATTTAAGGATTCCGATAAGGTAATATTTAAGGCATTTTGTAGATTTACAATCGGTAAAAAAAATTAAAAAAAAATTCATACAAGATACTTTAATCCTATTTTAGACTGTTATTTGTTACTATTACTATCTCGATAATAAATATTAGATTATTTTTTTCTTTTGACAGCCAGCGTTGAAAACTAAGGAAGTAGAAAATTATTTCAATCTTATGGAAATATTAGAAGATTTAATTGGTCCAAGCAAGGAGAAATATGATTTTTACGATGATAGAGGAATCATGATCAATCCAAAATACCAAGGTTTTGAAGTAATCAAGGAATTTTTGAATGTCAGGTAGTTTTAAGTCCAGTTTTTTAATTATATATATTTTATTATTAATATATTCTCCATATCTTCAAGGAACTCCTAGGGCTTTATAGGAGATCCAATATCTTTCGTCTCTAAGTTTAGTCACACATTATATCGTAATTATTTTAATATTTTTTAATGTATTTTGTTCCTTTTATTTATATCATTTTATTATTTATTTACAGGAAATTGATGTGTGTTGAAGATAATGTCCCTGTTGCCTCAGGCTGGATGACTACCGCTGATGAGCAAAAAGCAGCAGAAGCAAACAATTGGCAGGTCTTCGTAGAAGTGAGCGCTGCAGATCTTGCAAAGAAAAGTGGCCTTGATTTTGGAAATAGTGTCCCATCATTTAAAATGATGTCTATAGTAAAGTGATTTTACTGATATACAATTATGATCCCAATATTTAAAATTTATTAAGACTGTAATTTATTTGACTGATTAAATGTTTTAAAAATCTAATAGATTTTTCATTATTTTCATTTAAATATGGTTTATATAAGTGGGTACTTATAAAATATAATTTTCGTATATTTATTTGTAAATAATCCGTTAGGATGACGCGTTCTGTTTATTTTAAATTTTAAAATTTTAAACTTAACTTTATTTAAAGAAAAAAGTATTTAATTAATAATCTCAATATCTAATATACGTATCTTATAAATCGATGAACGCCGGAAGCACGCACGAAAAATCTTGACTCATTGTCAAACTCCTTTCTAATATACGAAATAATAATTCAGTGATAGTAAATCAATTTAATTCATAAAAATATTTTTTTGTTTTCTTATGACATTATCATGTGAATTTATTGATTGAAAACTGATTTTAGTAAGTAGTAAGTTCGGACTTGCACGCTCGAAACGCCATAAATTAAGAACTGAACTGAATTGAAGTTGGGACTTGAATTTAAATTAAGTTCTTTTGCTTTAATAACAAATCTAAAAAAAATATTTAGGGTGATTTTCCTTCAAATAATTTATGAAAATTAGACCATTAGACCAGTTTTTAGGGTTCCGTATCTCAAAAGGTAAAAACAGAATCCTTATATCATCACTATAACAAAACGTCAATGTAATCAAAAGATATTTCTTACAAAAAATAATTACAAAATTATATTATACTAGCGGCCCGCTCGCGGTTTCACCCGCGTGAACTATGTTATTATTAATTTCTGTCTCCATCACTACGCCCTATAAGTAACTCCTATGCAAAATTTGAGATTCCTAGCACTTGTAGTTTCTGAGATTTCGTGATGAGTGAGTGACCTTTTGATTTTATATATATAGATTTGTATCACACAAACGGATTATGAACGGCCGCTAATTAAAGTATGTTAACTTTTATAAATTATACTTAACGTTGACCTGCAATCCTGAAATTAGTATGTAAGGTGGGCAAGTCTAAATTGCACTTGACAGGTTTGTATATAATAAATTGAAAATATGTAAAAAAATAATAATCATATTATTATCTTCTTCTATCTACACATATAACAAAGAATTTTATTACTAAGCGCTGTGTGTACATAGAAGATACGAGTATATGAGAAATGCAATAGAACCTGGCCTTTATTAATGAACCTGAAACAATAGTTTTTTTTCTGTTTGTCGGTTTATCTGTTTATCTGTGTGTTTGTTCAGGCTAATCTTAGAAACGGCTTAGCTGATTCAAATACAGTTTTCACTAGTGCATTCATAGACCTTCCCTTAATGTTTAATATTTGTTTTATTTCAATCAGTTCATAAATAACAAAAAGACATGTCAATATAACAAATTGCTAGACTACTGCAAAAATAAGTGTTTTGAATTGGCTAATTGGCTAAAACTGTAGCTATCTTTATGTGGATATTGTCTTTAAGATGAGAAAATAAATAATTGTGAAGTACAAGCGGGCGAAGCCGTGAGTCGGTGGTACGATAATAATATTTATAACAGTAAAAAATATATCTTTGCATACAACTACAATGTAAAAGGGCTTTAAATAATACTAATAGTATATGTTTTTTTTTTCTATTTCTGTCTGTTAGTCTGATTGTACACGCAAATCTTATGAAATAATTAAATGTGTCCATAACAAGCGTTTTTAAGCGTGTTAAATATTTTTCATTAACATATATAAAAATCGAATATCTGGAAGATCTGACGAACGCTGCTATTCATCAGCAGTCCAGCTAAGCTATAAAAAAATGACGAAATGTCCCCTTAAAAATTTTTTTCTATTGACATATTATAAAAATTATATAGATATGAATTAATTAAACATTTTTTCTATTAAGTATTACAATTTATGCTAACAAAATCAAATAAAATCCAAAAGGATTTTTTTACTTTTTATTATTATTTATTTAATTTTTTTAAGCGGGCGAAGCCACACGGATGCCGCTAGTAAACAAATATATCATTATGAAACGTAATGTCTACGTTTTTATACACTGGATATATTCTTTTTACTTTTTATAATGTAAACCTTTATTATATTTATATAGTAAATTTAATCTCATAATATATTTGAAGACAAGATAAATTCAGGAAATTTGTAAAAAATGAATGATGTAGTTCCTTGGATGATTCATAATAAAAGCAATTGCCGTTATCTAGTGACTTATCTAATTTGGGGTACAGTACCTATTTGTTAAATTAATATAATTTATTATAATAATTAAGCGAATCATATAAATTCTTTTTAAAATCATCTGTAATTATTTCCACAAAATAATTGGTTCTGTTCTGTTCTTTTTATTATGGCGTTCCGAGCATGTCAGTTGAGCACAGAATCACTTCGCCAGTGTCACGTTGAATGGAGAACACACGATAGAGGTTGTACTGTAAAAAAAGAGATTATATTACACAATAGAAAAATGTATGTTTAAGAGAGATCCAGTTAAAATACTGTCTTCACCTATAACAATACAAAAATATATATACAATATGTAAACAAAGGGGGTTAGTAATACCTATTAAAAAAATAAGTGGTACAAAAATTTAAAACATGATAATCGAACGTTAAGTCAAGCTCAAGTTGAAATTAATTTCACATAGGTATCAATATGTTGGAAAACATAATTATTATGGCTTATATATTTTTGCTGCATTTTATATGAACCAGAACCAATATATCGAGTTCTGTAGTCTCAAAGTTATGAAAATTGGCAAGTGAGAACTTTCAATAGAAACAAAATGAAAAATCCGAAAAAGAAAATTACAGAAATAAATTATTATTTCTAATTCATTTTATACAAAATAAGTATACGCGAGCCAACTTAAGTTTATCGACTTTTATAAGTTGTACTTCCCGTTGACCTACAATATTGAAATACAGAACCCTCAATGAGCAACTCTGACACGCCTTTGAGTGATTTTGTACTGAGCAAGTGCAAATCATATTAATTATTTCTAAATAACAAATCAAGTAACGACAATCACTTAAAAAATAATTGTCATTATTGGTATGCAACTTTGAGAGGAAATACTGATAACATGATTCTGATAAGAGATATGACTCCATTTAAAAATGGGCTTCGTCAAAATAATTACAACTTACTCTTCTACCATTAGCATAGTAAACATCAGGAACAACTTTCCTATATTTTTTTAAAGAAAAAAAAATGGCATCTCTAAAAGTATGGTCCAAGTTTGAGGCAAAACAAAAAGACGGTAGTGTTATAAAAGTGCGAATTGAAGATTTTCCGGTTGAACGGCAAGGTGAAGTTTTCGACTTTATGGTAGCCCACTACATAGGACAGGATCCCTTCCATGTGGCAGCTGGTATGTATTTATCCATATTTATGTAAAATGCTTCCTTACAGAATAACTGACAGACAATACACAGACAAAACCATGGGATTTAGAAAGTTGAAAATTGACATGTAGATTATTCAATATTCCTACAGGATTTTCGGTTTTAAATCTTAAAGATTTAAAAAATCTAAGATATGGGCAACGACTAATTGCATAATATTATCTTTATTCTTAATTTGTATGGATATTTGATAGTAATAAATTTTTAAAAAAAAGTTGTAATTAGTTTGGTGTTGAGTACCACTCAACACGCAATGCCTCGAAAATTCGGCGAAAAGTGGGGAACGCAGTGTCTTAACATTAGGTTCCCTTGGGCCCCTGCTATATATGGGATGTTTCACGTAAATACTCGTACATTTTGAGGTATATGCCAAAGAGCTTTCATCGACTCAGTATCTGTCGTCTACTCTCAATCGATAACTTGCCACTTAAGTAACCTATGAATTTTTTACATGTGCACTTTACGTTCACATATAAATATGTTAAAACTTTCATATTGATAGTAGAGTTGAGTAAATACAAAAATGCTTTTTAGATTTTTGATAATAAAATAGGAAGTTGCTTTTTCTTTTGTTCCATAGTAATTGTAGAGATTTTTACGAATTTTGAGAAAATTGAGCTAAGGTTTGCGTCAATATTTTAGCAGCTTCAGTTGCTTAGGTTCTGTTTCAATTTGATTAATTAAGATTTTTTTAACAAAACAATATATAATTAAAAAAATATGGGTAGTGGGTTCAAATTAGAGTTTATAATTATTTATATTCATAGTACTTTCATTCACACATGTCCTCAAATTTTGTACAGATTAGACAGTGAAGTAATTTTAGTGCATTGTATGCATGTTTATGTATACAGTCTTTTCTTCCATTACATTATTTTAGATTATGCAGTCAAGTTTTTTGTTTCACTGTTTTTTTGCTATATTGACAGTCACGGTGATTTAAAAATGATAGTAAAAATTTCATGATGATAGTAAAATCAAGTTATAAATACAAAATATAACATTTCTTATTGTTCATGTTGAAATACAGATGTCAACAGTGAAAAAAACACATTTACTCAATAAATTTATTAAAATATTTTATTCTATTTTAGGTATACACAAAAGTAAAGAAGCCATCAATGAGTACGGAGACGTTTTAGGAGACTTATATAAAGAAGATAGCAAAGTTAGATGTGTGTATTGCCGCTTGGATAATAATGATGCTAAGCCAGAAATTATTGGATTATCGATTATGGCACTAGCCAACACTGGTGACGATTTAAAGGATGTTCCTAAGGTTAATAATCATTATTAGTTTTACCTTATATCCTTATATTTTTAGTTTCAATTCAATCTCGCGTATATAAAATTGGACAGAAAGTCCCTAGTGTCCTAGTGACGAGAGAAAAAAATCATTCACTCGAGTAAGACTCGAATCGATAACCATTGCAGCCTCCATAGTCCTCCATGGTGATGGCCTCTGGCCTCTCTTTATCCGGATATTACAATATAATAGTCCTTTTCCTTTTATAAAAAAAAATGAAAAATTAAATATATTTCAGTAAAACGAATGAATATTAGAAAAAATAAAAATTTCTTAAAATAATAATATAAACTATACATCTATATTTTTAACAGCCTGAGTTCAAATGTAAAGAATCAGAAAATTACTTCAACCTTATGGCCGTATTAGAAGATTTAATTGGGCCAAGTCCAGACAAACATGATTTTTATGATGATGGAGGAATTATGATCAATTCAAACTACCAAGGCTTCGACATAATTAAGGAAATTTTAAATGTCAGGTGAGGTGTTCATATTACTTATTTTCCTATTATAAATCTTCAAAAGTTTGAGAACCAGTGGATTGATAAAGAATTATATTATATTTGTACGTTGATTGTCTATGTCTCACTAGTGGCTTTAAATCTGACCTAAATTTATTTGTATTTATTTAAATATTGTAGTACAGTAACTATTATTCTTTCTAGCACGTACGCCATAGGAACCAGGAAACCTAGTAGACAAGACACTTCATTCCCTATTAAGATACTCCGTTCCCCCCTTTCCGCCGAATTCTTGAGGCTTTGCCTTTTGCCTCGTGATTAGAGCGAGGAACTAAAAATATTATTTATTTCATTCCCCGAAGGAATCGAACCCCCAACTTACAATACCTAACAACAAAATCTACTTTCATTTTGCTCATTTCATTTATAACTTTTCAGGAAATTGATCTGTATTGAAGATAATGTTCCTGTTGCCTCTGGATGGATGACCACCGCTGACGAACAGAAAGCAGCCGCAGCGAACAAATGGGAGACCATAGTGGAAGTAAGCGCTGCCGATCTCGCAAAGAAGAGTGGTCTAAGTTTCGAAAACTGTGTTCCATCATTCAAATTGATGTATGTTGCAAAGTGATTTGAATTGATTGAAGTTTTAATAAAAAATAAAAATATATATGTTTTATTATTTATATCTATTATTTTTATACAGGGCTAAGATCTTTTAAGCATTGATATAATTTCCTTAGATTAATTATTGGTTAAGTATAGTAAGGTAAATAAAAAAATAGAACTTATGAAATTACTTGATACACTACTTAAGTAAGAAAGAGAGTAGGACCTAAAATACTAGCTAAACTAACAACATTATCAATCCTAACTCTTTGGTATCTATTTGTTAAATTATCTATAAGGAGGTTCAGCGATATGCCACGTACCCCAAGATGTTCAAGTTTGCCAATGAGTATAGGTGTTAAGACCATGTCAAAAGCCTTAGCCAAGTGTAAAAAATAAAGCTAGAACTTTGCTATTCAAATTTGTCACTAAAAAGTTAGCTAAAGAACAGCGTCACTTGTAGACTTTTGGGATCTAAAACCAAATTGTGAGTTAGAAAGTAGACATTTTTTTTCTAAATAGGTTATAATACGTGTGTTTATAAAGCATTCTAGAATTTTAGAAAATGAAGTAAGTATAGAAATAAGTCTAAAGTTAGTGACAGGTCCCTGCTACCATTTTTATAAAAAGGAATAATCTCAGCTCGCTTGAACTCCGCAAAGTAAAAGTAAAAGTGAGTGTAGGTGTTAGGACATCAGCATAGCGCTTAAAAACCAAGCGATTTAATTTCGTTGTCATTTACCGGAATAATACCAAAGGACTGGGGGTTAATTTGTAGATTCTTAAGTACATTGCTGATGGGGAACTTTATTGGTATATTTATTTTCACATGACACATGAGAACATCCTAGACACAGTCTACTCTTCACCTGATCCTACACCTGTTACTCAGTAAAAGTCACAACAAACATATTTTTTTGCTGATGTTACAAAAAAATATATAACAAATAATACAATTTTAAATTGCATTCGAAAAGGAAACAAGTTTCAAATTTCAAATCAATATTAGCTCAAATTGACATTAGACGATTTTGATTTGTCTAATTTTAAAAGAACTGTTATAATCATCCAGAGTTCAATGTGACATAAAAATTAAATAAGTTAATTTTTAACGAAAAATAAAACCACTTCAATTAACGAACTAAAAGGTTAAAAATAATGTTATATGTTGCTGTATCTTTTGATTGCGTTGGTATAGAAGTTTGATTTTTTCAAAGCTCCAAAGGTCATAACCTGATTATTGATATAAATTTAGCTTGATACTTCCACGTGTTCCTGAGAAAAAGACAGACGTACAGAGAACAAATTTTATTTAATAGTAAAAAAAAACCAGCCCGAGAAAACTGAAACTAATACAATGAATTTAGAACATTTCAACTACGATACTATATTATATTATACGATATTATAGCTTCTGTTAGTACAATTGAGAGTGTTATATATATGGAGGGTAGTTATGGCGCTGGGGCACAAGTGTGCGACTGGAGACGCTATGATAGGTTATGGTTTCGACGGTGGACACATGGACTAAGTGTATTATGTCTGTAAAAGATAAGATGAGCAGATTAGGTGTACAGGAAATACAATCTTTATCTATACTGATACTAAAATCGTTACTCATCGGTGCATCATATTGGATGATATATCATAAAAACTATTGTTGGGGCTCCGTAACAGTATAGTAAAATCCAATACAATAATTATAATAAGTTGGTCTGATTATGATTAGCATTTATATCTTATATTAAATTGCAAAAAAATAATATTTTCAAAGTATTTGTAAATTTGGATATGTTCTTTATTTTTAACGGACTTCTTTAAGAAAAGGAGGTTTTTTTAATTTTTAACCGACTTTTGTAAAAAAAGGAGGTTATCAATTCGACTGTCTTTTTTTTTTTTTTTTATGTTTGTTACCTCATAACTTTTGACTGGGTGAACCGATTTTGAAAATTTGTTTTTATTTGAAAGGTGAAGCTTCCCGAATGGTCCCATTTTTTTGGTCCATGTCTGACAATGGTATCTATGAGAAAATCACATAAGTCTTAAATTTGCATTAGGTATGTGCGCGACAAATAGCCGCACAACTCAATGTTGCGCTAACCCATTTTGATGATCCTTTTTTTATTTAAAAGGATATACTTCAAGGATAATTTGGTGAAAGTTTGGTTAGGTTCCGATTATGGAATCCGGTGAAAATTGAGAAAGTTTGAAAAAAAATTATTATACTGTAATAGTTACAAGCAAAAACTTTTTAAATTGATGTCAGAAGTGAGATTCCCGATCGTTGCATTTCTTTTAAACCAATCCCAAAAAAGAGGATGTTCTCATTTTCAACCAACTTCAAAAAAGGGAGATTCCATATTCACCCGAATACTTTTTATGTATGTTCTTGTCAATATACCAAAATGTAACTTTGCACAAAAATAATAGCTAATTAAATGAAGTTTTACATAGAACAATCACAACCACTCGTTGACAACCACTACCACCACCATCACCACTCATTCAAGAAGCATCATTTTAAGATCTATCCATCACTAAAAATCGTAAAATAAATTAATTTTTAACAAAAAGAAAAACCGACTTCTAACAACGAACTAAAAAGTGAAAAATAATTATATAAAGATTTTATAATTTTGAAGTCGGTGTCAAGCTAATGCTACAACACCTTTACTGCAATATCTAATTACTAAGCCTGTTTGTTTTACTTGGCACAGACTTCAAAATTATAAAATCCTTATATAATTATTTTTCACTTTTTAGTTCGTTGTTAGAAGTCGGTTTTTCTTTTTGTTAAAAATTATTTTTTATGTCTACTGTCTGTCTATTTTCTGTCTCCTCTACCATATATTTTTTATGTTTGTTACCTCATAACTTTTGACTAGGTGAACCGATTTTGATAACTTTTTTTTATTTGAAAGGTGAAGCTTCCCGAGTGGTCCCATTTTTTTGTCCATGTCTCACAATGGTATCTATGAGAAAATCACATAAGTCTTAAATTTGCATTAGGTAAGTGCGCGACAAATAGATGAATTGCTGAAGAAGAGAAGTTTTACATAGGACAACCACAACCACTCGTTGACAACCACTACCACCACCATCACCACTCGATTAATAAGCATCATTTTAAGATACCATCACTTAAAATCGTAAAAGAAATTAATTTTTAACAAAAAGAAAAACCGACTTCTAGCAACTAACTAAAAAGTGAAAAATAATCTTACAAAGATTTTAAAATTTTGAAGTCGGTGTCAAGCTAATGCTACAAGAACCTTACTACAATATCTAATTACTAAGCCTGTTTGTTTTACTTGGCACCGACTTCAAAATTATAAAATCTTTGTAAGATTATTTTTCACGTTTTAGTTCGTTGCCAGAAGTCGGTTTTTCTTTTTGTTAAAAATTAATTAACGTACAATATATTTTTGTTGTATCTTTAACAATTTCAGCAGCGCATGTGATGAATAAGATTTTGTGCCAATTTTTTGACCCCTTGGATTACTTTATTGAAATCTTAGTAAAGATTCCTTTTTTCTTTTTTTTTACTTTTGAAATCGGTTTAGTTGTTTTTAAGTTTATTCAATACAAACATATGCACATACAAATCTTTCCTCTTTATTTAGATAACCAATAGATAATTTGTAAAATATATCGAAAAAATAGATGTCAGTATTATCATGCCTTATGAAAATAATATAAATAGCGATAACTTCTAGATATAGACGTATTTTTATAATAGAATTTAAGACTATTTAATATTTGTCAACTACAAAAATGTCGGAAGGCCAGAAAGTATGGGCGAGATTTGAGGGAAAACAAAAAGACGGTAGTGCAATAAGACTAAAGATTGAAGATTTTCCAGAAGAACGTCAAGATGAGGCATTCGAATTTATGAAGAAATATTTTATAAGAGACGAAGCATTTCATGTGGCTGCAGGTATATTTTATTACATTCAACGTCTTCCTCCTGGCATTAATGCAAGATTATTCGAAATAATTTTCCTACTTAATGTTTTGTGGTTGTTTTTATAATTGAATTAAATGTTAATCTTTTGACAAAATAAATATCTCCACCCGTATACTTATTCTATTTATATTATTATTACTTCATATAATATTAGTTGCTCTTTTAGCAATAACATCCTTGTAATTATTATAATTGGTGTACAATAAAGAATATTTTACTTTACTTTACTTCATATATATATTTTTTTTATTATTTCAGGAATATATAAAAACGAAGAATCTATTGAGGAATATAGAGAGATGTTCAATTACATGTATAAAGAGCATCCTCCACGAGTTGTATATTGTCGATTAGACGACGAGAGCCCTAAACCAGAAATTATTGGTTTATCGTTGATGTACATAGTATATGATTCGGATGATAAGAGTGAGGAATTCGAGGAGGTAATTATTTGTTATTACTGTAGATAATATTGTTTTTCACTTTCTTTTATATTTCTTTTCTCTCTTAGTTGACTAGGTTCAGTATCAGGACTTAGTTCAGTGTTAACATTTTGTTTTCACCTAATATTAGCTAAAGATTAATAAATTAACGGCTAGCAATATATAGTATTTTACAAATATATTTAAAAAATAATCACGCGACGAAACACTGATCTCTCCGCTTACTACCCGGATTAATGATATTGCGTGTTCAGTAGGGGAAACCAATGTTACGTTTTCTCTCGCCAGAGCGAGAAAATGAATAATATATTATTCCCCCAAGTACGAAATGAACCACAAACAAAGTTAGGATTCAAATGTTTCAGAGCTTCTATATTGAACTACTATATTTAATTTGAGTAAGCCATTTGATAGACGTCTACAAAAAAACAACAGATTACACGGTATCTACACATATTAAGATAGATAGAGGATACCTGGGAACCTAAAGTTAGGACACTCTGTTCCCATTAAATCTCTGTCGAACCCTGCTTTCCGCTGAATTCTGGATTCACTTTGTTTCACTTTCACTTTGTTTGTTCTAGAACGAGAAATATATATGCTCTTGCCCCTGCGCCACAATTATTGTTCTCTAGACTCTCTCATTATCAGTTTTATAAGTGATTAGGATAGATGAAGATAAATTGGGCGACATTATAGAACTATGTATATTTATAGATCAAAATAAATTGAATATAAAATTTTAATTATCATCAAATTAGGTGTCTATTATTTTATTTTTCAATTTCTTAAAATCTTTTAAAATTTTGCTGAATTTCAATTTTTAATATGTTCAGTTCCAGTCAATGCTAGAAACAAAAGAATTGAAAAGGTACTATGATCTTCTGACATTAATAGATGAATGGGTCGGATCAAAAGATTTTAAAAAATATTATGAAGATTTTGGTATTGTAGTAGATCCAAAGTATAGAGGACTTGGTATCGCTAATGAATTCGTAAGATGCAGGTGCGTACTTTTTTTAGATTCACGCTGTATCCTGCATGTAGTAGGATAGGCAGAGAGAGAATGTAAAGCCGACACTCGAAGAAATGAAATATTTATTATTTTCATTTCTACGCTCTACTGTCGAGGCAAACCTTGGCGTTGACTTTTGCTACTCAACATGCAATGCCTTCAGAATTCGTCGGAAAGTGTGTCTTCATCCTCTCTGTGAAACACTAGGCTCCCTCTGTCTGCTCTACTATATACGGAATATTGCATGAAGCTGAAGGGAATATAATATAATAAAAAAAACTATAATATTATAATTTCGTAGGAAACTCATATGTATCGATGAAGATATTCCCGTGACAGTAGCATGGATGACTGCCATTGGTACTCAAAGAGCAGCCGAGAAGAACAAGTGGAAGATTTTAAAAGAAATATGTACTGATGAGCTTGGAAAAAGAAGTGGTTTAGATTTTGGAAATAAAATACCAACTTTTAAATTGATGTATACGACAAAAAAATAATGTAACGTGTGTATAAATGGTAAATAAATATTTTAATACAACTGTTAATGTTAATATTTTAATATAATAATAAGAATTTAAATAAAACGTTCATAATTATTTAAATTTTTGGGTTTTATAATGTTAAGTGATATTATTAAAATAATACCAGTCGTGGTGCAGGGGCACAAGTGTGTGTGTAAAAGCGACTGGTTGTAGGTTCGATGCCCACTCGAGGAATTAAAATATTAATTTAAGTTTTTATTTTCATGTTTTCGCTCTGGTGTCGAGGTGAAGCAAGTTCCGCCAATCAAAACACAATGCTTCCAAAATTAAGCGAAAAATGGGGAACGAAGTATCTTAACTCTTAGCACTAGATTCCCTTTGCCTACCGTGCGGGATACAGCGTGAAGCTGATAAAAAAATTATAATTATTCAGCGGGACTTTTTTAAAATCAATTTTATACACATAGTATACAAAGATTTTTTTTTCAAACAAAATCAATAATTAAATGATCGTTGTAAAATAAAACGCCATTTGTTAAGGACAACGCACGCACACGTAAACCTATCAAAGGGACACCGCCGCTCACGCCTTTCTCCGAAATCGAGTCGTAGGTATTGGCGATAAAATTCAAAGTTGTTTAACCTTTAGTACTATTTTTGTAGTAGTATCTTGCGTAACTGTCATGGGAAACATCGTGAAATGAAAAAAAATCCTACGTCCAAAATGTTGAGGTATCTTAATTAATTTCTGTAGGTATGGGTTTGAAATATTTTACCCTATATGCTGTTCCCATAAAAGGACCGCTACCGCTTCCACCTGTATAATTACTTGTGGCAATGATAGCTTTGAAAGAGACTGGAGAGAGTATTTCATTCTCAAGGTGTGTTGTCATTTAGGCAATTATTAATTTGGTAATAACCTTTAACACTTTAACACGCAAATGTCTTCACAGTTTTTTTAAAATCGTGATATAGAAATTTCTTGGACGTTTTCTGGAATCGTATTGAAAAAGCGTACACATTATTACTGGTATTAATATTATGTCCATCACCAATTTTGGTAAAATCATCAATGTTTTTCTTAACATACAAAACATTTTCAAATTATATTGAAACTGTCAATATATTAATTTCTTTAAACTTTTGCCTTAAGGAGTCTTCAGGGCCCAAGTTATAGATTGCACGAATAGCGCGCTAGCTCGCTCCTTACCCCAAAGTAAAATCCCGTAGGACACGGAAGTAGCTAAAGTAAACAAGTCAAGCCGTTTCGATATCAGTTAATAATCTATTATTTTGAACGTGAAAGCTGCTGAGCTAAGTCAATTCGCCAATCCATTAATAGGAGTTTTCCACTGTCATTTGGTAATATCGAGTCAATGGTAATATAGAGAAATACCGTAGAATAGACAGAACGGTATACTGTTCATTTTAACCCGGCGGGATTGTGGCGGGGTGTGATATACCCCAGCACCCATTCATATCCCTATATAATTTAAATTCGCGATGTTACATTTTAGCGGCTTTGTGTAGCTGGAGAGGAAGGATTGTGGGAGAGGAAAGTGGTGTGATCGCAGTGTTGCACCAGCCAGTGCTCGGAATATACGTGTGCAAACTTCTGTGGGGTAACTCACACCCCGCCACATACTTCGTGTATACATTTTGTTACAATATTTTTTAGCTTTTGCTTTGGTTTTATTTATTATTGATTTCATTTTTATTTATTTACGATAACAACAGCAGATTTTAGGTTAAATGCCTTTTATTTACTTGCCAATTATAGCTTTTTTTAGGTTATAAACAAAAAATGTTAGTGGAAAGCGGTGAAAGAAGACTTTCTGTCTGTTGTCTGAAACTGTTGTCTGTTGTCTGACTGAAGTCTGTTATTCTCTTAAAAAGCATGAAGTGGCAATTGCCAATGTCCACTCTTTACCATGATGATAAAATTGATGAGAGCACTGTAGATAAGGAAAAACCGGAAATTATTACGTTTTATAACTCGACAAAAGCTGGAGCAGTCGTTGTCGACGAACTGAGCGCAACTTATGATGTCTCTTGCAAAAGCAAACGCAGGCCAATGACAATCTTTTATGGACTTTTGAATATGGTAGCTATCAATGCTAGCTAGCTAGAAATACGATATTTCAAGAAAATGTCAATAAAAGGAATAAACGAACAGAATTCCTTCGCAATTTGGCATTAAGTTTGATTTATACGCATTTACAGTTACGAGGAGATGAAAAAAATATTCCTGTCTAAATTTGCCACAAAATTGCTTCTCAAATAAGTGTACCGCTGTCTCCAGTAGCCCAAAATGAATCCGGACGATATACTTGATGTGTAGATTGCCCATGCAAGGGAGATCACAAAACAAAATACGCTTGTACTGGATCTGGAAAAACCATATGCCTACATCATGCAATTTTTTTCTTGCAAAAATGTACTGATTTTGAAAGAAATTATTAAACTGTTCCAAAATTATTTCATAATGTTTTATGCTCATATTTTGTCAAAGATCTCATGTTCTTTTAAGTTTTAAGAGTTTTTTTGTTTAAATAAGATGTGTTATTTTTTTTTATTTTTTAAGTAGAAGTTAATATTTTTGTTACTAAAAACAAGTGACTTAGATCTCACTATGTGAATTAATAAAAATAAATATAATTTACTATATATTTTATTTTCTTTATACGTAAATATATAGCTTATATAATACACACCACTTATTTCATTTAATTTAATTAAAAAAACTATTTTAAATACCGATTTGTATTGGGGTATGCCACACCCCGCCACATACTTTAAGTAACTTTTCTTCACCACACTCCCGCCGGGTTAAAAATCAATGAAGTTTCATCGGTAAAAAATACTATCACATTTTTTTTTCAACTTTATACAGTAAATCATGTTCATACATAATAAATTAATTTTTAACGAAAAGAAAAACCGACTTCTAGCAACGAACTAAAAAGTGAAAAATCATTTGACAAAGATTTTATAATTTTGAAGTCGGTGCCAAGTAAAACAAACAGGCTTAGTAATTAGATATTGTAGTAAGGTTGTTGTAGTATTAGTTTGACACCGACTTCAAAATTATAAAATCTTTGTCAAATAATTTTTCACTTTTTAGTTCGTTGCTAGAAGTCGGTTTTTCTTTTTGTTAAAAATTAATGTATTTTACGATTTTAAGTAATGGGTAGATCTTAAAGTGATGCTTCTTAAACGAGTGGTGATGGTGGTGGTAGTGGTTGTCAACGAGTGGTTGTGGTTGTCCTATGTAAAACTTCATTTAATTAGGTATTATTTTTGTGCAAAGTAACATTTTGATATATTCACAGGACCATACATAAAAAGTATTCGGGCGAATTGGGAATCTCCCTTTTTCGTAGTTGGTTGAAAATGTGAACATCCTCTTTTTTGAGGTTGGTTGAAAAGAAATGCAAAGATCAGGAATCTCACTTCTGACATCAATTTAAAAAGTTTTTGCTTGTAACTATTACAGTATAATCAATTTTTTACCAAAAACACAAACTTTCTCAATTTTGACCGGATCCTATAATCAGCACCTAACTAAACTTTCACCAAATTATCCTTGAAGTGTATTCTTTCAAATAAAAAAAATCATCAAAATCGGTTAGCGCAACATTGAGTTATTCGTCTATTTGTCGTGCACATACCTAATGAAAATTTAAGAGTTATGCTATTTTCTTATAGATATCATTGTCAGACATGGACCAAAAAAATGGGATCACTCGGGAAGCTTCCGCTTCCAAATAAAAAAAAATATCAAAATCGCTTCACCCAGTCAAAAGTTATGAGGTAACAAACATAAAAAAAATTAAAAAAAATACAGTCTAATTGATAACCTCCTTTTCTTACAGAAGTCGGTTAAAAAGTAGTTGTATTGTTGTAAATTGCAATAGTATGACATAGTATCGCGATGTTTTCTTTAGATATAGATATACATATATAAATATGACCCCTTGGGTTACATTATTAAAGTTTTAGTAGGTATTCTTAATTCCTAAATATTTCTATGTAGAATTCCAATGGTGAAAGAAGATTTGAAATCGGTTCAGTAGTTTTTCAGTTTATTCATTACAAACGTATACACATACAAATCTTTAATCTTTATTATATATTAGTATAGATAACCAATAGATAATATACAGAATATATCTAAAAACAAGATGTCTGCATTATCATTTCTTATGATAATAATATAAATACCGATAATTTCCATATAAAATAGACCACATATAGATATACACGTATTTTTTAAAATTGAATTTAAGACTTTAATATTTGTCTACTTTAACTACAAAAATGTCGAAAGTATGGGCGAGATTTGAGGGAAAACAAAAAGATGGTAGTGTAATAAAATTAAGGATTGAAGATTTTCCAGAAGAACGTCAAGACGAGGCTTTCGAATTTATGAAGAAACATTTTATAAGAGACGAAGCATTTCATGTGGCTGCAGGTATATTTTTATTATATTCATCGTATACAAGCTTATTCCATATAATTTTCTACTAGTATTCTTCTCCTATTTTTCTATTTATGTTATTATTATTACTTAATATATATTTTTATTTAAATAATTTCAGGAATATATAAAAACGAAGAATCTATTGAGGAATATAGAGAACTACTCAATTACATCTATAAAGAGCATCCTCCACGAGTTGTATATTGTCGATTAGACGACGAGAGCTCTAAACCAGAAATTATTGGTTTATCGTTCATGTCAATAGCATATGGTTCGGAAAATTTAAGGGAGAAATTCGGGCAGGTAATTATTTGTTAGTACTCTAAATAATATTGTTTATTCATGATATTGCGTGTTTAGTAGGGGAACCCAACGTTACGTATTCTCTCGTCAGGGCGGAGAAAATGAATAATATATCATTGCCTCAAGTACGAAATGAACCCTCAACAAAGTTAGGATTCAAATGTTTCATAGCTTCTATATTTAACTGCTATATTTAATTTGAGTTAGGCATTTGATAGGCGTCTACAAAAAACAACAGATTACACGGTATCTACACATATTAGAGTAGATAGAGGATACCTGGGAACCTACACACTTAATGGGAACACTCTGTTCCCATTAAGTCTCTGTCGTAGGCTGCTTTCTGCTGAATTCTGGATTCACTTTACCTCGGTTCGAGAACGAGAAAATATATATGCTCTTGTCCCTGCGCCACAATTATTGTTCTCTAGACTCATTATCAGTTTTATAAGTGATTAGAATAGATGAAGATAAATAGTGCGATATTATAGAACTATCTATATTTATAGATTACAATAAATTAAATATAAAACTTTAATTAGCATTAGCAAATTAGGTGCCTATTATTTTATTTTTCAATTTCTTAAAATCTTTTAAAATTTTGTTCTATGTCAATTTTTAATATGTTCAGTTGCAGTCAATATTAAAAACGGAAGAATTGAAAAGGTTCTTTGGTCTTCTGATAGTAATCGATGAGTGGTGCGGCTCAAAAGATTTTGAAAAATTCTATGATGGAAGAGGTATTATAGTAGATCCAAAGTATAGAGGACTTGGTATCGCTAATGAATTCGTAAAAGGCAGGTGCGTACTTTTGTTCAGTAAGAAAAGGAGGTTATCAATTCGACTGTATTTTTTTTATGTTTGTTACCTCTGTCTTAACTTTTAACTGGGTGAACCGATTTTGATATTTTTTTTTTATTTGAAAGGTGAAGCTTTCCGAATGGTCCCATTTTTTTTTGGTCTATGTCTGACAATGGTATCCATGAGAAAATCACATAAGTCTTAAATTTGCATTAGGTATGTGAGCGACAAAAAGACGAATAACTCAATGTCGCGCCAACCGATTATATAAAAAGTGAAAACTAATTTTACAAAGATTTTATAATTTTGAAGTCGGTGTCCAGCTAATGCTACAACAACCTTGCAACAATATCTAGTTACTAAGCGTGTTTGTTTTACTTGGCACCGACTTTAAAATTATAAAATCTTTGTAAAATTATTTTTCACTTTTTAGTTCGTTGTTATAAGCCGGTTTTTCTTTTTGTTAAAAATTAATTTATTATAGATTCACGTTGTATCCTGTATGTAGTAGGATAAGCAGAGAGAGACTGTAAAGCCGACAGGTTGTGGGTTCGATTTCCACTCGAGGATGGATAAAATATTTATTGGATGAAATATTTATTGTTTTCATTTCTACTCTCTACTGTCGAGGCAAAGCTTGGCGTTGACTTTTGCTACTCAAGATGCAATGCCTCCAGAATTCGTCAGAAATTAGGAAGCGGAGTGTCTTCATCCTCTCTGTGAAACACTAGACTCCCTCTCTCTTCTCGAATATTGTATGAAGCTGGAAAGAAATATAATATAATAAAAAAACTATAATATTATAATTCCGTAGGAAGCTGATATGTATCGATGAAGATATTCCCGTGACAATAGCATGGATGACTGCCATTGGTACTCAAAGAGCAGCCGAGAAGAACAACTGGAAGATTTTAAAAGAAATATGTACTGATGAGCTTGGAAAAAGAAGTGGTTTAGATTTCGGAAATAAAGTACCAACTTTTAAATTGATGTATACAACAAAAAAATAATGTAACGTGTGTATAAATAGGAAATAAATATTTTAATATCATTGTTAATGTTAATATTTTTATATAATAATTAGAATTTAAATAAAACATTCATAATTATTTAAATTTTTGGGTCTTATAATGTTAAGTGATATTATTAAAATGATACCAGTCGTGGTGCAGGGGCACAAGTGTGTGACTGTAAGAGCGACAGGTTGTAGATTCGATACCCACTCGAGGAATTAAAATATTTATTTAAATTTTTATTTTCATGTCTTCGCTCTGTTGTCGAGACGAAGCAAGTTCCGCCAATCAAAACGCAACGTTTCCAAATTTAAGCTAAAAACGGGGAACGGAGTGTCTTACCTCTTAGCACTAGATTCCCTTTGCCTACCGTGCGGGATACAGCGTGAAGCTGATGAATAAAATATAATTATTCAGGGGGACTTTTTTTAAATCAATTTTATACATATAGACAAATATATTTTTTTCCAAACAAAGTAAAAAGTAAAATTATAGCTGTAAAATAAAACGCCATTTATATTTATATTATTATTCATTACAAACATACACACCATCCTGTTTATTATTTCCAAATTTCCTGTTTATTATATTAGTACAGATAACCAATAGATAATTTTATTTTGTAGACAAGATGTCAGTATTATCAAGTCTTATGATAATAAAAAAAGTAAAATACCGATAATTTGTATATTAAATTGAAACACATAGATGCAGACGTGTTTTTTCAAAATTGAATTTAAAACTATTTAATATTTGTCAACTACAAAAATGTCGAAAGGTCCCAAAGTATGGGCGAGATTTGAGGGAAAACAGAAAGACGGTAGTGTAATAAGATTAAGGATTGAAGATTTTCCAGAAGAACGTCAAGATGAGGCTTTCGAATTCACAAAGAAATATTTTATGAGAGACGAAGCATTTCATCTGGCTGCAGGTATATTTTAATTATATTCATCGTATTACTATGTGAGCCCACTCGATATAATTTTTCGACTTATCTTTTCTACTTTTCTCTGTAAGTGATTTAAATGTCTCTTTCATCTTCAACACATATTTTACGTATTATTATTTGTTATTTGAATAATTTCAGGAATATATAAAAACGAAGAATCTGTTAAGGAATATAGAGAACTACTCAATTACAATTATAAAGAACATCCTCGAACTGTATATTGTCGATTAGACGACGACAGCTTTAAACCAGAAATTATTGGATTATCGATGATGATAATAGCATACGGTTCGGAAAATGTAAGGGAGAAATACGAGAAGGTAGTTATTTGTTAGTACTCTAGATAGGAAGGTAGGTAGGGTGTCGAAACACTCCACTCTCCACTTACCATCCATGACATTGCATGTTCAGTAGCGGAATCCAATGTCGCGTGTTTTCTTGCCAGAGCAGGTAAATTTAAGTAATTCATTCCCCTAAGTAGGAAATCAATCCAAAACCACCGCGTTAAGATTCAAATGTTTCACTGCGTCTTTATATTTAACTACTATATTTAAGATGAATACAGGACGACAGCTAATATTTGAGTTGAGCAATTGAAAGGCTTCTATCACAAATCAACATATTAGACATTCTAATTTTTGTTTTATTAGTTGTGTAATAATTATTTTATAATTTAAGCTTAGCAAACGTACTACAGTTTTTTAGGTTCACACTGTATCCCGCACATAGCAGCAGGGTAAGCAGAGGGAATCTGGGAACCTAATGTTAGGACAATCCGTTCTCATTATATACTTCTGTTGCCCACTTTCCGCTGATTTGTAGATATGCGTGTTGAGCAGCGGAACTCAACGCGACGCTTTGGCTCATTTCAATAGCGAGGAAATGAAAGTATTAAATATTTCATTACCTCAAGTGAAAATCGAACCCAGAACCTGTCGCGTTTACAATTGCAAGCTTGTACCACTTCACCACGACTGATCTCAACATTTTTCATTATCAATTGTAGGTAAGATTAGGATAGACAAATAAACTAACAACTTAAAAAAATAATAATCGTTAAATTAGGGGCCTATAGTTTTATATTATTTTTCTTAAATCTCTTACACTTTTGCTCTATGTGAATTTTTATGTTCAATCTTTATGTTCAGTCGCAGTCAAAATTGAAAACGGAAGAATTGAAAAGGTTCTTTGGTCTCCTGACAGTCATAGAAGAATGGTGCGGTCCAAAAGATTTCGAGACATTTTACCAAGGAAAAGGTATTATAGTAGATCCCAAATATAGAGGGCTTGGTATTGCCAATGAATTCGTAAGAGTCAGGTGCGTGATTAGATTTTTTTTCAGCTTCACGCTGTATCCCGCATTTAGCAGAGTAGGCAGGAATAGGCCAGTCTTGCTAATTGTACACGCGAGAGGTTGTGGGTTCGAGTCCTACTCGAGGAAATGACATATTTAATGATTTTCATATCTTCGTTCTGGTGTCGAGACAAAGCTTGGAGTTAAGTCTTGCCACTCAACACGCAATGCCTCCAGATTATTCCTGTTGTTCGACGAAGTGTCTTAATGCTATCCTACTATACCTACATATAATATTCTGTTTATATATAATATATATATAATATTCTGTATGTTTTGTAGGAGGCTTATATGTATCGATGAAGATATTCCCGTGACAATAGCATGGATGACTGCCATTGGCACTCAAAGAGCAGCCGAGAAGAACAACTGGAAGATTTTAAAAGAAATATGTACTGAAGAACTTGGAAAAAGAAGTGGTTTAGATTTCGGAAATAAAGTACCAACTTTTAAATTGATGTATACATCAAGAGAATGATATAACGTGTATTTATAAATAGTAAATAGGGTAAAACCGGGATAGATGCCCCACTTTTTGAAATATCCACCTAATTAGATAAAATATTTTTTTTATAGGAATAATTTTTATTTATTTAGCTAGCTCAATCCTTTGTGATGAATTACTTTTATTGTTTTTTAACAAATCAAAATTAAAAAACAAATCAATTTTGCAAAAAATAGCTTTTCGTGAAACATTAATTTTGAGGATAGATGCCTACCTATATGGATAGTTGCCCCACTATGAAAATGCTGGGGAGGATAGAGGCCTGCAGAATAAGGTAGGTGCACTTTATACCGATTGATGAAAAAACCAAACCAATTGTTAAATAATTCTAATTTTAAAACAGCAATTTTGTTTCCAACAAACATAATCATAATAATGAAAAGTATATAGTGTTTTTTAATCTTATAATTGCTATTAAATTGTAATATCACAAAAATAGGTAACTATTATTAAAATTTTAAAACATTTGTTTAACTAAAATATAAATTCTTAAGTTTCAACATCCATTATCATATTTTTTAAGTTAAATTTTACAACAAAATTACAATTCTTAATATTTTTTTGTTGTAAAACACTAATATTATAAATTAAAATATTATAATATCATAAATACTAACATCCACATTGCACAATTATACATTTTTATATTAAAAAGAACAAAATATAATTTTTAGTTATCTATTCTAATCATCTATTCTAATTCTCGAATTATCTCAAATAATAATTATTCGTTATTTCAATTTAATTAAAATTTCGCCAGATAGGGTTTTTATTTTTCCACATCTTGCGCAATAATTTCTGAAAAGTGTACAGGTTTCATGTAGCCAGTTCTGACACATTACACATTGAATCCAGTCGGATTGCGACTTCATATTTTTATAGTTTTCGAAACATTCTAAAGATTATAATGAAACAGTCTAACTTAGCTTTCAATTGTTTTTGCTTTCTCTCAGCCATATCTTTCTTGTGTTTAAAAAATGCTAATTTAATAAATACTTTAAAAATATATACCTAACTCCATATACTGAGTATAAAGGGATAGATGCTCCTAAGGGCACCTATACCTCGAAAAATCAGGTCAACTATCCTTTGTGATAGGGTTAGATGCCAAGGAATTTTTTTAGTAAATTATAAACAAAATAGAATCTATAAGCACCTAGATATAGTCTTAATGAACCAGTTAATCGACGTAATATAAAATATACCGTAATTGATTACAAATTATAAAGTTATACAACGCAAAATATTAACCTTTAAATCTTTGACGCGTTCACGACTTTCGCCGCGGAGATATTTACTCAAATGTGCTAAACGCGTCCTCATTGCACGAATGTCCGTGGATAACTTTGGTGCGGGAAGACTGTGGCTCCTGCTTGTACAGTTATTTTTTTGTCGCGAGTTCTGGAAGTTAGGTATTTTGAATATGGGGCGTTTATCCCGCTGCGATTAAAGGAAGAAATGAAGGGCTTAAATTGGAGTAAGAAAGGAATACTAGTTGGCAGAGAGTACCTAAGCAATCTCCGCTTTGCGGATGACATTGTACTCTTCGCAAGTACATCCAAACAACTAGAATCAATGCTAATAGAAATAAACAGAGCAAGCCAGGCCATAGGTCTACAACTGAACACTTTAAAAACAAAAGTCACTACAAATAGTTACCAAAATCCTATAACGGTAGACGGGGCAAATATTGAATACGTAAACGAATATGTTTACCTTGGCAAACAAATTTCTTTCAAGAAAACAAGGCATGACGACGAACTAGAGCGTCGAATTAATGTCACATGGAAAAAGTATTGGAGTTTAAAAGAGATATTAAAAGCAAAATTTCCACTAAAGCTGAAGAAAAAAGTCATTGACTCGAGTCTGCTACCATGTCTATCCTATGGTGCACAAACATGGATCTACACGCATAAAATAAAAAAGAAAATACGTTCCTTTCAGCGTGCCGTAGAACGAAGCATCCTAGGTATCAAACTCAGGGATAAACAAAAAAGCGAGAACATAAGGAGAAAAACTAAAATTATAGACGCAGTACAATATATGCAAAGCTTAAAATGGAAATGGGCAGGTCATATTGCTCGGACAACAGATAATAGATGGACAAAGCGAGTCACCAAATGGAAGGGCCCAATTGGCAAAAGAAGATCAGGAAAACCTAAAGACCGATGGGTAGACGACATTAAAAAAATTGCTGGAAAAGATTGGGTACAGACGGCACAAGACAGAAGAGTATGGAAAAATTTGGAGGAGGCCTATACCCGAAAAGGGGCTATGTCTTGAACATATATTCATATATTTGTTATAGTTTTTAATTTTGTATTATCAAGTCATAGAAATAAAGGCTTATTATTATTTATTATTTATTATTATTATCCCGCTGCGGCATCTATCCCGGTTTTACCCTATATATTTTATTATAATTGATATAATAATATGTATATAGAATAATTAAATTGCTGTTAATAATTATAAACATATGTTGAAGTATCTTTTTGTTCGATTTTAAATGTAAAAATATCATTACCGCCATAAACAAGTAAAGTTATAATCTTTAATAAAAAACACAAGTTCCACACGAATAACATCCTCCTTTTACAGAAGTCGGTTAAAAACCTCAATAGAGACATTATCTTAAAACGAGACTACTATAATATAAATATCAGATTGTATACCATGAAATAAACAAAATTTATGAGTGGAAAAATTCTAAGCTTCACGTTGTATAATTTTAAAATTCTAGTGACATCAACGCTTCTTCTCCAAGGCGTCGATGTGCCATAATTGCTCGGACGTCACTCGCCGGCCCATTCTACACTAGGCTTTTAGTTATAAAACACGAAACTTAAATAATATTTATTTTTACTATAATGATAAAAGAAACTTATCGGGATTGATATAATCGAAAGTAAACAGAGTAAAATAAAAAGACTTCAATTAGATTGCTCTTATATGCGTGCCATATGTTGTAAATATTTTCTATTTTCCTTTTTATTTTTCCATCAGCAATGTTTATTCTAATTAATGATTTTTTTTAAATATTGCTGAATGTTTGGGTTTCAACACGACTGATGAGGGACCAGTATGTTACATTATCATGAAATTTCCACCAATAATATAAAAATTGAGGTCATCGTAGTAAGACATCATCGTGGTCGTAGATACGATTCCCTTACTAAGGCTAAAAATAATAATATTCTCTCCAGTCTGGTAAAGGTGGTAAATGTAGAGCTTACAGTTTCGCCACAAAACAAAGAAGAAAATAAAAAAAAACAACATAAAAGTCGATACACTTATAAAAAGTAAAGAAATATACAAACGTATGAGCCAAGGTTGAAGATCATATATTTTTAATAATATATCTAAGGGTGAAAGTGTCTCTCAATGTAACAAAATGTTGTTGACATAGACACGACTGTCATTCCGTGGGAGGGTATAGTGACAGGCTTCTATTTTTCCTAAGAAAATAAAGTTTTCTGGTCAAGTATATGTTGAAAGCAATCTTCATATTTTATATAATAATGTTAAAGTGTTTCTAGGCTTAATTACATATTTGGTAATATTAAATAACTTTTTTTTTTTAAATTTAACTTCAAAATTGCCTTAAAATTAAATTAAAGTCTTGCTTATTTTTTCCCGACTGCTATGGAAGGGTTATGTTTTCGCGCGTATCTTGTATGTATGTATGTAATATTCTTTATTACCTCATATCTCCAGAACTGCTGAACGGATTTACATAATTGGGGTATCGTTCGGTTCGTCTTAGCAGCCCAAGTGTTCTTAGATAGGTGACGTTAAAAAAAAATCATGGCAACTGTGGGATGCCATTAAACTTCGTGAAAATAAAATTTTGTTTGCCCATTTCTAGCCCTACAAGGAAGAAATTTAAAAAATCCCACAAAATATAACGTTTATACCAAAATTATTTAATAAAAACTTAAAGATTTCGGCACTAAGCTTTAGGAACAACCCTGTAACGAAATTAAAAATATCTTACTCGTCCCTAGTGGCATTATAATAATATGTAAATTGATGCTTTTTACGCTTGCCTGCCCTGCTCTTTATGGATTCCTTTTTATCGTTGGATATGTTTTACTGGCCAAGTATTTTTATTTTTCTTCTTTTAGTATTTAGTATTAACCGTGTAGACCTGGGACCATGAAGACATGTGGATAAATAGTAAATCAAGGTTATAAGTTTTAACCATCTTCTTTAATATAGAAAGAATTATATATTTTTTTTACCAGGACATCTGCATCGTGGAGCAGGGTTAAAAGCATGGGAGTGTAAACGTGACAGGTTGTTTGTTCCATTCCAATACTTCCAGAATTCGGCGGAAAGAGAGGAATAAAAGTATCTTAATGGAAACGGAGTATCTTAACACTAGGTTCCCTCTGCTTACCATGCATCGTGCGGCATATAGCGTAAAGCTACAAAGAAAATGAAAGACAATATTTTAAGTATTCACATTTTTAACTGTAGTGGCATCCATGCCTCGATAGCATTGAACTATTATATTATTTTGTAACGCTTTAATTTTTTTTCTATTACATTCTAAGCTTCTAATTTTAAAAACAAACGATAATACTCTACATATTTTCTTTCCCAACTCTATGGAATGATTTAGTAGTTTTGACAATTTTATTATTCTGGACCATTTTGTCTCGTGTCCATAAAAACGAAAGTAAATTCTATTTGAACGAAGGAATCTACAGCAGGTGTTTTATACGACTTTACCAAAATCAAAGAATGTATATGTAGAATTAATATCATAATATTTTGCTTACGTAAGTACGAAATGGAGTGTGTGGAATTATTTTCTTTCTTCTCAACTCAAAATCTCTTTAGAAAACATAAATTGTAGAAGTTACAGAGGAAAACGTATAGGGGTCATTCATTTTATGTAGGAAAATGCAGCTTTGTGGTTACTATGTGAGCTCAATAAGAAAATTGGACGCTTACAACATTTTAGCCATTTATGAATTTATGTTTGAAATTATACTAGAATGCTTAAATTTCGTTGAATTTATTTATATATTCAAAATTAAACGACTTTTTATTTATTTTTCACATTCTAGATGAAGAATTTCTTCATTAGAAAAAGGGAAAATATATATGTTACATTTTTTGTTTCTCTTTTTTCAGCTTCTCGCCGTATCCAACACATAGGCAGAGGAAATCCAGTGTTAAGACTCTCTGTTCTCTATTTATCGATGAATTCTGGAGGCTTTGCGTGTTGAGTGGCGAAAATCAACGCAACCGAACCCACAACCTCTCGCATTTACAGTCGCCCTCTGAACTGAGCTTTCAATATAGTATCAAATCAAAGCAATATTAGCTTGAGTCAATCTCATACACCCAGTAATTCTGACGAACCCATTACCGTGAAATACATATATTATGTTATTGTGAAACGGAAGCTAATATTTACATATTACTAATGGTAGTTAAACTAAGCAACCGGAGACGTAAAAAACTATTTATTCATTTAAGTATGTATTATTTTTTAATTTCTACTAAATAACATTAAATCTCGGGGCAATGAATTTTATTATTTATTTATTTCATTTCTTGGCACCAAGGCAAAAGCCCGGCGTTGATTCTTATAACTCATCACGCAATGCCTCCAAAAATTTGGCAGAAAGTGGGTACAGATCAAAAAAAAAAAATTTGGCAGAGTGTCTTAGCTCTAACTTCCCTCTGCCTACCTTACTGTGTGCGAGATACAGCGTGAAACTGATTTAATTCTGCTAAATATTCTTTTTTTTTGCAAAAATAATTAAAATCCTACCCTAAAATTACGTAAAACATAATTCAATACACGTTCCATGACATCGACAGATTGTTAAATAGAAGTACTGTTGATTGTAGTAAAGAAATGACATTTTCACAGCTTTAATCAGCACTTGTTTGTTTTGTACCGTGCATGTAGTACTTGACATTTTATCTTTTAATCAATACGGTGACTGTTGACACAGATCTTAACACCGCCACCGCGTTCATATTGAAATGAATGATACTCTATAACGCTGTTGGCAATAGTCATACTATTTGTTCTAATGAAGCTTTGAATAATGAATTGGAGGTTTTTGTAAGGGTTGGTTTTATTTTTTGCATGTATTTGGTATATTTTTGGGTTTTTTGTCAGTAGCAATAGTGGTTTGTATCGTGAAATATCTTCTTTATATGCCTACTGGAACGTTATAAAAATAGCATAATTTTTTACGTATGCTAATATATACTTTTGTTTTTCATCTTCACGCTGTATATAGCATGTAGCAGGGTAGGCCAGTGTTAAGACACTCCGCTTCCCACTTTTCACCTAATTAACAGACGGACTCTATTAAACTTTTTCATTTTATCAAATAAATGTATATATATGACCTAGAACGGTCGCACATAGTGAAAATGTAGTTAGAGAAGTCATGGATATATGCATATGAAGTTCAATTGCCAGCCTCACTCAATTTATCTACCAATTGAAGCTATCGGGACAGCTGCTATTGTCGCTACCGATCAAAGGTTGCGAATGTATTCTATTCGGTATTCATCACTATTTACGTGTATAGCGTATATCCTACTAATATTATAAATGTGAAAGTGTATGAGGATGTCTGTTTCACTTTCACGCAAAAATTAGTGAAGCGATTTGGATAAGATTTTTCTGTATATATAGTTTATATATTAGAGTAAAACATAGGGTGCAATTTATATTTAAAAAATGTATAATTTGGCTATAGTATAACATTATATATAAGTCGTAAAAGATATATGGGCTGATTAAATAATATTTACAACCGTAAGAATGCAGTTTTTATAAATAGGCATAGTTCTATATCGACTCCATTATCTTCCTTAGCGATGAGTGGTTAAAAAGTATTTAATTACTAGATTTCTCTTAATAAAATTCGTAGAAACACTGTGTTTTCCCGATCACCTTAAAAGTACATATTTATAGAATAATATCTTGGTGTGTGATGGGTCTAGTGGTTATAGGTTTCTATTGTTATGGCGAATTTTTGTAATAAGCCATCAAAAGGAGATCTGTCAAATAGGAAAGTTGCTTGCGCTTGTTTTTTTAAAGAATTGGCTAAGAAGTAAAAATACTTTTTAAAAATCATAAAAATTTAAACGTAGCCTAGGAGGGTTTCACTTTTTCTTAGAGGACTTTGAAGAACTTGGAGTTGTCTCTGTACAATTTTGAAAAAAATTATAGACGAATAGATAGACCACAAGTTACACCCAAAAGGATTTTTTTTTATTGTGTTACGGAACTCCCTAAAAAATAATATTTTCCTTGGCCCTACTGCCTAATAAAACATAAGAAAATTATTTAACATATAAATTAAACATATCTGTTATAGTTATAATAAAGTATACGCAAAATTCCCAAAAGTAAATGTTGATACAAAAACTTATAAAGGACCGTAAGCCACTATATATTCATAGAGAGATGATTTAGTTTAGAACAAACAACGCTGCTTAGTTCTGGCACGATAAACGATATTTTGTTTCACAGAGAAACCCTTGGTTTGGCGTTTGAAACATTGAAGTATATAATATATTTTGAAATAATTTATAGTATGCTTAAAATAAAGAGGTTGGCGGAAAGCGAATGGGTCCGAAGAGCTGAGGATCGAGTGTGGTGGCGAGAATTGAGGAAGGCCTATGTCCAGCAGTGGACAAAAGATGGCTAATGATGATGATGATGCTTAAAATTATTAAAATTTACTGACAATGATATTTGAAAGATATAAAAAAGGAAATTATTAACTAGGCCAGTCTTGGTGTAGCTGAAAGTGTTAAAGGGGACAGGTTGTGGATTCGATTCCCAATCAAGGAAATTAGAAGAGAATTCGGCTAGAGTGCGGAGTGTTTTGACACTAGGCTTCCTCTATTCCAGAATTTATGAATATTCCAGTTCCACGTAAGATAAAGATCTTAATTATGGTTAGGCCTACATACTTACATGAGACACGCCTTTGGTACCTACTTATGTGTTTTAATTATAAAATATTGTAATAATTAGTATGGAACCTTATATTCACCTAACATTGTCTCTGGCTGAAGAAGACGTAAAAGTGAGAAAGAAAATCCTAATTTTAATAAGCAAACAAAAACAAAATATTAATACTCGAAAGAAAGTAGAATGTACAGCTGAAATATAAATCATTTGGAAGTTTTAATTGAGCCTGAACCGAGAAGTTCCCGGAGGTTTGTGTGCTGAATTACTTTTTTAACAATTAAATGGTTAAAGATACTCTACGTTATTACTTATTTCATTACGAGGATGTATTCTAATGTTTGTTTTTTTGTAAATTAGCCATGTTTCTTGAAAATTTCGTATATCAATTAGCATAGTTTTACTTAAAAAAATGGTGAAGTACGAGTCGGACTCGCGCACCGCGGTTTCCGGGGTTTAACTGGAATTGCAACTTATTATTGGCTAGCTTAAGTTTTAGGGCATATGTACTCATTTTGTATGAAATGCACTACAAATATAAGTTTTAATGCTTTTTTTTATCAATAAAATAACTAAAAATTGTCATTTTTAATAAATTGGTTAAATTGTAACTAATATATTATAATTATTATTTAATCAGACATTAAATAATAATTATAATAATATTTTTAGTAAAAACAAAAATACCTTTTTAAAGTGATCGGTAAGCTTAATGGAAAAGGCATGGACGCAAGTGTATTCGAAAATTATTAATTCTGTTTGATCGACTGACATTTCCAAACCACATATTGGCTGGTATAAATGTTATTGAGGTTTTTGTGTTTATTTTATTTAAAATGTCAAATATAATATATTTTGTTTTTTTTTTATTATATTAACGCTGACGTTGCAAATATTGCTAATAAAAATTAAGCAAAGATATAATATAACAACGGTCGTATAGTTCAAGTTCAAGTACATATTTCAAATTATTTCGTAGTAATGAATTCGAAATCATTTTTACACATAAATTACATTTAAGATAAGTTTTTTAACGAAATATCTGTAGATTCAACTCTTTTAGGGAAAATGTGACAATACAGATTTGAGGCAGGGACACAAACGTGTTGTGGATTCGATTCCTACTCGAGAGTTGAAAGTGGGAAACGGAAATGTATTAATAGGAACGGAGTGCCTTAACACTACATTTCCAGATTATCTCGCCTAACTTACTGTGTGCGGGATTCTGTATCCCGAAAAATATATATTTGAAGCTAAAAAATATATTTTGAAATCAATGCATTTAATATTAAATTTAAAAATAAATATTTTATGAAATATGTTGCTTACATAATTTTAAAGCAAATGTAAAACATTGTAAATATTACTCATTATTATTTGGAAGTAATTACTTAGTTAATTACTTAGTTGCGACACCAATTTTTTCTCAATTTCCCGCGAGACTCATACACTCTAGTGATTTAGTCGATCGAACTCACAGATCACGTATTACACTCAAGCGAAGCGAAAGGAAACAATCAAATGTTTTGATTACTTACTTATACTAATATAAGTAAAATTTTTGCTACAAAAATTATAAAAATTAAATAAAGAGAAACACTAAACAGGAAAACAAAGCATTTAGCGCCTGTACAACACTCTAAAATCGACTGGTTGTGGGTTCGATCCCCACTCGGAGAAATGAAATATTTATTTAAATTTATATTTCCATCTCTTCGCTCTAGCAAAAAGCGGCGTTGAGTTCACTCAACAAGTAATGCCTCCAGAATTCGGCAGAAAGTGGGGAACAGAGTGTCTTAACACTAGGTTCCCTTTGCCTACCCTGCTGTGTGCGGGATACAGTATGAAGGTGTTTTTTTTATATAGTCGTTATATTGACGTAACTTTTTTATTTATGAACCCATTTAAATAAAACTAATACTAAATGCTAAGGAAAGTTTGTTAAAATTTAATAGTGAAAAACTTAATAGTAAAGTCGAATCGGATTAGGTGTTTGAGATTACAGAGCACAACCCCACATACATCCTGACAAAAAAATTAAAAATCATTGTTTTGGTTTCTATTACATTAATAAATGCCTCAAATAATATATATTCCCATATATTTCCCATATATAAGCAACGTTAAGTTACAAATATATTACATGAAAACATATTAGTTAAATTAAATTAATAATAATCAAAAAACGTTTGTATGTTTACTATTATTGTTAACCTAATCTCATAAACAATTTCACCAATATTGAATACATATTCCATTCGGACATTGACCGCTATTCAACCGATGACAGATTTAGGCTTTAACTCACAAAGCATTGTAACAACTGCCTTGGAACGCCAACAGCTGGGGCAAACCAATGCTCATATATTTGAAACACTTGTGGAACTATGCTTTGAATATGGATTTAGTATAATAATTTCACTGTTATTTGATATTGCATTTGACTGTAAGGGTTGTCAGTTTGATTCCCACTCCAGGAAATTAATAGAAATAATACGCTTTTTCCGTCTGAGGCCGTCGCGATCCCCACTCGAGCAAAACTAAGCCTCCAGAATTCGGAGGAAAGTGGAGAACGGGGTGTCTTAATACGAGGTTCCCTCTGCCTACCCTGCTGTGTGCGGGATACAGCGTGAAGCAGGTTTTTTAATATTTATTATTAGTTTATAAATAGTCAATTTATAGCATATTTTAGTTTCATTGTTAAAGTTAAATGTCTTTATTATGCACCAGGCGTTTTATATTGGTCCTCAGGGACCTTCTGCTACTTGCAAAGGGTCAGCTTCAGGTAAAATAAGTGGCCCAATTTCAAGTATATAAATTTTAAGTATACGTGGCAGTGATTTATTTTTATGTTAGAAGAATAAACAATTTAGTTTGTTAGTTAGTTAGTAGAATAAACAATTACATACATATACGTAGTAGATAAAGAATATAAGAAAGTAACATAGAACTAAACTTTTAATTAATATTTCTTTAGGTACTGTAAAAAGGTTATTTTTGGACAACATTGCCTTTAAGACCGGTCGTGACTGTAAACGTAAAGGGTTATGGGTTCGATTCCCACAGAAGGAAAAAAATATTGTAAAGTTCAGTGCTGACTTGGGTCGTGCTAAATTGCTTCCAAAAGTGTATTTCGTCAAATTTACATATAATCAGTATGTTTTTGTTAATTATACACTCGTGTGTACAATATGGTTATTTAAGTATTACGTGCCGCGAGTTACATAGAGCCTTCGTCTAAGAAAACCGAGTAGCGTGTTTCTAATGAAATACAAACAAAATTAATATAGCTTAGGAACTCGTTACTCTAAATATTTAAGTCAATTAAATACACAGGAAGTTCGCTGTGTAGGCTGTAACTGAAAATCGTCAGTCTTGCACTAAATATTTAAATTAAAGTACCAATATTTGTTTAGTTTCACACTGTATCTCACCTATGTCATGTTAAGAGTTAAGATACTCTGTTCCCATTAAGACACTTCCGTTTCTCACTTTAGGCTGATTTTTCTCTCTTCTCTCTCTCTCTTAACTAGAACAAAGAAATGAAATTACATAAGATAAAATATCTGCTTAGGATAATAAGAATTGCAAAGAAAGAATATTGCATAGGATTCTTTACATAAAATCCACAAAGGTAAGACCGCCTAAAAGTGACCTCTTCCAGGCAACCAATCCAAATTCCAGAAGGATATTACTTTTGCACACCAAATTACTTTTGATCTTTGATATCTCTTGCATGTATTATATACATAAAACCTTATTAGTGAAAACCGCATCAGAACGTGATTTTCAAGTATCTACGAGTAAAGGGGGTCCTGAAATTCAAGGTTCCCGTTTATTTTCACTTAAGACACGTTCGTCCTTCGAAGGTGTGGATCGTGATAACCTTTACTTCGTCGAAGCTTCTCGAACTCGACTTGAGTTTTGAGACAAAGCGTCGCGAGGACAATAAGATAGCACTTTAGTTAAAGTATGCATAATGAGACGTCAGCTTCATTATTGTTATTCTTATTTTATTGGAGAATTGCTTAAGTTTTGATTGTTTTTTTAATGCTGACATTTAGCAATGACTTAACAAAAACTTTTGTATTCTGCATAAAGCAGGGTGGGCAGAGGGAACCTTGAATCCTAGTGTTAAAGCACTCCCGTGCCTCATCTTCCGCCCAATTCTTACAGGAAATTTTTATTATTTTGAATTGCGTGGACGTCCCCGTTTTATTAGCTTTAGACTGTATCCACACTGCGGAATTATGGAGGAATTTATGAAAATGAAAAAAAAAAACATAAAAAGGTATAGTCTTATTACTTACAATGTTTTGAGCTAAAATCTATTACTACTATTTTGCTATCCTGAACCCCGTATTTATAAGCCGCTCTCAACTCTGAGGTCGATCTTGAGATGCAGTTATCATTCATAAATTACGAATTATGTACGAATGAAAACGGCATCTCAAGATCAGACTTAAAGTTGAGAGCAGCTAGCCTAAATGTCGAAAACTACTTTAAAATTTAATAATATACGTTGATTAAATAACCCCGGCTCAGTGGGTTAAGTGTTCTAATAGTAAGTTTTAAAGTTTATAACTTCATACTACACAAAGCGAACTCTTTATTGAAATAGAAATTAGTTTGGACGACGTGGCAGAGTTTAGTAAAAATCTCTTTAAAAAAGTTCGTGCTGATGTGGAAGCTTTTGAAAAATTAATAAAACTTTTCTTATATATTGGCGGTAACGATAAAAGTCGTTAAATCTACTACAGTAGGATGACGGTGGATGAAAATTTTGTTTCTTTTTCAGTTTTCATATGGCAAGGACAAATTTTAGTTAAAAAATGTTTTAAATTAAATATTTGTATCTGGAAACAAGAAAATAAAAACGTTGTATAGAGTTGTAATAAAAATATGCTTTTTTTTTCAGTAATAAATATTTCTTGGTGTATTTTACCTAATCAGAAGAAAAAAAAAATATTTCAATTTATTATTAATTATTTTAAAACATACATAAAAAAATGATAGCTAAAAGCAGTGCAGAAAACTGGGTTAGCTTAATCAAAGGAGTAATCCCTCTGATTAAAATAACACTTTAGTTGCTTGAGAGTCCTTGTCTTGAACAAATCTGGTAATTGAAATGAGACGTCAAACAATTCTGAAGATCGTTAAAGTATTCTACAAACAGCGTTTCTGTAAGTCTATAGAGCGTTAAATTGTATTTGTTAATGCTAAGGAAAAAATTGATTAGAAATATATATATCTAAATATAATAGAAAGAAAAAATAGATAGATATTAAAATTAGTGTTTCACTAACATGATTTAAGTTATTTAAATTCAGCTTCATTTGTTTCATCAGTAAGGGAACTAAATGCCCTAACCCTATAAATTTCCTCGGGGAGGATGTATCATTTTTGTCCAATACTTGTGGGAACAACTTAAACAAAAAAAAACACTACTAGACGCTACGAACTACATTTTAATCAATATCTCATTCAAAATACTAAAAAGTAAAAAAATATACCTTTCTATAAAAAAGTTATTTTATTAGTTAATAAAACAAAACTAAACCTGATGTCTTTTTTTAATAAAAGCTTGTTCTGATTGTAAAACAGAATATAACACGCGTTTTTATTATTGAAATCAAAAAATATATTTTATTTATAATAGTTCTAATTTGTACGAAAAACTTTATATAACGATAATTTCAAACGCAATTAGTAATATTGGATTTATTTCAACCTTTGAGGAGTTAAAGTGAGGGCAAAAGGTAAAATGTACGTGATTTATTAAGTCCAATGATTTATTCCGCTCTTGGGATTTTATTTGTTGGGCATATAGAGCTAGATATAATTTAATTTAAATATATTTATTAATTTTGATTGGTTTAGTTATAAAAACCAAGAATCAAGAATTGATGATGGATGAGGCGAAAAAGGGAACCCACTAACCCTCTTGTCAGTCCAGATCAACGACGAGACGAGGCATATCATCATAATTTTTACCCATACACCTGCTGACTTCACCGTGGTTGACGGAAGATGCACCAGTAGCACTAGGTCAGTGGCGGTCGAAGAGAGACACCACTAGGGTTTTGGATATTACAGATGGCCTACATCTATGATCCTAGCATATCCTACTCGAGTCCCCTCTTGGAAGATGAATCCATAAAAGAGTGAGGAAATCCAAACTATAGAAAAGCCCATGATATGGGGTTAATTGTATCGAATATTGAGAACCAGAAAACTAAACACTATGATAAAAAAAACACTATTATCAAACTTTTCCACGTCCGAGAAAAGTAAATATTATTACCAAAATAATACTCGACTTACAATTTATTTTATTCCGCACGACTGTCTCCATTTGAGACAGATCATACCCTCATCATTGGTCGGTTTCTGAACAATACAATACAATACGGTATTCTGTGTGGATAATTTCGACGTATTCCGTATTGGTGGACCGTGAATACCGCAATTCTTATTAAATATTTCGTTCGCTTTTGACATTTTAATTAAATACAATAAATAGGATTGGCCAATAATGGCGCAGGGGCACAAAGTGAGGCTGTAACGAATGGTTGTGGGTTCGATCCTGACGCGAGGGAAGGATATTTTTTCATTTCCTCGCTTTCCCCGAGGGAATTATATTTTTCATAACACTATAAAGTGCAGCGTTCAGTTTCGCCGCTGAACACTTAAGCTTTAGAAAACTAGATGGAAATTAGGGCACACCTGCATTCCCTCCTGCATGTGAGTTACAGCTCACAGGTGAAAAAAAAAATAAGTTAAAAAAGTAAAAAACTATTAATAATGAGATAAAGACTTTGAAATGGATAACAATCAACAATTTGCTAAATTTCGATTTATTTTAATAAAGTTTTATTTGAAACAGTGAAAATATGTGTCTATTCTATTGAATCTATAAAAATTCTGGCACGTTATGTAAGTATCTATTTAGTATTCACGGCGTGTATTTTAGTTCCAGTCGTCCACGTGAAACATTTTGCATACTTTAGTCAATAGCAGTATATATATCATCGTTACAATTGTATGTATATATACCAAATAAAAAGATATGTAAAGTCAATATAAATTATTGAATGTAGAAACTTAATATACTATTTTTGCTTTTTTACAAGTAAAGTCAGAGAGCCGGCAGACAATAAACGACGACATTCAATTTGATTTAAATGACAAGGAAGTATCCATATTTATCTGTATCTATCTTTTCTAGAGTTCCGTAACCAAAAGTTGAAACGGCATCCTATTACTAAGACTCCGGTATCCGTCTGTCATCAGGATGTATCTCATGAACCGTGATTCGTCAATTTGTCGCGCACATACTAATTGCAAAATTAAGACTTATGTGATTTTCTCATGGTTCCCATCATCAGAAATGGAACCACGCGGGAAGCATAACCTTTCAAATAATCGTCAAAATTACCAAGTCAAAAGTTCTGAGGTAACAAACAAATAAAAAAATACAGTCGAATTGAGAACCTTCTCCTTTGAGAAAGCCGACTAAAAAATTAACAACAATTATAAATATGTAAGTTTCTGGAATAATATTATTGTTATTCTAGGCTATTGTTGACGACTAGTAAGCACTTTATACAAAGTTTAAGCTTCTTATGTCCTTTCTTATAGGCAAAACCCGTCGAACTATTAATTAATTAAATTTAAATCGCCTGTCGAGATGTATTTAGTAATACCAACATGTTTAGTGTATAGGTAAAGGAGGCAGCAATCCGTGAAATTTGAGAACAAACACGCTCGATATTAACGTCTTGTCACATTATCTATTTAGATAAGAGCGTGCGTGATTTACTTCGCAGATATTCTGAAGACGTTTTACTATAACTTACTGAAATTCATTCACGTCAAAAACATTTAAATTTGTATTTATTATATTAGTATGTTAATATAATGTAATATCGAATAATATTCGCTTTTCTAAAAATAATATGTAGCTTTAGAAAAATTGAAAAAACTTCTTAGACTATAAATCGCTCTCAAGTCTCAGATCGATCTTAAAATGCCGTTTCCATTTTAGGTTTCCACAGATAAGCAACTTAAGAACGAAAACGGCATCTCAAGATCGATCTCAGTTTTGAGAGCGGTTTCTAAAACGGGCCTTAAATTGTAATTAATATAAGACAAACAGCTTATTACAACACACTCGATATCGTGTCTTAGGGATTATATATACATTATCGTAATTAGGTTTCAATTAATCTGCGTATACAAGCACTTAGACAAACACCGCACCGTTAAATGTGGTATTGGTAGTAATTATAAGGTAATTGTGTAATTTGCAAATACCCACATTATTATATGTTAAGGCTTTATTCTTCATAGTTAAGATATTTTGGAGAAAATAGATAATATTTAGGAGAAATTTGTTTTACCTACTAAGAAGAAATCCTGGCGCAGTGATACAGCGTTGGTTGTAGGTTCGATAGTTGTTTTTTTATATATCTTGTTTTTAACAAAATTAATATTTATAATGTTCTTGTTTCTTTCAGGAAATTAAGGTAAAAAAATATTTTTATTCTTATCGTTATAGAATATGGTCATGAAATTCTACTTCTCGCCCTTTTTTTATTTTCACGCCCGCACATAGCAGTATAGGCAGAGGGAACACCTGGTCACCTAGTGTTAAGACACTCCGTTACCATTTCCAGCCTCCACTCTCCGCCGAAATAAGATCAGTGACAATCATTTAATAATTTTAATAAAATTATTTTAATTATTGGGACAAAATAATTAGCTTGGCGTTAAACGAGAATGGGACAAGTTTTACGTCGCTTGAAATACATTAACAACTGATTCTTACGAATCCGGTACATAAATTCTCATTTGAATTCTTGTTGTTTAGACTTGCGAAAGTTTTATTAAGGTTTATACAAAGGAATAGTTCTTTCCGGATTATGAACATGTTAAATATAAATAAAGATTTCTATATAATGGTGTCAAGTAAACAAATTTAGGACACTTCTAACTTCCATGTTTGTAATAGTAAACAACTACATACATCAATATTTCGTTTTATAGTCGAACTTGAAAAAAGCTCCATGTTGGTTGTCGTCGGATTTCCGTTGAGTTTAAGTTGAGTTAACCTCGCCTTCTTGCCAGAACGAGCAAATATAATTAATTCATTCTCCAGAATGCCTCTGCCTACCGTGCTATACGCGGGTTACTGCGTGAAGCTGACAAAAAAGCTTTATCAATATTTCACTGTAATAGGAAGCGTATTAAATTTTCAACAGTCCCCACACAGAACGCGGTTCGCTATAGACCGTTTCGACTCAAATTAGATTTTATTATGCTCCTAAGCAGCTCTATTCGCTTAAATTCAGAATTAGACCTGCGAATTTGTATTTCAAAACAATGTACTTGTAGTAAGATAACAAAATTCCTGTTCCCCCCTAATTTAAATATGATTTTACAATTTCTGAAATACTTATATGTATATATTTAATTTAAATTTGTATATTATGTTAATTTATTTGTATACGTTCAGACAAAAGAAATATTCGGTGGAAAGTAGGGGCAGAAGTGTCTTAATGGAAAGCAGTGTCTTAGCCTACCCTGCTATGTACAAAACTGCGTGAATCTAAAAAAAAAATAAATAAATAGCTATACATTGTTTAGATTCATTTACTGAAAAGAAACATAAGTGCAGATGTATGCATTGTATATTATACGAACTTATTCTATTTTTTTTCACTTATACTATTAAAATTGCTTTTTTCATTTCTTTATCATTTTTGTCAACTTATATTGTTCAGTTTTCATTTAATAAATACAAATAACATTTTATTAAGAAATATTAATAACAGCCCCCATTCTTAATATAAAAATACGTAGAAGCAATCTCCATATTTGCTACTATTTTCATTGAAGGTCACGTTGACGTATTTTTCCCTATATTTCTAGCACAAATAGATCTTCAAACGAACTATTCTCGTTACTTGTAATATATTCATGTCACTGGATAAGGGAAGCGTGAATGTACTGCATGTGTGCTCTATATTGCTGAATAGAAACGTAATTTCATATGAAACGACGAACTGTTAGGGTGTGAATTACAGACGACGGTTGCGGGTTCGATCCCCCGATGAAATATTATTTAAAAATATTTTCATTTCTTCACTCTGACACCAAGGCAAAAAGCTCGACTTTAAGATCTAACACTCAACAGGCAAAGCCTCGAAATACTAGGTTCCCTCTGTCTGCCCTGATATGAGCGGGATAGAGCGTGAAGTTGACTTTATCTTTAGCGAAATTTAAATTTTAATTTACAAGTTTAAATTGTAAATGACGCACAACGCTGTGTTAAGCTTTAATCATTTTCCGTTATAAACTTTAAATCTAAAGCTCTCTGTAAGCTCTCTGTGGAAAATATTGATAAAATTCATCACATCATATACAGCTTAAAAAGGCAGTGACATATGTAGTCGAAAAAATTTTAAATATAGTAGTTTATTTGCATGGAGATAAAGTCTAAACTACTGTATTTGAAAGCCGTCGACTGTAAAAAAAATATTAAAACGGAACACATTTTTTTCTGTTTTTTTTTTTAAATTACTCATCTTTCTACTACAGAATTGATAGAGAGAGCCTATTACTAAGACACTCTGTTCTTTATTCTCTGCCTGTTTAAAGAAAAATGCGTAGTATGTGCAGCACGCAACACCATTTTGTGTGGTAAAATTTACCGCAAAAATAAAAAAAGAAATACATATATAAGCATTCCCAAAACTGAATATCGAACCCACAACCATTGCGTGTAGTCACCCTTTATCTATAAAGGCACCACAAATACTTACGACGAGCAAATTGTATAGATAATATAATATCTGTATAGATAATATCTATATAGATAATATATGTACAAGTAATATAAACACCCGTAACTCTGACTCTCTCTGTCTGGTATAGTTGTAAATGTAGTTTGGGTTTTAGTTGTGTCAAAACTATCCAGCAGTAATAGCCAGTTAGCAATTCATACGGATACAAATTAGGGTAGATAAATATATTATTAAAGTTACAAAATTAGTTTTAGATAGATGAAGGTTATGGGGAGGAAATATTAGATTTAAATTGTTTTTAGCCTTTTTTAAAAAAAGGGGTGTTATACTCGTAAATATGTCTATCTGTCTGTTTGTAGCACTGTAGCTCCCGAATGGATGAACTGATTTGGGTGCAGTTTTTTAGAGCCAAAAGTGGTATTGCTACAAGCATGTTTCTAAGTTAAGTTAATGATTTTTTGGGTCGGAGTTTTTTTAAGTTTTTCATTTTATTTGAATTTTATTTAAAATGTACAAGACGTACGCCAAAGTTCAATAAACTGTAACAAATGAAATGTTCATTTTAAATAAAATCAATAAATAAATTTTTAACAAAAAGAAAAACCGACTTCTCACAACGAACTAAAAAGTGAAAAATAATTATACAAAGATTTTATAATTTTGAAGTCGGTGCCAAGTAAAACAAACAGGCTTAGTAAATAGATATCGTAGTAAAGGTGTTGTAGCATTAGTTTGACACCGACTTCAAAATTATAAAATCTTTGTATAATTATTTTTCACTTTTTAGTTCGTTGTGAGAAGTCGGTTTTTCTTTTTGTTAAAAATTTATTTATTTTACGATTTTTAGTGATGGGTAGATCTTAAAATGATGCTTCTTAAACGAGTGGTGATGGTGGTGGTAGTGGTTGTCAACGAGTGGTTGTGGTTGTCCTTTGTAAAACTTTATTTAATTAGGTATTATTTTTGTGCAAAGTTACATTTTGGTATATTGACAAGAACATACATAAAAAGTATTCGGGCGAACTGGGAATCTCCCTTCTTTGAAGTTGGTTGAAAATGAGAACATCCTCTTTTTTGAGGTTGGTTGAAAAGAAATGCAACCATCAGGAATCTTACTTCTGACATCATTTTAAAAAGTTTTTGCTTGTAACTATTACAGTATAATCAATTTTTTACCAAAAAAAAACAAACTTTCTCAATTTTCTCCGGATTCCATTATTGAAACCAAACCAAACTTTCACCAAATTATCCTTGAAGTGTATCCTTTCAAATAAAAAAAGAATCATCAAAATCGGTTGACGCGACATTGAGTTAATCGGCTATTAGTCGCGCACATGCCCAATGCAAATTTAAGACTTATGTGATTTTCTCATGGATACCATTGTCCAACATGGACCAAAAAAAAATGGGACCATTCGGGAAGCTATACCTTTCAAATAAAAAAAAAATTATCAAAATCGGTTCACCCAGTTAAAAGTTATGAGGTAACAAACATAAAAAAAAATAAAAAAAAAAAAAAAATACAGACGAATTGATAACCTCCTTTTCTTACAGAAGTCGGTTAAAAAATGAAATCAGCTTCACGCTGTATCCCGCACACAGAAAAGTAGGCAAAGGGAACCTAGTGTTAAGACACTCCGTTCCCCACTTTCTGCCGAATTCTGGAGAGTATATTCATTTTACTTTGTTTTAAAATAAAAATCCATTGCAGTATGGTCACTCAATATTCGCTTTGAACATACAACGAATGCTAGTTGCTATAAATAACTAAATAATTGAACTGCATTCGCCAATGCTTCTCTCGTAGGATTTAACGTCGGATTTCTGAAATAGAAACATTTATACCCATGTAGTAGTTTTAGTTTTTTAAAATAATATTTCTCCGGAAGTTTAAAAGTTCGCGAAATTTTTATAGATTTTATTAAAATCAATATTACTGATTAAAAAATCTGACTTAATGAAAGTAATTCTTGGAGTAGGGTTTTCCCTGTCTCGATTTTCTAAGTGATGTGTTAAGATTTGCAACTTAGAATTGTAGTTTATTTCTTTATTTTATGATACGAGTATAAACATAAAGAATAGTAATCTTATCTTTTCGAATAAGTTTCTTTATAAAAATGCTTATTTTTATATTTAGTTAAAACTTATATAACTTGAATCTTTGTAATACCATCCCACATAGCAAGCTAGGCTCTCTAGGCAACTCTGTTCTCATTAGGACGCTTGTCGTTCCTTACTTTCCGCCGAATACCTCAAGCATTGCGCGTTGAGTGGCTGAACTCAACGCCGCGCTTTGTCTCTTTACTAAGGCAATGAAAATATTAAATATTTCATATCCCTCAATGGGAATCGAACCTACAACCACGTTTACAGTCACAATCTTATACCACTGGGCCACGATAGCTTTATCTTATTGACATCTTAATGATATTTTTTGTTATATTTTTAATAGGAATTGATTACAGCGCGGATGATTTTAAAGTTGAAACTTTTGAACTTCGATTCGAAGCTTAAAGCTGTCAAAGTTTCAAGTCGTTCCGCTTCTTTTAACTTTTATTACATCTCATAAAAAATGAGCACTCCTGAAGCCTGAAGCCTGAAGCATGCTGGCACTATTTAATATACTGGAATAACTTTTACTGAAAAATTGTTAAGTTGACCTACAGAGATTTTTATGCATTTATTCTAATATCGTTGATTAAAAAAGTTCTATTGAAAGTAAGAGACGATAATTGCGTTAACTTAGTATAAGTTTTAATTGTTTATTACCATCAAAAATTGAAAAGTTGGGAAACATTTATTAAAGGGAAGATATAAGGAAAAAAGATATGTAATATTTCCATGTTAAAGCTGCATTCATTATCTTAATAGATTATAGCAATTACTTAAGTCTATTCACTTAATAAAATGAAAAAAATCCTTATTTTTTGTTGAAAACAAAATTCCGTTCAAACAAAATAAAGTTCATAGAAGATATAAAAGTATTGTTTAATGGAAATACAAGGTCCACCCAACCACCCACGACCCCCAGTAACACCATAGGAACTACAGGTGAGTTGCTGGCCTCTAAAGTGGAGATAGACGCACTTTTTGTAGGTATCCAAGTCATATTGACCTGGAAACACTGCCCCAGGCAGGCCATTCAACAGCTGCGTAGCGCGTGGACGGAAGCTTCTACGAAAGCAAACAGTACTGAAGTGCCTCACATCAAGAAAGTATGGGTAGTATTTGAATTTTTTTATACCTTTGGAACATATACATTTTAAATAACTTAAACTATAATATTATTACTCTTCCTAAAAAACTTAAAAACAAAGCATATAATACTCCTTTATTTAAAACATACAGCCCAGTTTACATATAATTTTGACCTACCGTTGCAACGGCGTTCATGAGGAAATGCCAACATCCGAACATCGTTTCGATACAATACGTTGAAATATGTACTGAAACATGGTATTGACTCTATGACAATACTAGTATATGGAAGCAGCTCGGACATTCAATATATGGACGATGCAATGTGGACAAGACTATCATATTTATTGTCTCTGTAGTATCGTGGAAGCTATGTTAGTTATTATATTCCTTTGTTATGATATATCGCCTTCAAGATGATAAGGCAATAGTTTCTAATCAGCTCTCTCTCTATAGAACACATACAGAAGAGAACTGATGGTAGCTGCGTTATGGTATCTGGGTAGAATGGTTCTCGAATGGCGGTCACGAAACGGACGACACTCAGGTAAACCAAACCTTAACCAGATGGTTTTATAACCTACGAACCATCCCACCCCCTTAACCCATAACGGAATCGAACACACAACCTTACGTATCTACGCCTCAAATTTAGGATTTAAATAATAAACACATTTAGATGGATAGTAAAACATAATATGAATAGAAAGCTTTAAATATTCTAGGAGTACTAAGAAGGGCCTAAGAACGGGATTATTTAGAATTTCATTAAATATTCAACATAAACTTAATAATATTTATTATATTAACGAAATTTGAAATTGTTTTTATATTTTAAATTATAAACGATATTAAAATCATACTTCTTTAAAACATTTTTTAAGGATAGTGTCTTGACACTATCCTTGTCCCTGAACACTTCCCATGTTCTCTCTGGCTATAATACGTGCGGTATACACTGTGATTTTAATAAAAAAGGTCACTAACCATAAAGAGTTACTACTTCCCATAGACCTAGAGAACTGAAATTTAGTATAGGTGTAGGGTTTAATGCCCACATAAATAGAAAACAATGAAATGTAGGAACATCGAAGATCTGGAATACCTGGTGACCCTGCTGAGAAACTCTAAGACCCCAGCCAAACTATTATACATATAGACATACTGTATTTGCAAAATGTATTCAGCAATGTGGAACTCTTTTTTTGATGTACAAAAATTTAAGGTTTCGATTACCTGATGAAGAACTTAAAGAGCTTGCCTAAACTATGGGGGAAATGGAAATATAATGTAAAATTAACACATATCTGGAATTTATAATATTATGAAAGTAAAATCTTTTAATAGCCAATTTATTCAGGTTACCCATTTACTAAGAAAATACAGCGCAAGTAAACCTTCATTGTAGCTCCCCGGGGTAACCCGCTTGGGTCTATTTGATAAAACGAAGAATTGAGTGTTGATGATAATTTCTAATTAAATTTTAGTTTCAATTGGATAATTCTAGGAAGGAAATCCTATTTTTAGATTAATTTATATGTAACTTACCAATGAAGTTATAATAATTAAGTTAAATAAAAATATAAATTTAGATATTTTACAGTGTATAGATGAACAAATGTTTACTTAATTAATTTTTAACAAAAAGATAAACCAACTTCTAACAACAAACTATAAAGTAAAAAATAACTTCACAAACATTTTATAATTTTAAAGTCGGTGTCAAGCTAATGCTACAATAACCTTTCTACAATATCAAATTACTATGCTTCTGCTTCCCACTTTTGGCCGATTTCTGGAAGCATTAGGTGTTGAGTGGCGAAACTCAACGCCGCGCTTTGTCTTGGCACCAGAGCGAAGAAATGAAGATATTAAATATTTAATTTGCTCGAGTGGGAATCGAAACCACAATCTGTGAACTACTTTATGTGGATCATATATGAATATATATTATTTTCCATTATAATAACATAGTAACAAATCACTTTACTGTTAGACTTAGAAATCTATTATCTATATATCTATTTGTTTCCATTATACTCTGATGAGTTCTATCAATTTTGAACATTTCCTTTTGGAAATAGAGAACTTTGCATTTTGGTACCCATCGAGAATTCAAACCCACTGACAACGAATCCATTCCTACATTTTTCTGTTCATAAAAGACCAGCTAATGGTGGACAAATTCATACAATTTTATACATAGTAGCTTAAACTCTACCAGTTGAATACAAATGTGGCGAATATTAAATACCTACCACCAATTTTATCCGAAAGCCTGTGAATTATTTTAAGCTCGCGTGAGAGTTGCCGGCAATTTGATCTTTTTACATTTTTTGGACCCATTCATCATGTTTATATTGGATTGATTTTGTTTTAATGGGTTTTTTGTTTGTTGATTTTCTATAAAATAACTATATATATACATATATATTAATATAGTTCCCTAAAATAAATAAAAATTGCCTAATATAGTTTATTAGCATATACTTTCGCTATATCTATATAAATAATGAAAGTATATTTGAATTTCATAGTAATTCTGGAGAGAGCAATTTAAAATTTAATTAATTTTGAAGGAGGTATATTTGCTCCAAACAATGAATAAAAAATGAAAGGCAACCCGATATCTCGGCAACGCTTTTCAATATATCGTTATTTATTTAAAATATTTCAATACAGTTTATCTGTATTCACAAATTATAAAAATATAATTATGTAATAAAATAAATATTTATTGAGGTCGTCATGGCGCAGTGCATCGTGATTGTGAGTTCGATTCCCACTCAGGTAAATAAATTATTATTTATGGTTTTTTAATTCTTCGTTCTGGCAACTAAATTGCTTATCCTCCTACAGCTGCCCGTAGGCAGATAGCGCGAAGCTGAAAAAATATATTCAAAGAAAACTATCATATTACTTTTAAATTAATATCATCATGTATGTCTTCTTCTTCTTTTCACCATCAGCCATGTTAATATAGCGTAAGTTTCATTATTTAATATTATTAAATAATAATTCATTTTCCCGAGTAAGAATCGAACCCGCACACACAGTCACACGCTTGTGCCACTGCGCCGCTACGGCCTCAAACCTAAGCTATCGAACTCTAACTTAACCTAAGCTTCTTATGCAATTTTAAAAAGAAAGGAACCCAAGCTTAGCTTTCCAAGTCAGAGTATATTCAAAATGTTTCATTTGCTATGACCAGATGCCACCAGGAGAAATATTATCTGCAATTTGAGAGGCCCGCTTTCCTTCTTCACTTAGTAATACTTCTACAAAAGTAATTTAGCTATATCTATTATGCCGATGAGTTGATTGTACAAAGTCTTATTTTTTTACTTTTGTATAAAGTCTTACCTTTTTTTTTATTGGAAAAGTTCAAAAAAGCTTATTTATTTTATTAGAAATCGTGGCAGAGGGGTACAGGTGTGTGACTGTTAACGCGAGGAAATTAGATATTTATTCTAATTTTTTCGCTCTATTCTAGAGGCAAAACGCGGCGTTGAGTACCGCCAGTCAACACGCAACGTCTATAGGATTCAGCGAAAAGTCGAGAGCGAAGTATAGTCTAGGTTCCCTCTGCCTACCCTGCTATATGAACTGAAAAAAGCTCGTTTCATTTCCGCCTATATTTATAAACTTTTAGCTGCCCTTAGAGATACATGTGTAAAAGAATATTTTAGTATTCAACGCGTATATAACGTACGAAATAACATGTTACTTATTCATGGTACAAACATGTACATGTCAAATAACATGTGTGAATATATATAAAACAAACTAAATTTTAAATGCTGGCGTAGATTTTTTTATTTTTTTATTTAACACACTCTAGTTCACATTGATGCAGCTATTATTATAATGTTTAAGGAAATAAAAATAATTATAAGCTTAAATTTTACTTCATTTATGTAAAAAAATATGATAAATAATAATAATTATTAATATTTTAATAAATATTCGTCAAATATGAATTAATTTTTTTGATTAAAGTAACAATTAGATAAATAATTTAAACTTTTATTTCGTTTTTTTTATCAGATTTCTTGGAGGCACAAGCGTGTGACTGTACGGCGGCAGTTGTGGGTTCGATGTCAACTCGGGGGAATGAATTCGTCGAAAATATCGGCGGAAAATGGGGAATGGACTGTCTTAATACTAGGTTCCCTCTACCTACTCTGATCAAGTTCTCTAAACTCCCAAAATAACGAAATTAAGCAAAAATATGAGTATCATTAAAATCATCTTAGTTAATGAAGCTAAGAAAGCTTTAACAACCACACTGTGACCAACAAAAGTTCAAAGTATTCGGGTGACACTACATTCATTTTTGTTCACAAAATTCATAAACGTGGGCCTCGAGCGCGTCTGTTTTTCCGTTCCTATTTTTTCGGCTTCGTTTTGAGTATGTGAGCCTTTTTAAAAATGCCGTTGGCAAAAGTGAATTCTTTACTTTTAGGAAAAATTGTTTTTTTTTTGCTGTTTGTTTATATTGAACTCTTATAAGAATTTATTACATTATAAAAGATTTTATTATATTATGTTCTCTAATTTTTCGCCCAATGTTGAAATTAGGGACACATAGTAGAGTCGAGCACACTAAGTGCTCTCTACTTACTCTGCTAATTATACGATTAATTGTGATTGCAAATTTAAAAAGTTTTTTTATTTATTCTATTTAAAATATGTATATAAATGAAATATTCTATATAAAAGCTTTTATTTTTTGTAAAAGGATATCAGAATAAGAAAAAAATACCTAAATTTACATAATTTAGTTTAATATCATTTAATAAATTAGGTTTTGAAACTATTTACCTGCAAATTAACACTAGTTACTGCAATTCCGCCCAAACAGAGCTTAAAGCTCTCCTAGCAAAAACCCATTACCCTATACAATAAAAATATTTAAAAAAAAAAAAGACAATTGTCAAACGCAAAGCTAATGAAAGAATGAATTTGTCCGTCAATATGAGCTACTTTACCTGTAACAGGTAGGGGAGGCAGGGCGGGCGGGCAGTGCTACCGCCGCCTCCGCGCGATACGGACGCGTGTGCTGTGACCGTTTCTCGTTCTGTGTTGTTCTATGCCGTTTAGTTTTTAATTATTTATTTAATTATTAATAAGGATTTTTAAGGTATGTATTTTTCTAATTTTTGTTATTGTAAAAAAAAATATTTTTCTATTTTTTTTCTAATTTAATTCAAATATTTCACCAATTATTATTATATTGTATTTTTTTAAATAACTTAAGTATATATTTTTTTTTAATAATGAATGTTAATAAAATAATTACCGCCATCACAGTGGCTAAGAGCTCACGTAGATTTTACTTGTTGCACATTCGACGATCGCTTCGTTTATTTAAAGTTAAATCGTGCTTATTTCAGTTAAACATTTATTACGTAGTATAATTATATTACAGCGATTTTCCTACAATACTGTTTGCTTTTTTAAAAGTAGCACTGTTTTATTTCTATACCTGGGAATTTTGATATAAAAGGACAGAGTCATTTTTTTTATAATATTTCAGGATAAAATTGTACAAAATGTATTCACAATTCATAAACCAATTAACTATTCCCCTTTTAGGGTATATTATACATTTTTATTAATAAAATATATTAAAATGGCACAAAAAATATCACTGATCACTTTTAAAACAACAATTCTAAAAAGCTCTCAATAAAAACAATAAATGCGATTTATTTGTAAATGTTAAAAATAAATTTGCATATAAAAACATAGGTAAAACATCCCTTTTGAAAACAACGAATATTTATTCAGTCTTTCACTCACGTGTCTAAAACTTTTTTTTTGTTCCCAAGTACATACATTGTTTGCTGTAAAATTTTTCCTTTTTACTAAAATTTACTTTTGCAATATACGAGTACATATGTATATTCGGGTTGTGATTAAAAAAGAAAACTAAGTAATTTATTACTTTCTGTTATTTTTAGGCTTTATCATACATATTTAAATTAATAATAATAATTTTATATAAAATAAAAAAATAAGTTAAAAGCGCCTAAGTTATGTAGGTTCATGTAGTACCAATATAAATCAAAAAAGTAGACAGAAGTATCAAAATAATTGCTAAATGAAATATTGCTAACTAATCCAGCTTCTAATATAAGCAACATCCCGCTTTTAATATAGAAAATCAATAAAATAAGCTTTACGCTGTATCCCACATACAGCAAGGTAACCAGTGGGAAACTGATGTTAAGACACTCCGGTCCGCACTTTCTGTCGAATTTTAAGGCATTGTAGGTTACTCAACCTAGCGGAACTTAACACCACACTTTTGGTTTTCAGTTGGTATCATATTATTTAATAATGGATTATCCGTTCCCCCGAGTGGGAATCAAAGCCACAACCCAAATAAATTTATTTAAGTAATACAATATAATTTATCAAATTTAGAAGGATTACCATACAACAGTAATAATGTAAATTATATATCAGAAAGCGAAAGTTCAAGCCGAGACGGTACAAGTTGGACAAAGGGCTGGAGACAATTTCTAATCCGGGTTTGGCTCAAACCCAAAACTAACTTAAGATTAGATATGGTCATAGTGGTTTGAATCCTATTTGACGTTTTCTTTCATCCTACCAATATTGTAAATGTGAAATTTGGTGAGGATGTCTGTTAGACTTTAACGCCAAAACTGCTGAATGGATCTAGGTGAAACTTTAAAATAATATGGCCTATACATCAGAATAAGTCATAGTCTACAATTTTTGTAAATATTTTGTATAGTTTGGACATAACAGTAAGTTTAAGCGGGCGAAGTCGCGTTTGGGTCGCTAGTAATCTACTAGTATAAGTATGTAATTTCATAAAAAAACTATATATAACTACACTACACTTTTCCTTTTCCCATATTCCGCCAAATTTTTGAGACATGGCGTGGTAAATAGCGGAACTCAACGTCTCGCTTTTTCTTGGTTTCCCCCAGTGAGAATCAAACCCACAACCGTCGCGTTTACACACGCTATGTTACTACGCCAAGGCAGCCATTAAAAATAATCAAATTGTCGATAGATATATTATAAAAGTTCAAATATAATTTTACCACAACTGTAGGCCTAAAATGAAAATCAATTTCCACTATTAATATAATAACGTGTTCGTAGCAGCCCATCCAATATGGCCGGGGGCATCGTTGTCACGTACGTTTACTCAAAATATAATTACGTTATTTACTTTATGTATAATTATATGTTATTAATTTAAAGTGCCAGTTCAGCTATAAACTGGCTTACTGGTTACCGCAGTGGCCACTAGTTCGATTACCGCTGATAACAAACAGCGACTTAGAACTAAACGTGGTATGATTAAGAAATTTGATATCGCGGTTTTGCCAACAAACCGTATTTGTATAATATAATAGGAAATAGGTTAAAGCTATAAAGTAATGTAAATATGACTGCGAGGGGTTATGGGTTCGATTCCAACTCTAGGAAATCTCAGAAATTGAAATTTTAAATATGTAATATTTATACGTAAATGTAGTCCTTAAAAGATTAAAACTGCTTTAAAATCTTTTAGAATGCATTCAATTCAAATAGCCCGCATGACATCTGAGCCAGCTATGACCACAGGTACAGTAGATTAAATAGAAACAATTAAAATGTTATATCCAATACAAACAATATTTCAATTTAAGACATTAGTTCCTGAGATTAGCGCGCTTAACCGAATGAACTCTTATATTATTTTACTATACAAAGATTCGTTTCATTCCGCATACTACTTAAAGATAGAGACTTATAATCCTGATCTAAAGGGATTGGCGGGAAGCGGATAGGTCCGAAGAGCTGAAGATCGAGTGTGGTGGCGAGAATTGGAGAAGGATTATAGCCAGCAGTGGACAAAAGATGGCTATAGATAATGATAATGATGATGCACCCTGTATATACATGTATTGTATATATAAAATTTAATAGCAAAACTAATAAATTAATATAGAATACATAAAACAGATTCATTATTTATTACTACAAAATCGTTAATAAATAATAATACGGACGTAATATTGGATAATGCATTTATTAATAATGAATCCAAAAGCCAAGAATTTACTTATGTTTCCATTAGATATAGGTTTATCTATTGGAGAGCTATTTATTGGCACACGAGGTTAATTTGGCTTGCGATCGGTTCAGGACAAGGCGGTTACTCCGCTTGAGATTGCAAACCTTGAATTACAGTAAATATTTAGTAAACTTCAATTAAACAACGTATAATTCATATGTATTTTTTTTTTGTTTAACGCTGTATCCCGCACATAGCAGGGTAGGCAGAGGGAACCTGGGAGTCTAGTGTTAAGACACTCTGTTTCAGTTATCGGGATATGGGGATTCGGGTTTATCTATTAGATAGCTATTTATTGGCACACGAGGTTAATTTGGCTTGCTTTTGGATCAAGACAAGGCGGTGTTACAAACCTTGAATTTCAGTAAATATTTATTAAATTTCAATTTTAACGTGACATAGAAGATTTTTGGATGGACAGATGTGGATTCGATTCTCACTTTGGGTATTGAATTACATATTTTCATTTCTTCGCACTGGTGACAAGACAAAGCACGGCGTTGAGATCCGTCACATAATACGCAAATAAAAATAATGTCTCGAAAATTGGGTGACAGGTGGTAGTAGACTGGCTTAACGCGAAGTTGCCCCTGCCTAACTTGTATAAGCGAGATAAATTGTTATTTTTAAAAAAAATGAAAAATCATGTAATTTGGTGGTTGAAATAGAAAAGTCATGTAATTAAATGTAAATATAAATTTAAATAAATATTTCAATTCCACAAGTGGGAATCGCGCCCACAACCAGTCGCGTTTACACCACTGTGCCCCTGCGCCTTTAAAACAAACACCCATTCATATCGTGAACAAATAATTGAACGAGAATTTATTATTTCCTGTTTAATTTACTTCCCAGTTTTAGTATTAGTACACACTAGCGGATGCGCGCAGCTTCGCCTGAGCCAATCAGTGGTGATTTAAAGATTTTTCCATACAAACTTTCAACCCCTTATTTGCACCCTTAGGGGGAGAATTCTAGAAAATGATGAAACACGTGTTCAATTAAATACTTTTAAAAATCTAAATTTCAAATTTTATAAAAATCGGTGGCGATTTAAAACATTTTCCATACAAACTTTGAACCCCTATTTCACCCCTTTAGAGTTGAAATTTTTCAAAATACCTTCTTAGTGGATGTCCACATAACAAAAGTAAACATCTGTCCAAATTTCACGTTTCTACCATTAGCGGTTACGGCTGTGCGCGCGTCTTACCTCAGTCAGTGAGGACAAGTCCTTTTATATATATAGATATATAGCATTGAGATATTATAAGATTGTGGGGTAAACAATATTAAAGGATTTCTCTTCTCTTCGTACTGAATGTATACCTGGCATCCTATGAGCATTCGAAGAAGGTTACCAGGTCAAGAGTGGAAATGTATCCACTTGGACGTGCTTGGAATACAACGTGACTACCGTGATTGGTGTATGGACATATTCTTAGCTTGCTACAAATTTAAGAGACGTTTTACAATATCTTAGAGAATCTTATCAAATAAAAACTGAAAGCGAAGATTTATTTTCATCTGCGTATGATTGTTTTTATAAATTTTTTTTTTTGTTTTATATTTTTTTTTCTTTGTCTTTTATTTTTTTTTTTATTTATTTATTTATTATGATTGTTTTTATAGGGAATGAATGAAACAGAAGCATTGCCTTGAATTTCGGTACTAAATCAACTGGCAATGTCTCAAAAGTGCGGAGCGGAGTGTCTTAACACTAATTTATCTCTGCCTATTATATAGCGTGAAGTTAAAAAAAATTAAAGCTATTATATTAATAGTTAAATAACTATATATACAAACACAATTGTTTGTCGTTGAAAAAACGAGCCGAAATCTCATAATAAAATCGATCGTCTTCTTACCCCCGTCTGCCTCATTTGTCGACTAGATGGGGTACCTTTGAAGCTGATCTATAGAGTGATTCTATTCACAAGGGTTCCCTGTGAAGTGAATATATTTTTTCAATTTCACTTCCACGGCAGTCATGCTTAGAGAAATGGCCTATCCTAACTTCCATACAGGTTTTTTAGAATAGACCCTGAAATATATGTATGTCGCCTTCATAAATATTTACGAACTACATTTCGTTTTGGTGTTTTTGTTTGTAAAACAAGTTATTATTACTGTTGTTTGTGAAACTTTTGTAAATATTCATTCATGGAGATTAAAAATGTGAATTATATTACCGCGAGCGCGTGGCGTCGGCGGTCATCGTCGAAAGGAAATTAAATGTTATTTATATGGTATTTGTATGTAAGCTATTGGTATTGCTTTTCTGTGTTTTTGGTATAACTAAAATATTGTAATTAAAATTATTTAATTATACGTGACATGGATAGTCTTAATTTTTTTGTGCCAAAAGGGGTTTTAAACTTGAATGTTTAATATTAATTTCAGCTTGATACCTCTACGGATCTCCAGAAAAATGGTCTTGACAGGCAGATGGCCAATAAATTGATCCTTAAGGGTTTCGTTATTTCATTGTGAAGTACGAAACCCTAAAAAAGAACTATTTATATAAAGGTATTGAATGTGTAACCACCGTAGAACAATCACACCTATGAGTTTACAATGGCACAAAATTTGTTAAAATTAATTTTAATTTATTAGAAGAGATTCCACTTACTAAAGTACTACAATTTAAATCTAATAGACACAAATATGACTCGGAAAGCTCATACAAGTGTCGTTCATTTAAATACTCGCGGGTAGATTTGCAATTAAAATACAGTTAATAAAATCGCGACGTTTGAGGTTAATTTACTTGAAGGATCTAGCTTGTACAGTCAGTTACTTAAATATTAGAGTACTTTGTGTAGAACATTAGCATATTTAGTTAGAATAGCATTTAAGAAGTGTTATGACAAATTTTATATACATACATGACAAATTGTGGGTTCGAGCCTCACTTGAGGAAATGGATTATTTAATATCTTTATTTGTTCGTTCTGGTGTGTAGTGATATTGAGTTCCACCACTCAACACGCAATGTCTACAGAATTCGGTGGAAAATAGGAAACGGAGTGTCTTAACACTAGGCCTACCCTGCTCTACACTATTGCTCCTGTCCGCACTATTCCTTAATTATTTTTACTAATCGCAATTATTACTATTTTTCTACTATTGCCTATTTTGTGCTATTCGTAGCAAGTGAGTATTTGTGGCGCAGGGCAGAAATGTGTAACTGTAAGCACGATAGGTTGAGGATTCGGCACCCACTTAAAGAAATGATGTATTAGTTCTGGTGCCATGGCAAAGCGCGGCATTGAGTTCTGCTAATCAACACACAATGCCTCCAGAATTCTGCAGAAAATGGGGAACAGAGGGTCTTAACACTAGGTTCTTTCTCCCCACCCTGGTATGTAGTATGAAGCGGCCTAAAAAACTATTATCATTTAAAGCTGAATATTGGCTTATTACAAATCAATCGGCCTTTTTTATGCAGCTTAAATAAATATCAAAACATACGGTTGTATACGGTAAAAACGTTTTGTCCTGTCACGGGCATCACTCATCGAATACGACCGACATCAAAGGTTAATGATTTGGAAATCTTTCTGATAATCATAACCGGTGATTTTTTCTATTACGCTCTTAATATGTTTTTGGTGACGTAAAAAATTAAAAAAAAAATATTTAATTAATTATTAATTTCTTAATTATTTAATTATTTATTTTCATTAAACTATTTACTAGTGACCTAGTAGAAGCCTTGGATTTATTAAAAATTTAAATCACAATGCAATCAAATGGTATCAAAATCATTTATTTTTTTTCGTCAATAGATATTTTAAACAAATTGAGAATATATTTTTGAGGCCCGAAAAACTATGGGTTAGATCCCACTCGGGGAAATGAAATATATAACATTTTCATGGTAACGAGGCACTGAGTTCCACCACTCAACACGCACACCTTCAAAAATTCGGCTAAAAGTGGTGAACTTCTTGTTCTAATGGGATGGGGACGGAGTGTCTTAATTTTAGGTTCCTAAGTTAAGTAGGCAAGCAAGCTAAACAATGTTACTACATAAATAACATTCCTTATTTTCAAGACAGTATACAGGAAGACGACATAGTGAATCAGCACTCCATCATTCATTTTAAAATGTAAATTGAGAAGAATTCCTAAATCCTAGTGATTTATTGGTTGCTAGCAACAAGTATACACTATGCTAAGAAACATTAACAACAGACATGTTTGACTTTCGTAATATGAGCTTTTCAACGGAATCGAGTAAATTTAGTTTTCTATACATCAAGTAGAATGTTCTGGGAACAGCTTATCATCATGACATGCAAATTTTAATAGATATATTATTATTATTCCTGTAAGGTTCAGGTGAAACTTCCTGGAACTGGGAAGTTTTAAAGGATCTTTTATGTTACTTACGCCACCAAAAACAAAAAAAAATATTTCGAATTTTTTGTATTTTATTTTTTGCAGTACTTTAATTTTTTTTCCGTCATTTTTTTGCTCACGGATCTTTTAGATAGGTAACAGAACTTGGAGGTTGATACATGTTTATTCACTTATTGCATAATTGAAAGTAAACACAACCTAGTGATAAGACTCTCCATTCTCCTTTTTTCCCGAAAATTCCGGAGGCATTGCGTGTTTCATGCTATCAGAGCGAAGAAATTAAAATATTAAATATTTCATTTCCACGATTGGAAATCGAACCCACAACCTAGCCCTTACTGGTTGACTAACCTCAAATTATTATTTATATAATATAATATTTATTTTCAATAATAAATGAAACAATTGAATATTGTTTAACTGAATGTACAAAACAGATAGCGGGTGCAATGATAAATAACCACTTTGAAACACGAATACGTATTGGATAAACTAAGCGGGCTGCGCTAATGGACACACGATAACTAAAAGCTTGTTCACGTCACTACGTAAGCCGTTGTACGAGTATATAGGTGTTTGGAGAAGAATGCACTTTTTTTATTTTATTTTGGTACGAGGAAAATGTAGAGATTTCTCACTTCTTCTTAACGATCTATAAAAATAGAGGGTGTAGGTTTACGTGTTTTTGTAATTGTGTATCGTAATTCTTAAACGTATGAGCTGGTTTTGATTTTTTTTTGTTGTTTGAAAGTGTACGCTTATCAGCTTCACGCTGTATCCCGCACTGAGCAAGATAGGCAGAGGGAACCTAGTGTTAAAACTCTCCGTTCTCCACTTTCTGCTGTATTCTGGAGGCATTGGGTGTAAGTGGCAGAACTCAATGCCGCGCTTTGCATCGACACCACAGCGAAGAAATGGAAATATAAACGTAAACAAATATTTCACTTCCTCGAGTGACTCGGTGGGGATCGAACCCACAACCGTCGCGTTTACAATCACACGTTCATACCACTGCGCCACGACTGACTTCAAGAATTTTATTCCTTCCATTATTAATACATAATAAGCTCTCCCTATTTTACGGCCTTGATTTTTACTTGTACCAAAACGTTGTCAGGAGATTACCGCGTGCACCTTTTTCGTAAATAATTGATTTTCTCATTACGTAGGTAACAATTCTACCAAAAGAGAATACTTTACACAACCACCAGCTCGGCCAGATTAAGATGTAGTGGATTTATGGTGAAATTATAAATTCTTATTCTGAATTTTGTAATCTTGTTATTTAATTTACGAAATTCATGATTCATCAATGTCTAACATTTTCGCTTTGAATGATTGTTTGTTAAGAAAATAATGATTTAGGTTGGTAAATAATTTTCGCATTGGAAAAGTTTGTTACGAATTTGACTTTCTTGTTTCAGTTATACTGTTAATTCATTAAAATTATATTCATTTTCAGATATTGATGTTTCTTAAAAGTAGGTTTATTTATATATTTTTTTCTATATTTTGCTTGAAATTATAATATCAAATTAATATGGATTGTACTTTAAAAAAGAACGTTAAATATGTCAATATATACAATAGGCTACTTATAAACTTAGTTTGCATTTCCTGCAATGTTAAAAAAATGTAAATACGTCATTGTTGCACCAAATGAACGATATTATTTATATATCCAAAAAAATATATAATTTTATTAATTTGATAATACCTTTTTAAAAGAATATTATTATTAGATGAAAAACATTATATATTTCCGATCTTATATATTATTTAACTAAATTTTATTTCGTTTTTGTTTCAGATACAGTTAATAAATTTCAAATTTGATTCGATTCTACCAGTGAAGTGTACGTTACTTTCAAGACTGGACTATACTCTATTCCATTAAAGGTGAGCGAGGTTAAATAATATATTTTTTATAATATTTATAAAAAAATGTGCTTATAATGTATGGTATGTAAATTAAATAAAGGTTAAATTAAACACACGTCAAAACTTAGGAAATTATAAAAATTAAAAATAACTACATTAAATATCTTTGATATTAAATCTATTAATTATTATTGAGCCCAGTTGCCGCGTGCCTGTAACAGCGACTGGTCGTGAGTTCAATCCCCACTCGAGGAAACAAAATATTTTTTAAAATGTATGTGTCCATTTATGGAGTCGAAGCAAAACGCGGCGTTGACTGCAGCCACTCAACACACAATGCCTTCAGAATTCGGCGAAAAGTGTTGAACAGAGTGTCTTAACACTTGGTTCTACCTGCCTACCCTGCTGTGTGCAGGATGCAGCGTGTAGCTGATTTTTTTAATAATTAATTTCTGGCTACGATTATGTAATATTCACACGTTTAGGTACCTAGATACTTTTTATAGCATTTTTAAAATAACGGGAAATAAAAATGAAACATTTAATATTTTCATTTCGTCGTCCTGGTAATCAGGGAAAACGCGACGTTTATTTTCGCCGCTCGACACGCAAAGCCTCCAGAATTCTCCAGAAAGTAGAGTATAGAAGTATGTAAATTTGAACACAGTGTATTAACGCTAGATTCCCAGGTTCCCTCTACTCTGTGATGTACAAACTACAGGTACCCACTAATGATCAATCATCGAGCTTACAATCTATAGACCACAACGCCCTTAGTTATATTAATAATCTTTGCCATACATCCCTGTTATAGGTAAACAGTGTTGATAGCGTGCAAACTAAGGACCAACATTAATGCGATTACGATCGCCTATAGCATGAATAAGGCGGTCCGTTGACAAAAGTGTATTGTCTACTTTATAATCGCACGGAACGGAACGGAACGGAACTGAGAGATAAGATTGGAACGGAATAGATATCATGGTCGCCCTAGTTTACTCCCGTTGGGCGTATTGTGGAGGTTTCTTTAGTAAAACAGGAAGATATTGCTGAGTGTTGTGTATACTTGAGGGTGCTCTGGAATCGAAATGTTAGTATGTTAATAATATTTTTTGTGAGAATTGAAATGAAAATAGTTCATTCATCTGAGCAGCAATCGAACCCACAATTATCGCATTTACAGCCACTATACCAGGATGGGCTCAAATGTACATTTTTTGTATACAACAGATTCTCTTACAATTTTTCGTATACATGTAAAAAATACAAATTAAATTATTTTGTGGAATTAACTCACTCTTTTGATGCAGTTCAAATATTTTTGACTGGTTTTCGACTTTTAAGGTTTCAAATTCCAATTAGAAAATTGATTTTATTGGAAAATAATCGAGATTCAAAATGAAAAATAACTAAATAATAAATTTATCTACTTGTCTTTTCCATAGAATAGTGTAAAGATTCACACCGTCCGTGCTCAGCTTTACATGGACAATAAGCAGTGTAAGCTTTCTTGTCTAAATGAATGTGTTGTTGAAGCAGATGCCCGACGCATCAGTGAATAACGTGAACAGTTCGTTCAGGTCGTAAATCGTAGCATGAGTAAAGATTCCGTTTAAAGGGAGTACTTGGAAAAATATACGAAAATTTAGCGTTGGTTTGTATTGTCTAAACAAATTTTTAACAGAACAACGGGTTTGTTTTGATCTTTAATATTTTTCCAGAATTATAAGAATAAGGAAAGAACAAGGTAATAATTTTTTTTATTTTTTGGTGTCTAGTGATAGAGAAGTGTTTTAACGATGATAATCATTATTAATTTCATTAAAAATATTAACAAGCCCCGCTAGTAGAGTTTTGATTCAGTACTTTTAACTTTATATTTTACTTCCTTTTCCAAGCACTACCGAATTAAATAATAGTTAATAAAATACAAAAGTTGTTATAAACCAGTTCCTAAGTTTTCTAACATATTAAAAAAGAAAAACAAAAGTATGTTACCGACTTTCAGTTCTTGTCGACTTACCTACTTACCTCCTTATGAAAAAACTTGTGAATGTTCGAAATTCCCAAGCAACTTGCACTAAGTTAAGTGCCCTACAAGACCTAAATAGGAATGTTCTCAAACAATTATTTTACTAGCAGTTGTTTTATTATGTTTTATTTTTATTTTTTGTACGTACATAAAAATATATTTTTTCAGCTTCTCGCAGTATCCTATTATATATGTAGCAGAGTAGCGAGAGAAAGCCTAGTCTTAAAAAACTCCGTTCCCTTCTTTCTGCCGAATTCTGGAGGCATTGCGTGTTGTTTTTTCTAGATTCCAGAGCGAGGAAATGAAAATATTAAATATTTCATTTCCTCGAGTGGGAATCGAACTCACAATTTATCGTTTTTACAGTCCTACGCTTGTACCACCGCACCACGATAGCCTTAATGAATCTTATACTTATAAAATTTATAAAAAATTAAGAATTTAATAAAATAGCTTCAGGCCGATTCTGGTGGTTAAGTGAAAACTGTGCAATCAATAATTAAAAGTACTTACTCCTACAAATGCTACAATGAAACCTAAAGTGGGTCAAAACTGTCATAAAATAATATTTAAAATGAAGAAAAGATGCACATGTGAAAACATGCATATTTGAACATTTTCATTTATACAAAATAATTTCTTAGGTACCCAGTACTTAAATATGACCTGAGACAGCGAATTCAACCAAGGTTGGCGCCACTAGGATTTGGCACTATAAACCATTTTAAATTAAAATAATGCCTGTATATTTTAAATGGCTAAAATCTCTTCTTGTATATACTCGTAAGTAGATTTTGAAAAATTAAAGTAAATTTACTTCCAAACTTTACTTATATGCACTCGCTAACACTAAATTTAAAATGGAGAAATTATAAGTGATTTTTTTTATAATTTATTGTTTAAAATCCATTATATTGGAGTCGTCTTTGTTTATTAAAAATCGAAATATAAATTTTCAAATTAACTGTTTCTCTTTAGTCAAAGTTAGATAAAATAGACAATCCACAATTTTATAGGATTCGAACCCATAGTTATATTAGTCATGTACAGTGCAAACGTCAATGGACATCAAATTTATCGTTCCATTGCCCTTGCTATTTGTAGAACCATATCAACATTTCTAAGAAGGTATGAAACGTATATACGTAAACCGGAAACACGCATAGAATAAATCAGCTTCACGCTGTATCCCGCATACAGCAGGATAGGTAGAGGGAACCTAGTATTATTAATAATAGTAGTGTTAAGACACTCCGTTCCCCACTTTCCGCCAAATTTAACGAGGCATTGCATGTTGAGTGGTGGAACTCAACGCCGCACTTTTGCCTTGGTGCCAGAGTGAGGAAATGAATGAATAAATAATAATTAATACACTCGAGTGGGGATCGAACCCACAACCGTTGATTTACAGTGACTCCCTCCTCTCTCTGCACCACGATTGGCATTACAGAAATATTGGAACTTGGAATAGTGAAGCGATTCCAGCAGTAGCAATTGATTGATTGACACGAGTACAGCTATACCTCTAAAATAATATCACGTTTCTTAACCATTCTCCAGAACTCTTGTATGAGACGTACTCTATTTTTGGAGCAAACAAACGGATCGTGCTGAGATCAAAACAAGTTTAAGATCGGAATTTCGCATCGGAAATCTTATTTAGTCGTTATATAGACAGACAGACGTTGTAATATAAAGCCGTGGTAATATTTATGTTGATATAAATAAACATGTAAAGTATTCGTGTACTCCTAATCTTTTATCACAATGTTCTATAATATTTTGTAAAGATAAATATGAAAAATAGAATTTTCCTGGAACTGTCATAAATAATAATAAAATTTATTTCTCTTTTACTTTTCAGAAACTTTAAAAACATTACTTATTAGATAAATAATAGATATTAAATGAAAGGTTCGTTGCAGTTTGTCTATCTCCGACGGAGAAATAATTAAGAACCATATTTCAAGTTTTATTTTTTTTAGTATTTTTAATAACTGGAATTAACGTTCGTTGTATAAGAGTACAAAGATTTTGGGAACATTTTCATGGTTTCGGAACCGATTTTTTGACATTAGGCTCCTTCTTCCTAAGCTACACGGGTTTTAAGTGAAGAAGCGTGAAACAGCTTATTTTATTTATCATTATATTTAAATAGGTCACGTTATAGTGTGGAAGTATGTGAAATCTCCCTCAATATTCGCATTCACTAGCAGTTAAAATGACTATCCATCTAGCTAGTTCATTATAATTAAAAAAAACTATAAATATCGATACTGCCTTTTAACATACGTATAATGAGAAATGATTAGAATCCAAGCGAGGCTACTATTAAAATAAAAATCTCGATGATTTTTTTTCTGTTGTTGTTTCCTCCATTATGGATAAGTATCTATTTGAAAAATGGTGATTGTGTATTCAAATCTCTTCCTCATTCGAGGAATAGTTTTATAAAGCTAGTCCTAACACTGCACTGTACATTGCTTAGGAGAATTTAAACCAATATTTCTTATTTATAGTTTCTCTTTGTACACTTCTTAAATAATAAAATGCTTAATACCTATTTGTACTTTCATCTACGTCAATTTTTGACACCAGAGTCAATAAATTTATTAGTCAAGTTACTCTTGAAGGCATCGGCTTGTCCTTCATTATTTTTTTCTTTAATCTTTAAATCATCCCATTTATATTTATTTAATACATAATCAACTTTTCGGCATGTAGCATTGTAAGCAGAGGGAACCTAGTGTTAAGACGCTTCGTTCCCAACTTCTCACTCAGTATTATCTCCCACTTTCGTTGAGTGACGGAATTCAACACCTTAAATGACATCGTCGTAATGAGAATAAAGATTTTTAAACAGAACCTAGCTATTTCCATTTTCAACAACACTACACTTTTTATTTAATAAATCAATCAAAATCTTTTATTATACAATTTTATCAGTAATTGTGTACGAGCAACATAATTCCAAAATGTGGTTCTACCACTGGTCAAACATTAAATGTGGTTAGAGATAGAGATACACGAAACTAATTTTCTCGTCCGCATCAGCAATATAAAGTATGAAATTTTAGGTATTGAAAATTCAGCTGGCAGGCGCCAAATAGCTGTGATACGAGCCATTCAGCGAGGCTTATAAAGGACGGCTCGGATTTGCCGTACCAGATATATTTTTGAATATGTCTCCTGAGAATACAGCCTCGATACTGGGTTAATATTTGATATTATGTTTGGATTTAATATATTTGGTAACGCGTTCAGGTTATACTTGCTTACAGTTTTTTTTTTTATATTCACCCAGCTTCTGCTTCACGCTGTATCCCGTACAAAGCAGGATAGGCATTTCCGCCCCATTTTCCGCCGAATTCACGGCGTGTTGAGAGGCGGAACTCTAACTCTGTCACATTATAGTCACATTTTGACAATACTGCCCTCAAATCTACATCCAAATGTAAAATATAATTCATTTTACCACAAAAGCTTATAGAGAGATTGCGAAATTGGAACACGGTTTTACCCTCGGCTTCAACTTGGCTTCAGTTGATATCTAATATTTACTTTATGGCAACATAAGATATTACTATATTTATAGTCTAAATATATAGTAAAATGAGGATTCTCTTTGGATATAATGTTAGCTAAATACTTATATTATACTGTAATAATGAAAGAACTTGTGTAGTGGAGCTTTAAGTTGCCCGATGTTTTAGTTATTTTTCTAATTACTTTTGACGGGTTGTAGTTTATTTTCAGGCAATTGTTATTTTCGGATTCTATTTATTCTAAATATCAATAGTTTAATATATGAGGTTAGATTTTCGTAACCGAGTAGTAGAAAACGTTATCTTTATAGATTCGTCTTTCTGTCTGAATGTCACAGCCACTTTATTCCGAAACTATTACAATAACATAGTTTTAACTTATATACATTTTTAAGATATACATTTTTTATACAAATATAAAAAAAAACTAGCATTTGGGGCCATAAAACTAAGCTTTTTTTTCATCAATCACAAAAACCTTAGATCTCAAGATCTTCAAGAGATGAACATTTTTTATTATAAAATACAATAAAAGTCGGACATTTTTAAACTAATTAAATTATACAAAATATATTGGTTTCTTTTTATATTGAAATGTAACTTTTTCTCTGTGACAATCCCATATACAATTGTATACATGTCTTCATGCTGCGGGAACCTTTTATCCAAATTCTTTTCCTTTTCGTCACACCCCTCCCTATCACAGTGACCTATAAGACCAGTAATTCGCCTCATTTCGTGGATATACTTTTGCTGGAATGTTGCCATATATTAAGAAAACAGTGCGGCCTTGGACCCAAGAACTCTGATTTTAAACGCCATGTTTAACTAAATGATAACGTCATGTACTATTGCTTAGCCGATTTGTAGAAATAACATTATGGAGATACCACTAATATAAGAGGATAAGCAAAATAAGAAAGAAATGGAACGTATACTAAAGCTGAATTAATATAACTAATAATAACATATTAGTATTGTGTTTTTTTTTTTGGTTTCACGCTGTATCTAGTATAAGACTCTCCTTTCCCATTAAAACACTTTCGTTCCCAACTTTCCGACAAATTTTAGAGGCATTGCATGCTAATTGGCAAAACTTAACACCACTATTTGCCTCATTACCAGAGCGAGAAAGGAAAAGATTACATATTTTATTTAATCAAGTGAGAATCAAACTGACAACGTCGAGTTCAGAGACGCACGCCTTTGCGCCACTAATGCCTTAGAACTCAGCGCTTAATTGGGGTCACTAGCGGTTTAATGGGAACGGAGTGATTTAACACTAAGTTCCCCAGTTTCCTCTGCCTATTCTGCGAGGTTCAGCGCACTTTGTTTTAGATTTACTAAAAAGAAATAAAACAAATATTGTCATGATATGAATTTGACCCCCAAAAAAAACCTGAACAAGTACAATCTCTCAATGGAATCTCCAACCAATTTCTTCTTGACTGTATTGGAAAGTTTTAAAAAATTTAGGATAGTAAGAAACTCTTAGTGAGTAATTAAATACTGTCCCAGTGCTCAGCAAACTGCGGCGGAAACTTCTGGAATTATTTAAAACTCAGCGGCGGGTATCAAAAAAAGTTGGTGCATTTTTTTGCGGTTCTCTAAAATTTCCAGCCCTCGTAATTGTTATCACGCGTATTAAAAAGTCTGTAAATGAACGCGTTAATGTTAGCTTTATGGGTCATTCTACTAAGTATACTTTTTTGGATTCTAATGGACAAATAATAACCTTTTTTTTTGTTGTTTTACAATTTTCTAATATGGACAAAGATTTTTTTTGTTATTTATATGTGATTGTATTATTATAATTAATAAAGAAATTCGTCAAGGGCGAATCGGACTCGCCTATCGAAGTTTCCGTACCAATTTCAGGATTGTAGGTTAACGAGGAGTAGAACTTATAAAAGTTCGCAAAGTTAAGCTTGGGGATGGATGCACTTATTTTGTATGAAATGAATTACAATTATAAATTTGTATTAGTTTTAAACATAAATTCCCTTTTTTTCATATACTGATTCCCTTTTTCCCCTTTTTCCTTTATTTGTAGCATACGTTCACATTTCTTGCCGAATTTCATGATTGTAGACCTATGGGAGTATTGTAATTTTTGACAAATAATAATTACAATAATAAAGTTGACAAAGTAGTATATGTGCGTTAATAATTTTCTATGAAATTAACTACAAATATAAGCTTGCAATACTTTTATTACTATGAAATATCTATAAAATTTAACTTTTTGAATTTCTTTTTTTATTAGTACAATAAGTTGTCACTTCATAATTCAAATAATTAAACCTTCTCTGAAACCTTGTACCCACCAAAAATAATAACCAAAACACTCATCCACTACATGACAACGATCATAAAAGCATATTGAACTCATTAAGGCCATACCGTAGCAAAACGGAACCATAACCCGAACATAGCATCCCAATGAATATAACATGCAAATGGAAATGAAAATTTCATTTTATCACAAAACTGGTACGAGGTCTGGGAGGAAAGCCACAGCCAACTATGAGCATCACGGAAGCTGTGGAGATAAGAACCGTGTCTGTGTTACAGGAAAGTTTGTATACTGTTTAGTTAGGTAGAGTGCTTTAATAAGGCATTATTCTGAATCCTAATACATATTGTATGGAACAGCTCGAAGAGACGGCTATTAATGGCGCAGGGGTTAAGGAGTGTGACTGTAATGCAACGATTGTGAGTTCGATCCCCGCACGAGGGAATGAATTATTATTTCTTAATATTTTCATTTCTTCGCTGTAGCACCAAGGCAAAACCCGTTGAGTTCCGCCTTTCAACACGCAAAACGGGAAATGGATTGTCTTAATATTCCCTCTATTTTTAGTTTTTTTTTTAATCTTTTGTTGTTTTGTTGTCCAAGGAGAAAGCCACAGTAAACTATAAGCATCACGAAAGCTGGAGATAAGAGCCTTGTCAGTGTTTCAGTTTATATACTATTTAGATATGTAGAGTGCTTTAATAAGTTATTATGCTAATTCCTAATGCATCTTGTATGGAACAGCTTGAAGGGAATATTACATTGTTTATAATAAGTAGATTTTGATTGAGGTTGGCAGTTGAATGGAGGGTATGTGAATAATAATAACAGAGTAGTAATAAGTAAATGTGACAGGGAGTGTGTTCGGTCTCTGCCTGTGGGTTCGATATCCACTCGAGGTAATTATATATTAAATGTTGGTTATTATATTTAATTTCTTTGTTCTTGTATCGATGGAAACCGTGGCGTTGGGTTTGGCCTCACATGCAATGCCTCAAGAATTTTACCTAAAGTGGGGAACGGAGTGTTTTAAGTCTAGGTTCCCTCTGCCTACCTTGCTATAAGCAAGATACAGTTTGAGGTTGAAAAATGTTTTAATCTTATAATTAACTTCTAGTTCATGCGAATTAAAGTGGAAGTTATAAAAATAGTTATACTCGTATTTACACAGAGCTGCACTGCAAACATGAATAAACTTTATTTTTATATAAGAAATATGTTCCACAGTACAAAAATGTTTGCGAAAAGAAAATACAAACAGTGAACCTACGTTCTCTATAAAAATAACGCAATGCGCTCTACTTAGATATAAGAAATTATAAAAAACATACTTGTACATATATTTTCTATTTAGTTCCATTCACAATATATATATGAAACATTTTAATTATTTTACCAAGCTTCATAGAAATTAATATATTTTTATTTTTTTTTCCAACTTCACGCTGTATCCCGAAGGATAGTCAAGGGAAACCTAGTGCTAACACACTCTGTTCTCAACTTATCTCCGAATTTTCGAGATGAAGTTCAACGCCGCGCCTTTGCCTTGGTGTCAGTGCGAAAAAATTAAAATTACGCGCAGTGGGAATCGAACCCACGGCTGTCTCACGCTTATGCCTCTATCAGGAAGGCCTTATCTAATAATCTGTAGCTTTTATTTTGTTGCTTCCTAGCATACCTCGCGTGATGTCAAAGTTTTCATCGATTATAACTTTTGCTGTCGTTTAGTGAGTGACATTCCAATTACTATAACTATCGTTCACGTAAATGGAACCTTAGATTTTTTAATTGCTTCACAATGTATCCCGTACTTAGCAGAGTAGGCAGAGGGAACCTAGGAACTTAGTGTCAAGTCACTCCGTTCCCATTTGGATACTTTCGTTTCACATTTACCTCTAAATTCTGGAGGCGTTGCGTGTTGAACGCTCATCACATTTGAAAATTATTATCTGTTCTTTCCAACGGAAGTTTTAAATTTAAATATTAAGTAGTAACTAGCAATCTTCTGAAACGAATGACCTTAGTTAATGTTAAATCGACAACCGGGATCGAGTACTTAAGTGCTGCACGTATGCACCCTCATCAATATCTGACTTGGGTTCACAGAATTTACTTAAGAAAATCTAACTAACACATATTAGAAACCTTCTTAGTAATTCTGGGACAAATATAAGTGTTATTTTATTTTCTTTACTTCACGCCGTATCCGGCACATAGCAGGGGAGGCCTAGGGAACCTGGGAACCTAGTATTAAGACATTCCGTTGTCATTAAGATACTTTCGTTCCATGTATTTCTACCAAATTCTGGGGGTATTGCGTATTGAATGGCGGAACTAAAAGCCACGGTTTGCCTGGTTACCAGAGCTACCAGAGAGGAAATAAAAAAATTAAATACTTAATTTCCTCGCGTGGGAATCGAACCCACAACCTGTCATATATACAGTTGCACGCTTGTGATCCTGCACTAAGATTATTTAAATGTTATTCGTAGTAAAATTATTTACCTAACAATGCTATTGTTAATCAGATGACTTTATAATTCTAAGGCAGGCATTGTAATGAGAACGAAATATTTCAATCAAATCATTCACCTTGAGAAATTGGATTGTAAGACAAAAGATCAAAGTCTCTCAATGTATTTGTTATACTTGAAGTGTTTCAATTTTATGTCGCCCCAGAAATTTAGGCTAAAAGCAAGAATTCGAGAAATATGTCCTGAAGATTTAAGAGACGGAATCCTATCAAAAAATGTGCTCCAAATACTACACAAGTATAAAATAATTGTGTACCATATTTTTTTTAAATATCTAAACGGATCTTTAAAAAATCTGTTCAGTATTTTTAAACTATTTGTTAAAAATTCTCAAACTTATTTTATATTATGATTAATTTTAAATCATTAATAGTGCTGCTAAAGCTACAATAGATTTAAGGATAGAAAAAGGAAAAAGCTACTTTCTTACAAGTAATGGTGCAAAAAAAGATACAATCTTTCCTTTTCTTTCTGATCTACCGACATTGATCGCCTGTGACACAAAGTGAACACATTTCCGCCTGAAACTCTAATAGTTGACAGAAATGTGATGGCGTGGAAAAATATATGCAAGCCTTATTTAAATATGTATTCTTTTCTTAAGGATAATTTTATTATTGTTTCATCATTTCTCAAGACTGGAAAATTATTATGATTTATGTAATAAATAGCATTTATCATTTAACTTAAGTTAATTATAATAGTAGATTGTGACAGATTTTTCTTAATTCTTGCAAAATCTGAATTTATATGATTTTGTTAATTATTATTTTATAATTAAAATAAAAGTAGACAAATAAAGTTTTAATCGTATAATTTATGGTCAAAAACCTCCATTATATTCTTCTATCGTTAAAATTGTAACGAAACTCAATTTAAAGATTGAGAAGCGGCGTGATTGCGTTTTTATAACGAAAACACTTTACGAAAGGTTCATTGAAAGTGTACAATGAAAAAATTAATAACAGAGAGTATTCCTTTACGAGAGATCGTCCCTCTTTTAGTTATTATTTTCATAAAATTCTGTAATTATAATCTATTTTAATGGACTTTACAATATTACACTTGAGAAATATAAGGTTGCTGGATACTTCTGCGTGGATTTCACAGTTATGGCTATTTCATTATATTCTCTTTGATGTACATTGGATATGTTCAGAAATTTTTTTTTTAATTCTTTGTGTACTTGAGGAAGCTTAAATTATGTATGATTATACAAACCTTCCTCTAGAATCACTCTGCCTTTTAGTGAAACCAGCAAAGTTCGTGATATAGTTAAAAGCGCGATTCGAAGTAATTTTGTTTTATACTATGTAAACATATAATAGCTTATGTAACATCCTTTTAGTATTTTACAAATTGGCATTTATATAAAGAAATAAATCAGCTTCACGCCGTATCCCGCACACAGCAGGGTAGGCAGAGGGAAGTGTGTTAAGACAACACTCCGTTCCCCACTCTTTGCCGAATTCTGTAGGCATTGCGAGTTGAGTGGCAGAACTCGCGGGCAACGCCGCGACTCAACGAAACCAGAGCGAAGAAGTGGAAATATAAACGTAATTTAATATTTCACTTCCTCGAGTGGGGATCGAACCCACAACCGTCGCGTTACAGTCACACCCTTGTGCCGCTGCGCCACGACGGCCTCAATACTTATATACCCATTCGTTTGTCGGTAAAGTCCGGAACGACGTATAACTTATCATTTAACTTGGCTATCATTTCTCATTAATTTTTGAGATAGGGTAAATATTTTCTTTTATATAAATAAAATACAAAATTAATGATACTTTAAATAATATTCTCCAACAAGGTCAAGGTAAAAAGCAGGATCAATTTTGAAAACACGTGTTCCGTGCCATGGTAAATATCAATAATCCATGTTTATATTTATATTACTTTTAAAGAAATGTTTACATTCAGTACTAATTAATTTACCATACCTGATTACTGTAAGTTATGGCTGTTTAATGTTTATAGCTTTATGAGTTACTGAAACAATGGAAAATAACCAGATTCGAAGGAAATCCACTCGTTATGAAGCAATTTTTTTTTCAGCTTCATACATACATATAGCAGGGTAGGCAGAGGGAACCTAGTGTCAAGATATCCCCTTTTTTTCTCCAAAATTTGCAATCATTCGGGGGAAAAGCTCCAGAATTTGGTGGAAAATGAGGAACGAAGTGTCTTAGCACTATGTTCCCTTTGCCTACCGTGCTGTGTGCGGGATACAGAGTGCATATTATGCTAACCCGCAGATACAGCTAAGCAAATATAAGAAACAAAATAAATATAACAAAATATATACACCTTCAATTCTCAACTATATTATTATTATCTAACACTTCTTAGAACCAATTTTCTTTATATATGAGTTATAGCGTCATTTTACTATTTTATTGAGAAAAATTTTAAACTGGAACACCACTATTTTGGGAAAATTGCCAACAATAGTAGAAAATGTTTTGCATGCACATTTATTGTTATTGTTTTAGAATTTAACTACCTACAGTATTCTTGCTTTCCATTTAAAATATAAGGAGTTCCAAAGAGCAATCGAAATGAATAGTACCTAATGAGCTACATTCAAACGGCAACTTGAAAATAGTCTTTCCTGAAATATGTAGTGAGGTGGTCGTGGCACAGGCTGTGACTATAACGCGACGATCGTGGGTTCGATCCCCGCTCGGGGGAATGAATTATTATTTTCATTTCTATGCCCTGGCACCAAGGCGATAGGGATAAAGCGTGAACCTATGTATGGATGTATGTATAGCATCAAGGCAAAAGCGCGGCGTTGAGTTCTGCCACTCAACACGAATTCCTCGAAAAATTCGGCGGAAAGTGGTGAACGGAGTGTCTTAACACTAGGTTCTTTCTGCCTGCCTTACTGTGTGCGGGATTAAGCGGGAAGCTGATCCTATATTTTTTAATTTTTAATTTTGAAATATCTAGATTCTCCATGAGTATTGGTGTGGAGTATGATCTCACGGCTTAGGAATGCTTTCTGTGCGTACTTAAGTATCTATATTTGGATCGATAGGCATTGTGGATTTGACCTTGAAATATTCTACTTATATATGCTATATGTTGGAGCTTTTTTGCTTCATATACATGGCAGAGTAGGCAGAGGGAACCTGGGAACCTAGTGTTAAAAATCTCTAATGATGATCCCATTAAGATACTTCCGTTCCTCACTTTCCGCCGAAAAAATTAAAATATCAGATATTTCATTTCCTTGAATAGGAATCGAACCCATAGCCTGTCGCGTTTATAGTCCAATGCTTGTGGCTGGCCTCAACTGGAATAATATAATGTAACAAGTGTGCAGAAACTTTTGAAATAAATGTACTGTATTTCCCAGACGTTCCAGTTAAAGCCAGGAATCAGGCCACAGCCCTTAGCGAGCATCTTTTATGAGTACGCCCTCTACGTTTTCATTGTGTGTATTCTGATGAGGCATGAAATAGATAAATATTAAATATGAATATCAGATAGGGTTGTACGCACTGTGGCATAAACTGACAAGGGTAAGAAGCTACGTTATTGCCTATTCCGATTTAAAAGTATAATAACTAATACTAAAATTAGCTAGGTACTAAATATTTCGTTAAAATTGTAATCTAAGGCCAGTGGTAGCGTAGGGCATAAGCATGCGACTGTAACGACATGTTTTAGGTTCGATTCCCAATTGAGGAAATAAAATATTTAATAGTGTTACTTCCTCGCTCTGAGACCGAGGCAAAGCGTGCCATGACTTCAGAATTACAAGTCCAGGAAGACCCTGTTCCCAGATTCCCTGTGCACCTTGTTATGTGTGGAATAAAAAAATAAAAACTATATTGTTATTTATAATAATAATCTCCCGGTTTTTAGGATTAATACAATATAGGAACCCTAATAAGATCACTTTGTTGCCCACCTGTCTGTCTGTCAAGACCTTTTAGCTCAGGAAAAATAGTATTTAAAAATTAAAAGGATATTTCCTATTAACGTAGAATTATGAAAATTGGCAGATAGCATCTACAGGTAGTACTAGTTCAGGAAAAAATCTGAAACCTATACATTTGTAACTATAAATTTGTTCGATAAGAATAATGAAAGAAAATTAAGAGTTCCAAGGGGTTCTCTAGACTCCAAGAATGTAATATTTCTCGGCGGCGCTGTGCGATACGAATTTAGTAGGCATTTGAGATGCCTTTAATTTTAACTTGACCGCAATACCTGTACTTCATGAAGCAACTGTTTGTGTACCTATACCACAGACTTGGTCATAATTGTCGAGGAAACGTTGTATATTGTTTTGAATGAAAAATATAGTTCCTTTTTTTTTGAGGCTACCTGGAAAGGAAAAAACAGAACTCTTATAGGACTCCTTTGTTGTCCGTCTGTCCGTTGGTCAGCATTTGTCTCGAGATCGCGTAGGATGTATCTTGACAGTTTGACATCCTGGAATTGGTACAGAATCCTTGGAGTTCGAGATCGACTCGCATTTGACCGTTTTGTTTGTTTTTAAATCACTCCATCTGCCTATTGATTTCACTTAATAGACATTTAATAATTTAAGAAAGTAATGCTCTAAAATATAGGTGTTTGCACTAATGCTAAAGTTAGTCTCATGCCTTACTTTAGTTAATTAGATTGGTTTAAACTTTATTTCTGTTTTATTATAATTTTAATTTATTTTCTAAAATATTGGAACTATTACAAACAATTACATTGATCTTATTTATTAGAACGTCAATATATTATAATAAATATTAAATAAACCTTTATTAAAAACCCAAAAAAAATACTTCAAATCCTAAAAAGAGGGTAGGCGTACAACAGATACATAAACTAGACTTCACCTTTACACTGTTTATCTACCACGGCCGTTACCAAGATTCATGGCGGTTTCAGCTCATGCCAAACTTTCTAACAAAATGTGCACCCGATAAATCAAGCATCATAACAATTGTTTCTACGTCAGCTTGTACGCGTTCCGTGTAAATTGCTGAGGAAAAACTGTTTGGCCCTGAACGACTCTGGTCGGTGGAATTAGACTATACTAAAAATATGTACTTGCTGTAATGAACTCATCTTTATCTAAAGGTGTTAGTTGTTGAATATATTTTTTCTATGAAAATCACGAAGAGACCGTCATGGGGCAGTTCTCAGTTCGATTCCCACTTTCCCACTTTCGTCACTCTGGTAACGAGGCAAAGTGCAGCGTTGAGTTGAGCGGAAGTATCTTAATGGGAAACGAAAATTCCTAACACTATTTTCCTAGGTTTCCTATGCCTGCCCTGTTATATACGGGATATGGCGTGAAGCAAAAAAAAGTAATGAAGATTTAGAAATGGAAAATATCACACACATTTCCTCAAATGAACAACTGACTTTTCAAGTATGAGCAGAAAGCTGAGGATGTAGTGTCTTAACATTAGCTTCACTCAACCTTTCTTGCTTCATGCGAAATATTAGGTGAAATTGAAGCTGAAATTAAAGGGATATTAAAGCTACTATTGTTTTTACATTTTTGTCGTATTCGTTCCGTCAGCACCTCTAAATAAACAAAAAGCTAGTAACGAGGTAATTTATCTCTAGATCCTTTTTGACGTTTCTATAAAAATAGAAAAAATCTCTAAGGATATAAAAGTGAAAAGGACGTAAAAGATATATATATTGTAGAAACATAATGGACCATTGTAATGCAAATTTTACTTTAGATGAATTGTTCCCGGTAAAAAAAGTAACAAATATACCAAAGAAAATGTTAGTATTTGATGAACCAAAGAATTTTCTATCCATATGGCTTCTTCACTATCATCGACCTCTTCCTAGATATCCTCTTGGCAATCCTGCTTTTTATGTATCCTTCCTTCTCATAATTTGGTATAAAAAAGTAGGAAATTTTAAATATTAACGAATTTGATGTGTAAATGAGTTATGCCACTCAACACGCAATGCTTCCAGAATTCGGCAGAAAGTGGGGAACGGAGTGTCTTAACACTAGGCACAGAGGGTGCTTACCCTGCTGTATGCGGGATACAGCGTGAAGCTGATTTATTTAGTTTTTCATTTGATGTTATTGAATATTTAAAATGTAAATGTGATTCGTGAAAGTTGAAAACCTACATGTACTCGTACATACACGGAAATAAACTCAGTAAAATAACATTTTGGCAGCTACCCTAATAAAAAGAACACTTCATTTGAAGCTAATGATATACATTTCTATTTCTGATGTAGGCATAAAGAAATGAAATTACCTAAAAGTTTTCAGACATCACCGAAAAATATGGGTCGACGACGCTTGGAAAAAAAATTAATCTCTGCTCCCTTTTAAAAGGATGATGTAAAAGTAAAATATTTTGTCTTTTTGTCGCCCTTGTGACGCGAAATTTTTGTCAAAAACCTCTGCTAAGTCTCACTTAAAGCGACCTGTAAAATGACACATTTATACCTCTTACCTTTTGGTCATTCTAAAGTTGAAATTTACTAAAATTATTGTCCTTGAAAACTTCAATAGAAATCTATATATATAAAAGGACTTGTCCTCACTGACTGAGGTAAGACGCACGCACAGCCGTAACCGCTGTGCGTAGAAACGTAAAATTTGGATAAAAGTTTATTTTTGTAATCTGGACATCCACTAAGAAAGGATTTTGAAAAATTTTAACCCTAAAGGGGTGAAATAGGGGTTCAAAGTTTGTATGGAAAAAAATTTAAATCGGCACCGATTTTTATAAAATTTGAAATTCAGACTATTAAAGGTATAAACCATGAAACACATGTTCAATTAAATATTTTTAAGAGTCTAAATTTCAAATTTTATAAAAATCGGTGGCGATTTAAGAATTTTTCCATACAAACTTTCGACCCCTTATTTGCACCATTAGGGGGTGAATTCTAGAAAACCATGAAATATGTGTTTAATTATATACGTTTAAAAGTCTGAATTTTAAATTTTATAAAAATTGGTGACGATTTAAAAAAAACCTATACAAACTTTCAACCCCTTATTTGCACCCTTAGGGGGAGAATTCTAGAAAACGATGAAACACGTGTTCAATTAAATACTTTTAAAAATCTAAATTTCAAATTTTATAAAAATCGGTGCCGATTTAAATATTTTTCCATACAAACTTTGAACCCCTATTTCACCCCTTTAGGGTTAAAATTTTTCAAAATCCCTTCTTAGTGGATGTCCAGATTACAAAAGTAAACTTTTGTCCAAATTTCACATTTCTACCATCGGCGGTCACGGCTGTGCGTGCGTCTTACCTCAGTCAGTGAGGACAAGTCCTTTTATATATATAGACTATCGTCTATTTACGATGGAAAAGTGAGAGGTACGAGAGGTAGGGGGAGACCTCGGTTGACCTTCGAAAACACAGTATCAAAGATACTGGAGGAAGGTCACGTAAAACGCATGAGGACCCCCCGGAAGGCATATATTAAGAGGTTGATGACAGTGGACGAGGCGAGAGAGGTATATAGAGACCGTAGCGTTTAGCGCTCCGTTCTCTCTGACTACCCCGCTAGGGATAAAGCGTGAAACTATCGTCGATTTTAATAAATTCATTTCACAAGCTCTCCTTGTTTCTCCTGCCAAACACTGATTTAAGAATACTCAGCACAAAAATTGTTTACAAAACACCGATAGTCCTGCTAAAGTACATTCTCTAAGCTTCGAGTCCGCACGAGTGCACCTCGGCAGTTTGCCAAGTACAATGTATTCGGGAACTTAATCGCAAACTTTAGTCACTTCCGTCCGTGGTTGTAAGGGAATCTAATTGGTTTTATAACAATATGGGGTATTGTTATTCTTTTTATCACAGGTTTAGGTAAAGTAGGGTGTTAAGACTAGTGGTTGAAAGGCGTGGTCGATGAATCCTAACAAATACGTATATACCCTATACAAATAGACTACACAGTAGAATGAATTATTATTTATTAATATTTTCATTTCTTCGCTCTGGCAACAGGCGTTGAGGCCCGCCAATCAACGCATAATGGCATGAAAATTTTAAAGGAAAGTGGAGAGCGGTGGGGAGTGTCTTAACCCAAGGTTAACATCTCTCTGCCTACTCTGATGTATAACGTGGGTTCAAGAACCAATATCATTAAAAATGGTTTGTTGCAGTAGACCCATCATCAATACCCTAAATATTTAGATCAGTACGTACTACAACCAACTTAAACAAGAATAATATACACATATTATTTTCACAAAACATGTTTAATCTTCAAAATCAACTATAAGTAACGCTAGTATCTTTCAAACGGTACGGTCAAAAAACAAAGAATCCATCCGTCCAACAATCGATCAAACAACGGAAGATTCGGACAAACATAATAAACGAACTGGAATTTGGCAATTGATTTACTACTGAGTGATACAAAACATTCCCTTACGTAAAGGCGGTGGAATTACGTGAGTTTAGCTCATGTGATGGTTTCAAACTCAATTGTTGAGGTTTATGCAGTTTTTTTATTCTTTTTCCTTGTGCCTGTAAGCGCTACTGGTTGCGGGTTTGATGCACGCTCGAGGAAATAAAGTATTTAATAATGTTCTAGTCTTTTTCTAGAAACGAAGCTAAAGTGGCTTTGAGTTCCCCGACGAAATGCGCATAGTCTCAAGAATTTGGTGGAAAGTGGGAAGCGGAAGTCTTAATGAGAACAGAATTTCTTAACATTAGGTTCCCAGGTTCTGCCTAACCTTCTGTGCGCGGGATTCAAAGTAAAGCTAAAACAAAATTATTTCAGCTTTCACGCTTTTTCCCGCAGGGTGATAACATAGTGTGTGTTTTCCACTTAACGCCAGAATACGATATATTACGTGTTAAGCTTCTGAACACGTAATATCTCGAATGCGTTTTGTTGACGCTGATGTTATATTTCATCAGAGTAGAGAAATTTATTCCCAAACGGAGCATCGAACACGCACCCACTGTGCCACAATGGGTGGTAGATGAGGTTGTAATTAATGAAATGAATAAATAAAACATTTTCTTATTGTGGACGAAATTTGTATACAACGTCTTAATTTAAAGATATCGTTTGCGTCTAATTTATTATTATTACTTCCATTAAGTTATTCGAGATTCTGAAATTTATTGAGAAAATATCGTTATTTTTTATTTCTAAAACATGTGCAGGTTGTGTGTTACACCAGTGTAGACTTTGATGTTAGTTTATGCTGCGTTACGAATTTAAATGTTTGCAAATTTTAAAATAAACTCACTAACGCCGAATTAGATACCATATGCTCACAAATTGCTCTTATATTAAATCTGTTTATATTAACACCAAAATTCCAAAATGTCTTTCTTTTAATTACAATTATACTGTTGAATTCGATAATAAATAGGGGTTTCGGATTTGATTGCCGCTCGAGGGAATGAGGTATTTAGTATTTTTCTTTCTTGATTTTGGTAACGAGGCTACACTCAATGTTTTTAGAATTCAATTGAAAGTGGGAACGGAATTGTCTTAATGGGAATGAAGTGTATTAACACTGGCATCCCAGCTTAGTTTCCTAGTTTTAAAACACCCTGTTCTCTACTTTCCACCGGATTTTCGAGATCATTGGTAAAACTTAGCGCCGCGCTTTGTCTTTGTTACCACAGCGAGAAAAATAAATTATTATATTATTTATTCTTTAAAGAGAATCGAACCTACAACTGTTGCGCTTACAGTCACAAGCGTTGTTATCACATAGATAGATATTTCAACACACATAGAAAAATAAATAAATAGAGTACGACTCTACAAGGAATCATATATATGTATACGAGTATTTCTTAGTTATTACATTTGTAAAATTATTTCATTCATAAACATTGGAAACATATTAATAGTAACGACATATTAGAACACTATTTATTATACATTTGTTTATGGTGTTTTCATCCTGTACAGTTAAATATTGAAATCTAATTATAGCCATGCATATGTACTGAAACTACTATGTTTTCATTTTAGCATTCGCAGACGGAAAACTTTGCTATTTTAATGATTTTAAGTTTATTTTTATAACTTGTTTTATATATAGCTAAACTATCTTTACTTTTAGAATATTCAGTTAATTTCTCAAATAAAAATTACTCTGTCTGTCTGTCTTACTTACTTATTGCCTTATTGCCTTCAATATTATTAATATAGTAATAAAAATTCTTTATGTAAATATTTTTTCTATTATGTATAGAACTAAACATAAATATATAATAATGTATTGAAATATAAATAATTCATACGACTCTACTATCGAAAAAAAGCGTAAAACTGCTTATTTTTTAAATACATTCGGAACACAACCTTAATTTCTCATCAAAATGAACCAAAATCTTCAAATTTCAACCAATAATTACTCTAAAATAGGTGGAAAACCCACAATATTAATAACCCAACCCCACAAGCAAACACCACAGTCCGCTAACACTAACAATGGGTAGATGAAGTAAAAATAGACGCGTAATATAAACAGTGCGGACAAGTGATCGCCGATGAACAGGCCCAACTGCTGACCTTCTGTCGTTTTATACACTCTTTTATAATTTACTTTTAAAATTACGATATCCTGGAGCATTTGTGTTTTGTTTATATTTGAAAATATTATTGTTGGGAGAACGGAGTGTCTTAACACTAGGTTTCGTTAGTCTACCCTGCTGTGCGCGAAATTTTCCAGAAATGTATAATAATTATATTGGTCCTCATAGTTTGGTTAAATTTCCTCTTTTTAGATATTATGTAGAGAAATATGTGATGATATATGAGCTAGTTTCTTTATTCCATTTTTTATCTTCTCGGTTCGTACTTCATATTCTGAGAGATATAATCCAGTGATAAGACACTCCATTGTTATTTTTATAATACATTGTTTTATTAATAACAATAGTCGCAAAATATTTCACAGATTATCCTTAGGCCATTTTAAAATATGTTTCCAATATTTATCAATGAAATAACTTTACAAATGTAATAACTAAGAAATATACATATATAAGATTTTTTGTAGAGTCGTTGCTCTATTTATTTTTCTTTTGTTTCATATTAGATTTCTTTATATATAAAGTTTTTTTGTCTTTTTTTAGCTACACGCTGTATTACATACTAAGAAAGTTTGACAGAGGGAACCTGGGAACCTAATATTAAAACTCTCCGTCCCATTAAAATAAACAGTAGGTATGTACCAGAAGCTATCAAATCAATCTACCCAATAGCTGGGGTAAAACTAAGTTAATTAAGCAGATTTCGATATACGTAGCAAGAAATACAATAACTTTGGAACTCTTGCATGAAATAGATGAACGCAGAAACTATTCCAGTTAATAAGGGAGCTTAACAATATAATACCGAAATAACTTGGATTTGTATTGTGAAAACTTAATGTTTTGCTGGAACGATACTTGTTTATTTATTTTGTAGTAATGTATGGTAGAAATTATTAAATAATTGTATTAGTTTTTCAGAAAGTTCCCCTTGCCTACCCTATGTGCGGAAAAGTCCCTCTTTATATCAAGAAAACGTCAGATTTATGGGTATTTCTGTCAAATTGAAAATTAATAAAATCATACAAAATTTTATTAGGTGAGGAGAATTTTTAAATTAAATATTACTGCAATTTAATTAACATAATCTTATGCATTACAAACAGCTCCAACTATATTACGATAATTAATATTTATAAACATAACTTTTATTAATAATAATAAACTTTAAAACTCAAAAAATAAACTTAAACTCTGTAAACATCAATTTTATCCTAAGTGCACAAATCACAGCACCTAATGAGCATTGAACAAGCCGTGGGCGGAACTCCTTAAATGCTGTGGAAACGAGATAACAATCACTTACAGGCTAGAGTAGTTTCTAACGATACCAAAGCGGGTGAACCGAGTGGATCTTTTATTTAACAAGGTGTTCGTGTATTGGATAAAGTTACTTTTGTTACGTATACCTACTTGAGAAAAAGACTATTCGTGTTGTTTTTCCTATTGATATCATTTACTTATGATATCCTTGTTTTATTTGCTAAAAAAATTAAGAATACATTGATTAAAATGCATATTTTTATGAATAAATTTGAATTATTATCTCTGGATTTACATTATTTTCTGTAATACAAAAAGAAAATAATTAAAAATCATATTTTTTTTGATAAATTCACATTTATTTGTTCTCGTTAGTTTTAATATTTTTTTACTCGCGCAGGCCGGTCATCCCTCTCTATCGTTTGTTCCACTCTCTCGCTCTCACTTTCGGCTTAGGTGGAACGTGACAATGACTCATGCTATATCGTGCGTGCCGATTGCACGCACGCAGTTCATCGATTTATAAGAATGACGTTTACGGTTATGATCATTGACTATCGACGTTATCACGTTATAGAATTATGTGAGTTTAGTCCCTTAATTGTTTTAATATTTAAAAATATTTCAAAAGAATATTATTAACGTATTTTAAAGCTTTTTTATTTATATGTCTAAAATGAAAATTTGCGGCGCTAAGATCCGCGTCCGTCACGTTATAGTCTTCCAATTTATCTTTCTTTATGCCTTGAAAATATATGTAAGTAATAAAATTATATTTTTAGAATGATACATGTAGGAATTTTATAATATCTCGTACTTTAGTACTTGAATTTAATTTTCTAGTTGCAATTGCAACCATTCAGTTGCCGTAGCAGCGTTATTTAATATGAATATCTGTTCATGTCAGGGAAAAATTTCTTATTCTAAAATTTAAAATTTTTCATCTATCACAACCCAAGCTTTTTAAATGGTAAAAGCACGAAATGTTAGTCTCTTAACTCAACTATATTCATTATGTAAAGGCTAAAAATTACTTACAAGAATTTTTGAATTCAAAATAGATTTACTTTAAATAAGGGATGAGAAACAATGAAACGCCAAACGTAATTTCTAACGCTATTACCAACGTCTTAATATTATGATCTTTAATTTTTGCGATTCTTGGGAAAACAGATTTTAGATATTTATTGCCTTTTTTCCTGCCCTCCTATGGCTAGGCAGAGGAAAATTAATAACGTGCGATTTACAAAAATATTACTAGATTTCAGTACATATACATATATAACATATTTTTAGTAATATTTGCACTTAAATCTATAAAAGTTTTCCATTAAACAATATTCCCAGTATATCAAACTGAATAAAAACAATTATATTGATCTCATTGGTATACAATCTCAATAAATACAATAAACATTTATCAAATCTCAATGGAGGTGTTCAAATTCGTATGGAGTAAGAAAATATTGATGTTGGGAGTTATGAAAATAAACTGACTGACTGACATTGGAAATAGCTGTAGTATGAAAGTAGGGGTTTAAATATTCTTATTTAGCTCTCGCGTGTTTGATTTTGCACTCTAAAATAGATTTTGTTAATATATTATGTTTGTAGAATATTTTACTAGGGAAAATTCATTTGTATTATTTTTCTGTTTTTTTTTTCTGATTCACGCTATATCCTGCACGTGGCAGGGTACGCAAAGGGAACTTGGGAACCTAGTGTTTAGACATTCTATTCCTCTTAAGATTAAGACACTTACGCCTTTTGAAGGCAATTCGTGTTGAGCAGCGGAACTCAACACCGCATTGAAAATATTATTTTTTATTATTTAATATTTTCACATTACAGAAACAGGTTAAAAAATATAATATGTAGAGATTTATTTTAGGTTTGACATTATTATAATAAATGAGTATCACAATACACTTGTAAATATCGCTTCAAACTGTTTAACATATCAACACCTAACAAATGTTTACTCGATTTCTAGTAAATGATAATACAAAATACTACATTTCATTAAATATTAGACCTGAATCGATGAAAACTATAAGAATACAAATTTAAATGTTTAAATGTAAACTGTTGGTTGGTTAGTTATGGTTCGATTCCTACTCGGGGTAACGGAAATGTCTTAATGGGAAAGTAGTGTCTTAAAACTAGGTTCCCAGGTTCCTTCTGCTATATATGCTATATATGCTGCTTTATATGCTATACTGGATACAGCATGAAGCTAAAATAATACGATAACACAACTGTTTTCTCCATATCCAAAATATTAATGAAATATTTTTTTTCCCCCTTGTTCCCATTTCTGTCCCATTCTACGTTCCCAAATTACTCCTTTTATTACAAGTTATACTTAATTAAAATATGTTATAATTAATAATATTCCATACTAAAATTACTCTCGCCATTCACATTTGACAACGTCGGCTTCATATTCCGTTTGAAGCTACAATTAGTGTTTACAATCACTCATTTGACTCATTTCAAAGAAGCTCCACGAATAATTAATTTATTTAAACAGGCAAGGTGTTTAATTAACGTATACATAATAATAATTAAAAATTATAATATTAAATAATATAAAAGTGCACATCGGCCTTTTTATTTAACAGTTGATTGATTGGATACTGTTGAGTTGCAGAGCTCAACGCCGCTCTTAGTCTTATTACCAGACTGAGATGAATGAACTATTTCTAAAACGAAGAATATTTCATTCGCCAGAGTGGGATTCGAACCCACAGCCACCGGATTTACAGATAGACAAAAAAACACATATTTTTACCTTTACCAAATTAAATCAGCTTCACATTGTTTCCCGAACATAATAGGGTAGGTGTTGAATGGGGAACTCAACACCGCGATTTGACTCGACACTAGAACAGTGAAATAAAAATAAAAAATTAAATAAATATTTCTGCTTCCTCGAATGTGGATCGAACTCACAACCAGTCGCGTTTACAATGACACACACACACTAGTGTCGCTGCGCCATGACTGGCCTCAATCTTTATAATTTTTTTTCAATTTTCTATTAGTTAATTAAAAAGTTGCTATAATATACAAATATTTAAAATTAAAATTTTAGCTGTTTAATATTTGCTCTACTGAATTGGAATATAGTGAATAGGCCTCATTAACATTCACTATATCGATAACGTATAAAGCTTATATAAAAGAGCTTATACTACCAAGTTTTCATAGGAATGCTAATTAATGTATTTAAATTTTATAAAACTTATTATAATTATTAGTATATAAAAGCTTTTAATTTCGAGGCCAGTAGGCCGAGGGCCTACGGCCGTGGGTTCGATTACCACTGGACGTAATGAAATACTTAATATTCATTTCTTCAATCTAGCCCCAACGCAAAAGCCCTGCATTGAGTTCCACCACTCAACACGGAATGCCTTGAAGTATTTGGTTTAAAGCCCCCACACGAAATGTTTTAACACTAGGTTCCCAAGTTCCCTACAATGTTAAATGTGGGTTACAAGAGGAAACTAAAAAAAAGAGTGATTTAAATTCAAACAACCTATCACGTCGTCTGGAATCACAAACAGACAGACAAAAATAAATATAACCTATTGTACCACTTCGGTACTATGTGAATACATCGGTATGCGGCATCAGCGCGGCCGACCATTCAAGACACGCGCTTCAGTCATTTCATATGGAATTGCTGTGATACTATTTATATGTAAAGTGACTACAGATTCGTGTAAGCTTGTAAGCATGTTTTTATTTGATAGTATTTTACTTCCTTGCAAAGTGTTGAAAAAAAGCAGCTTCACGCTTTATCCCGTAGTGATATTAAAGTATTCAGGGGTAGGAGGGGTTAGGATTCTCCGTTCTCCACTATCCGCTAGATTTTTGAACCATTGCGCGTTGAATAGCGAAATTCAACGCCGTATTTCTTTTAATAAAATGTTAAGTATGTAAAATTTTATGATATTCTTAAACAAATGTACTAAACATTTTATGTGATTAAGATTAAAAATATTCGAAAATTAGAAATATTATATTTTTGATTATTTTTACCAATTATTAATTACTTTTTTACCAATTTTACCAATAATCAATTGAATAAATATTGTAAAGTTTTATTAAAAAGGTAAAAATAAGAACAAAGCTCCTTATATAATAAGTGATATAAATCGAACACCAACCCATCATGCACATCGGTTTATGTCGATCCATCTATCTGTAACCCATTTGCTACGCTCGACCTTTAGAGAGAATGTTTCTGATGGCCGTTCAGTCCACGCTATGATGCTTCACCGTCGCTATTCCTATCGCGAGTTCATTTGTTTTGTCTTGCTGACTGAAATAAGTAGTTTTACTTTGGTTGGATATTTTCTTTTTTTTTTATTTGGAAGTTTTTTCTGTTTTTTCTGTTTTGGTAGGCAGAGGAAATAAATTTCTGTAATTTCTACTTTTGCTCTTATTGGGAACATTTTGTGTAAAATGAAAGTCAAATTAATTAATTTTCTTTTTTCAATTTTTCATTTCATAGAAGTTCGTTTGTAAAAACATAAACGTAGTATAAAAAATTGAAAGTATTTTTAGAGTTTTTTTGTATATTCATATCAGAGCTTCACGCTGCATATTTTCATTTAATCGCTCTGGTGGCGAGATCCGCGACTCAACACACATTGCCACGGCGAAAAATGGAGAGCGGAGTGTCCTAACACTGGACTCCCTCTCCCTAGCCTGCTTCATGCGGGATACAGCGTGAAGCTGAAACTAGCTGAACTATTTTTATTCATAAAACTTAATATCAGTTTCTGAGAAGCAAATGTATTTCAGGCCTTATGTTAACTTTTGATTTATTATCCCGACGTGCTAGCGACTGACTCGATCGGTATGGAGTTGTTAGTTTGTCATACAAATGATTAATATTTGCTGCGCTCAGCCCATTTACATGGCCTCTTTAACGTGATGGATAGTGCTATGTGTCACTTACCTAATACTTTATATTATTCAAGAATAATTATTGGTGATATTATTGAGATATGGATATTGGATATGTTGTGAGTTAATTAAATTATTAAAAGATATGAGAATTTTCGTTAAATTTTATGGTTAAAAATAACCGTTTTTTTATAGTATTTAAATTAGAATAGTTTAAAGATGTTTGCGTTTTTGGTTATGGATTCGAATTTGGATGGATTGTCATTTCAAATTTTTTGCAGGACGTAGAAATGGTTGTTTTTTCCACAACTCAACACTAGCTAATAATTGGAAAACTAAGAATATATCTGTAATTATATTCTAAAGAGAATCAAAAATTTTATATTATACTGTTATATATGGTTTTGATAGTTAGCTATGAATTATTAAGGTACTCACAACTTATGTCACTTTTATAATAAAAGATATATTAAAGTAGGTTAAGTTAATATAATGCTCTTGTCGTAAAACCATTGTCATTAAAGTTATTGAGAATTAATATTAACGTGTTTGAATTATAATATATACAAAATCAAAAATATATGAGAGCTCAGCTCAGTTATAAGCACGGAACATTGCCCTATACCGGCGACCCAAGTATGGGTCTAAAAGGCCCCTTTGAAATCCGCGTCAATACTCGCATCCACTGTGCGAGTTTCTCTCTCTATCTAACCAAATTGAAATATTATTTTAACAGTATCACCTTCGAAGTATCAATATCACGCATTAAATAACTGTTTCCAAAGACTACAAAAATATGCAATATATAATATTTTAAACACTGTCGTCTTACATATTTCAATAGTTAATTTTTCGTTTAAAAAAATAATATTAAAAAAAACCATAAAACAAAACATATTCTATTTTAACTCATTTCCCAAGTTAAATTTAGAGATTTTCGTCGTATAACCCACTTTAGAAAACATTCACAGCAGTATGTCCACGATCCTTTATGGCGGCCATTCCAAGCGTAATGCCCATAAAGCCGCATCGACCGAAGTGCCACAATAATGTTAATTGGCATACCTCCACGGTGTTTGTTCACTCCGCTTAACGAGATGCGAGGTAAGGTGATTCTGGTATAATGAGAAAAAATATTTTTGTTTCATTATAGTATCCTTACGTTGTTAAGTTTTGGTGAATTTATATGCGGTTGGACAACCTTTCTTGTACGTTCATTATAGAGGGAACTTGGGAACGTAGTGTTAAGATACTTCGATCCCATTAAGACACTTCCTTTCCCCACTTTCCGGCGAATTCTCGAGGCATTGCGTGTTGAGTGGCGTAACTCAACGCAGCGCTTTGGATCGACACCAGATTTAAGAAATTAAAATATTAAATACTAGCGACCCTGTTGCGGCTTCGCCCGCTTTAACTACTGGATTATTCATATAATATATCTTTGCAAAGCACTTAAGATAATGTGAAAATTAATTAAACCCTAATGCAACCCGCATTTTCGTAGTTTCAATAAGGATTTTCCAATTGTTTTACACAGCAAGGATTTTTTAGTAGGTACCAGGTAGGTTTTAAATCTGTGCTACTAAACTAAATCTGTCCCTGATGAAAAGCAAGCACTACGTGGCTGCCTGTGAGGAAAATTGAATAGAATGCATCGGCTGGGAATCGAACCCGGGCCGCCCGCGTGGCAGGCGAGCATTCTACCACTGAACCACCGATGCGTGTAAGGCAGGCGGGCGCGGCGGACGCATGGCGAGTGGCGAGCCGTTAAAATGAAAAACAGTAAAAGACAGTTGTGATCTACATTAAATGGCCAACGTAACTAATATACTTATTTATATGCTGAGAGTAAGGGTTAAGTGAAATTTGAGTAACATACAGCTGATGTGTCAACGTGCCAACAATTAAATGCGTTTTTCTGTTAAGCTATTCGCAATTTCGAAATAGTGTAAAAAGCAAATTTTATCTTCGCTTAACGTAGAAAATTAATAAAGTATTTTAAAGGATAAGGATTTATACCATTATGGAAAAATATGACTCACAATAAAAAATATATTGAAATTATTATTTTTAGACAGAAAAATGATCACTACACGTTATTCTTAAAAGGTACGAATATGCCGTCGCAGGCTTTTTTGTAGATCTTATTAGGAGAAACAATACTCTAATACATTTTTTTCATGTAGTACTTACCATTAAAGCAGCGCATGCGCGAAAGTGTCTCAACGAGTAGGATTTTATACACATGTATCGTATTTATGTTAATTTACATAATGTACAAATAATAAACTATATATAAACCTTCCCTGAGAAATACTCGACCTTATGGTGAAAACCGCATCAAAATCCGTTGAATGGTTTAGAAGAAGAGTTAGAAAGTTCAGACAGACACGAAAAGCGACTTTGTTTTATAAGATATAGGATTACATTTCTTTAAGTATTTATCGAACCCACAACCGGGTGTCGTTTGTCAACTACAACACATAATGAAAAACATATGTACATAGATCACTAAAGCTAATGGAAATTTAGTGTCGTCTAATTTCATTTAGGTGTACCAATCAATTATCTAATAACATCAGTACAAATCGTTAATATGTTATTTCACTAAAAATAATTTGTCATTGAGTAGAAAATATTTTTCACTGTATTATTATAGATATGTTTTACTTGTATATTATATCGAATACTATAATAAAAAATATTTAAATCAAATTTTTAAATATCAATTTAAAGAAAAGCAGTCGTTTAAGCCTACGTAGCACAATGGCACAGCCATTATAAATTCGACTGTTACTTGCCTTATCCCCTTTTGGAAATTATTATACTTAAGTTATTGTCATGCCTTCGCCAGGATAGACATAGCTCGGCGTTGAGTTTCACCATTCAACGCTCAATGTTCCAAGAGTCTTAATTTTCTCTCTGCCTATCTTCATCTGTGGATAAAAGTGTGAAGCTACTTGTAAGTTTTAGCCGTCACAGTTAGACAGTTGAAATATTTACAGATGATGTATTTCTATTGCCGCTATAAAAAAAATACTAAAAATTTTAATAAAATAATTTCTACGAGGCTTCCCATACAACAAACGTTATTTTATTGTCGTTTTTAAATATAATAACATGGAACCCTTCGTGCGCGACTCCAACACATCCTTTCCGTTTTATTTCAACAACTAAAATGATAAAAATTCTAACATATTATTGCTAATAAAAATAAATTGTCTTTGATAATACAAAATATGATAAATGTCCTACAATTTCCCTTAGCACGGTAGGTATCACGTTGCACGAACCGTCACGTAGGAATAATGGCATATTTGTAGTGACAATCGATTTGACGGTACAAATGGCCTGACTATTGCCTGGCGTGCCGCAGATAATTTATAAGTATTGAAGGATACGTGTTTTTGGTGAAATTCTTATATTTTTTATGTTTGTTCTATATTTTTATGATATAACATTTTTAGAAAAAAAATAATAGAGGCCATGGTGACGCAGGCCTTGTAATTCTAAACTCGGCTGTTGCAGATTCGATTCGCATGAGCTCATCACGTCAGCCTTCGCGATGTCAAGCAACATTTAATATTGGTCAATTCACTCTAAATCCACATACTCGTATATTGTCTTTATAAGAAATTCTATCCTAAAACATCGTGCCTTTATTATTTCGAATTATTATATTATATTGACTATTTTGGTACAAGTCTTTATCTGTATTATATATATTAGTACCGTAGTACTTGACTCGGCCGCTGCCTTCCGTCAGCTACCCACCCCCTATATAGATAAAATGACGGTTGCGACACTCGGGACATCCATACATAAATGAGTGCAAATCAATATGATATTAAACATATATTGATTGTATTATTCATAATGAACTCTGCTAATTATATGTATGCCACGCATATTATTATTTATTCATTTATTTTACTATTCCCATACAATGTACATACTGTTACAAAGTTATACGGGCAAATGGATAAGTTATGCTATCAGTACGATACAGTACTAGTACAGTGAGCTACTAGTACAAACCAGTATCAGGAATGCTTTTACAAAAGGTCTAACTTTGCACATAGATGTACATTATCAAGAGCCTTAGATACGTTTCACATTCTTGCGTATTCGATTGAGATCGTAGTAGAACTAATTTTGCTTCAATTTAGTTCTCAAGAGATTAGAGTAGATCAGAGAAATTAGCGAATTTAAGAAAATAATTCTTACGAATGTGTTGTTATATCTTTATTACTATAAAAAATGTTTTATATATCTACTTTTAATAAAGACCATAATATTTTTATTACTTAGCAGTTGTCACGCACTATGATTAAGTTGTACTATTACATATACTTATTTTGCATAGATTTTGTTTAGCTTCACGCTGTAACCCGCATCCGCTCCCCTCTTTCCGCCTAAATCTAGAGGCATTACGTGTTAAGTGGCGGAAATCAATAGGGTGAAAAAATGAAAATATATCATTTCCTCGAGTGGTAATCAAAGAAAAAGTGAAATACTTAATCAATTTTGATATAATGAAAATTGTATTCAATCAATTAACAAATATTTTTAAGCAAAACAAACGCTTGCATGCATTAAAAACTTCAAAATACATATTAAAGACAACAAAACACTGCAAATACATACATACTACAAGCTAAAAGAATATTTCACAGTCATGAAACTTCGACATAAAAAGGATACGAGTGCTTCTTTATGCACACTAAAGGGTATTATGATGCCCAAATACGGAGCTCCGCGTGTTCCCAATCTTTATTACTTTTCCATGCCAGATTGAGACGTTAACATAAATTCCTTCCGTTTCTCGAGCAAACATTATTTGGTAGGGTTACATTGTAACGTGTTTTATTATTAACTGATGTGCGAATTGCATTTAGAGGAAAATTACGAGGTTGAGAATGAGTAAGGAATAAATTATGTTTTATGTAATTGTTTACTATATAACATTATTTAACTGCATGTTAAAAATGTCGGTACGGCATGTTAAATATGGATGTTGATTTATTTATTTTAGTTTAATGCTATATATATGTGGCAGACAGGGCAGAAGCAACCTTGAAATCTAGTGTAAAGATACTCCGTTTACGTTAACACACTTTCGTCCCCATTCTCCACCAAATTCTAGTAGCACCGTTTTTTAAGTGGCGGAACATAACGCCGTGTTTTACCAGAGAAAAGAAATCAAAATCTTACATTTCCTCGAGTCGTAATCGTTATTTCTGCGGTCTAGTTTCATACAAGAAATTTTATGATCAAATATAAACCTCAAAAAGTAGATAATTTGAAATAATGCTTTCATGACATTATATTCCAATTATAGTTCAAATTGCATGAAATTCTGCATTTCTGAAGTCAACTGTCTGAAATAAAATACGTAAGAAATTCTGACAACATAGCAAAATATCAACGTCACAGACTAAAATATGAGTAGTAAAATTTTAAGTTTAACATTATAATTAGATATAGAAACTCGTTAGCAATTCAACTGTATTTAGAATTAATATTAAAATTGTTATATTATACAAAATATATAACCTATTACTGCATAACATAGTCAGCTTCATGCTATACGAGTATTCCTCGTGTAGCTGAGTAGGCAGAGCGAACATAGTGTTAAGACACTCCGTTCTTCATTTTCCGCCAAATTTTTCGAGGCATTGCGTGTTGAGCGGCGGAATCTAACGCCGGGATTTTGGTTTGTTATCAGAGCGAAGAAATGAAAATTATAATAAATGATAATTAATTCCTGCGAGTTCCTTCTCGAGTACAGATCGAACTCACAACCATCGGTCACGACGGCCTTAAATTATTACTGCATAACAAAACGAATAAAAAGGCAATAATTAAAAATAATGTCAATAGTGCAATAAATGTACTTGAAATTTTAAAACTTTTCAAGCTTAAATAAAAATAGGTTAAATACGTTTTAAGCTACGTCACTCAAATGACTAAGCTTCCGCCATTAATATAGAGAAACTAAAATTTGTTTGTAAAATTTGAATCCTATAGAAAGAAGATAATAAGTACAGTAATATATTTATTTAATATATTTTTGAATAATTAATTAATATCTCATTATGTTATAGTATATCGATCTTAACTACACCTACTTGTAATTTAATAAAAAATACTTTAAAGTCCATAACCGTCGGCCTACAAAAATTGTAATTAAAATCTTTCGACTTCCGTAGAATAAATGACGTTTGCACTTATTACTTCCGACAAAGTGTTTTTTTGATCCTACGCAAGTATTCGTAATAAAGGTTTTATTTTTCCTTTAAAATATTTTTCGTATTCTCGGTACTAAGAGCCTGTCTCTTAATGAAGGAACCCACGTCTTGGAAATACGTTTGGAAATATATTTTAATATTTATTGAGAACTAGCGACCCCCTTGCGGCTTCGCCCGCTTTTACTACTGGATTATTCATATAATGTTTGTTTGCAAAGCACTGAAGATAATGTGAAAATTAATTAAACCCTAATGCAACCCGCATTTTCGTAGTTTCAATAAGGATTTTCCAATTGTTTTACACAGCAAGGATTTTTTAGTAGGTACCGTAATTTTAAATCTGTGCTACAAATTTTTTCTTATTAAAATATATTTAAATGACTATTTTTAGATAAATAAATGACTATTTTTAAACGGAAGAAATTATAAACAAAAACCTATCTACTAATAACTACTACAAAAAATATGAAACCAAATATATCGCGCTGAAATAATACATTCAACTCCAATTATCCAATACGTGCAAACGCATCTAAATTTTCGTTGCTATAGAGACAGGTGGTTTTTTTTTTCGAGCAAAGACGTGGCTGCCTGCATCGGCCGGGAATCGAACCCGGGCCGCCCGCGTGGCAGGCGAGCATTCTACCACTGAACCACCGATGCGTGTGAGGCAGGCGGGCCCGGCGGACGCGCTTGTATAAGCAAAACACGGCGCGTAGGGACGCATGGCGAGTGGCGAACCGTTTCCCAGCAAGGATTTTTTGATATTGTAACAACTTCTAAAGTACTTATTAAAATGAAAAACAGTAAAAAACAGTTTTGTTCTCCATTAAATGGCCAACGTAACGAATATACTTATTTATATGCTGAGAGTAAGGCATAAGTAAAATTTGAGTAACATACAGCTGATGTGTCAACGGCGTGATGTGTTAACAATTAAAGGCCTTTTTCTCTAAAACTATTCGCAATTTCGAAATAGTGTGAAAAGCAAATTTTATCTTCGTTTAATGTAGAAAATTAATAAAGTATTTTAAAGGATAAGGATTAATACCATTATGGAAAAATATGACTCACAATAAAAAATATATTGAAATTACAATTTTTAGACAGAAATATGATCACTACACGTTATCCTTAAAAGATAAAAATATGCTCTCGCGGACTTTTTTGTAGATCTTATTAAGAGGAACAATACTCCAGTACATTTTTTTCATATAGTACTTACCATTAAAGCAGCGCATGCGCGAAAGTGTCTCAACGGGTAGGACTTTAGACACATTTATCGTATTTATGTTAATTTACATAAGAATGTACAAATAATAAACTATATATAAACCTTCCCTGAAAAATACTCGACCTAATGGTGAAAACCGCATAAAAATCCGTTGGGTGGTTTAGAAGAAGAAGAGTTAGAAAGTTCAGACAGACACGAAAAGCGACTTTGTTTTATAAGATATAGGATACTCAGAGATTATATTTAGTACTTATTAGTAGATTTTTTTAAATTTAAGTACACTGATAATTAAAAAAATCGGTCAAATGTGAATCAGACTCGCATATCGAATCGGGTTCCGTACCAATTGTAATAAAATTAATAATAGTTTAATTTATAAAAATTGATAAACTTAAAATTGATAAAATTTGCAGATGTATAAAATTTTGTATGAAATAAGTTTTTAATGTTTTTTTTATAAAATATATAATAGTTTTGTAAATCATTTTTGAATATTTTTATATATAAATATTTTTCTATTCTAAAGGAACTAGTTTAAAGCGAATATAATATCGAAAAGTTTTCTCATTTTTCAGTTTAATTTTCCGTCTATTACGCGTACTTCCGCTTGATCTCACCGCTATTTCCTATTTTCATTTCCTTGCCTTCTACTAGTTGGCTTTTAGTTAAGCCCAGAATTCATTGAACTTATGGTGCTTTGTGTATTTTAACCTTTTGTTATAATTAACAAAGTTACTATAATTTGAGAAAAATTGTATCTTATGTTAAATCATTACCTGGCAGAAGCATATTAAAACTAAACGCGATGAAATAAACATCAGATATAAAAATATGTACTGGCTCATGGCACGCAACTCCAAACTCTCAGTAGACAACAAGTTACTTATCTACAAAATGATCCTTAAGCCAGTGTGGATGTATGGAGTCCAACTATGGGGCAGCGCTTGTATCTCTAACATAACCATTATCCAGAGATTACAAAATTGTATTCTACGCACCATAACGAACGCCCCATGGGGTGTAAGCAACTCAGAAATACACAATTTTCTAAAAATAAAAACAGTAAAAAAAGCTCTACCATCAGACAAAAAAGTCGGCTCAGCAACCACCCGAATGAACTAGCAGCAAATCTGATGACTATCAGCTATAGTAAACGCCTTAAACGACACAATATTCAGACACTGGATGAAAGATGGTAAAAGATGAGTAGAGCTTCCCACTGGGGAGGTTCCTCGAAACGCCCACAAACTTAAAATGAACAGATCTGCTTATAGTTTGGGACTGATCCCAGATGAACTCAGAGAAAAAAAAATGTAAAATCAATATAGGTATTTTTTTAACTTCACATTATATCCCTTATACGCATTAATTCTACTTCCTTATTCAAAGACAAGTTTTGTTCTGAACCTGTGTATTTGATTTTGTGACAAACGTCTGAAAAAAGGCTGGTAAAGGCATAAAATAATAAAAATAATTACATATTTTTCTTTATATAAATTGAAATATTTAATTTTCTTGAGTGAGAATTGAACCTACACCGGTGGCTTTCACAATCACACGCTTGTGGCCAGACGCCATAGGGGCAATATAAAAATATTTTTGATCAAACAAACTTATTTCAAGCTAAAGCTTAACCTTAGACCTAATTAATTTAAGTACTACGAAACGATCACTTACAATCATCAAAAGGAATAATTCTCGAAGCCAAGATCACATATAACTCTCGTATTCCATAAATTATTTACAACTTCCTCCACACGCGGAGCTTATTAGTTGTTCTTGTTTCTTTTTTGCTGATATATACTTTGATGTGCGATTTAACAATATTATGTGTTTTCAAACGGAATAATAAATTTATATATGTGTGGAAATATAAGATTGTTTTAGTTTTTTATACGCATTTATTTGTCTTGCCGTGTTAGTGTATATGTAAGTGTGAATTCTTGCAAATTCAAATTGACCCATTTCTTAGTGTCCGATTGAGTTATTGTTTAGATTACGAATTCGGTTCTAATGATAATGAAATTATATATAATCAATATTGTTGTTAATCCAAAATGGCCGCCGTAACAAAATGGCGGTTTACAAATTTATGCACAATCCTAATATGGGTATCAAATGAAAGGAAATTATTTATAAAATACCAACAATAAAATAAACGTATTAAATTAATAAATGTATAGCTTGTTTTTTTTTCATTAATATTGTTTTAATGCATAAAGATAAAATTCTAATTTACGAGTGACTGACTGACAACTAATATAAACTAATAATAATCTTATTTTGAGTTACAAATTCAAATATAACGATTTTATTAAAACAATATTAATAAGATTATTTTTCAATATTTCAACTTATTTTTCTTTGTTCCAGATTAATTTCCACATTCCGTGAACATGGAACATGCTCTCCTGTCTCTGAGTGGACTGTGCGCGCACTCGTTACCGATCCAGACCGACACCTATCTGTATAGTTGAAGTTAAAAACAAATATGGTGAAATAGTGTAGTGTAGTGATAAAAATGAGCTTATAAGTTAAGTTAAGTGAATGTCGGGAGAACGGGAGATGCCTTACTACGGGTACCGCGAGGGGTCGGTCTCGAGTGGGGGGTGCTCGGACTCAGATGGTGGTGACTCGGACTCAGAGGGGGGGCTGAGCACGGAGAGTACGGGAGGCCAGGGCCTACCCTACCCTGGCTTCACACCGGTTGCTCTCATATATTTAACACAGGAGACGCGCCCTAGAAGCTGGTGCCTCAAGCTCATCACGAATCCATATCCTTTTTAATATTTTAATATTAAGATCTACCATGACATGCGTTTACGCATTTCCCGCGCACATTTCAATGTAAATAGTAAATAATAATCGGCTTCACGCTGTATCCCGCACCCAGCAGGGTAAGCAAACGGAACCTAGTACTAAGTTCCCCCACGTTTAAATATTATATTATAACGATAAATGGGAAATGTAGGAAGGGCCTTGAAATCGAAACTTTAACCGCATCGACCGTTGTGGAATTCCCTTTTAATAAATTATAATATTTGTTTTGAAGCTTATAATAAGAGTTATGAGGCCATTGTGTAATATATATGAAGCGTTACATTGTAGGTGGATTACAAAGTGATTTATAATAAATATTAAATAACTATTGCCGTCGTGGTATAGTCACAAAAACGTGTGACTGTAAAAGCGATAGTTATGGATTAGATTCCCGCTCGAGGTAATAAATTTTTAAATATTAATATAGTCATTTTTTCGCTTCGGTAACAAGACTAAGCGTCGCGTTTTGTTCCACCACTCAACAAGCAATGCCCCTAAAGACTCGGAGGAAAGTCAAAAACGGGGTATCTTGAACCCTTGAACATCTTGAACCCTTGAATCTCTTGAACCCATGAACCTCATGAACCTTTTAACCTGATATATGCGGGATAAATCGTGAAATTGAAAAGAAAATCAACAAATAATTAGGTAATTCTTGACATGTGACAGGTTAATCTACCGACGCTATACTAAGTAATAACATGAATAAACAACAAGAAGATCAAAGCTTTGACTGTATCGGTCAGGCATTAATTGTTTATTCGGTACCACCATGTTAATATATAATCAAAAGGGCCGGTAGTACCGTTCGTAGACCCCAATTTCAGAATCATATTGGGCAAGAATATAAATTGCATTTTATTTTATTCTAATGAAGTAAATAACACGGGAATTTTCGGGAAAATTCGTATAAAAAACCGGTGCCAGTCGGATTTGTGCACCGAAGCTTCCGTACCGATTTTAGGATTGTAGGTCAACTTGGAAAACGAAGTATAGCTTACTTAAGTAGACAAATTTAAGTATGCGGCACTTATTTTGTATGTGATGAACAAATATAAGCTTTAAATGATTTTTGTCTATAAAAAATTATAAGTATATATTAATTTTTACTTTTCGTTATTTTTCCTCTATTTGTGCTATAAGACGTTGCTTCGTACCAAATTTCAAGAGTCTGGAAGAAAGATTGGCATAAATGGCTCTATCTTTGGATTGTGTTGTCTTAGAAGTTTAATTTTTTTACAATTCCAAAGAGCAGTAGAATATTTGAAATAAATATCAGCTTGATACCTCCACGCTTTTTTGTGAATAACGGGCAACAAAGTGATCATATAAGAGTTCCGTTTTTACATTTAAAGGTACGGAACCCTAAAAATCGAACAAAAGAAAATAAATATATATGTATATAATTTTTATTTTTTCCATCAGCAAAATAGATTTACGAATTGTAATTCTGATATAGCTTCTACATAATATACGAGCATATTGTTATTGACGGTACTCACGACTTTTGTTAGCCGGGATTTATACGGATGTTACAAACATTGACGCAAGGATTTCTATTAACTTCAATATGGTGGTATGAGGAAAAAAGTATATACCCTTTTAAATAAATATTGCATATTTTTTTCTTTATTTCACTTTCTTTGACTTATCCATTGAATAAATATCAGCTTCACGCTGTATCCCACACACAGCAGGGTAGGCAGAGGGAACCTAGTGTTAAGTAAGACACTCCATTCTTAATGAGACACTTACGTTTCCAATTTTCCTGCGAGTCTATATACTATGCTATATATTACATATAACATTTTAAGTATTATATTTATATATGAAATTACACAGAACAAGTTAATAAAATAAATGTAGAATTCTAGTTCTTTTAATCTAAAACTTCCAGACTTTCGCGATCTCTGCGTTATATGTGACCGATAGAGTCGTACTAAACTAAAACTTCTTATATATCGAACTGATTGAAACGGAGCTAAGCCTTGCTTGTAATTTATTTTCACAAAAGTTTCCATTCTACATTTTCCAGTTTCAAATTATCATTTATTATTTCTTTTTTTTATTAATAACGGGTTTTTAAGATTAGAAAATAGTTTTACGCTTTTTTCCGCATAACAGAATAGGTATAAAGAACCTTATGTTGTGTCTTAACAAGAGGTTATCCTCTCCTTTCTGCATTTATAACTTTCTAATTCCATATTTGAAAGTTGCAAACGGAAGTGTCTTAATAGAAACGGAGCGTCTTAACACTAGGTTCCCAGGTTCCCTCTATCTACCCTGCTACGTGCGAAATACAATGTAATGCAAAAAAAGATATTGTTAAGTTATAGCTTGTATTTCCTCGGCCATAGCATCCACTATATGCTGAACGTAGTACTTCAAACAAAAAGTTCAGAAACAGAACAAAATTGCAAACCGTAGACTACTATAGAGCTAACATTCGTATAAATTATGAAAGACGGGTTCTGGTTTGTTTCATTCTACCAACGTGTGTACAATACAACCATATTTTATGCGGTTAAAGAAGCGCGGTACGAGCGCTATTTGAAATGAAAAAAATGATCTTTTCGTGCTGGCCTTGTCTTATTTTTATTTTAGGCAAATATAAAGAATTGTGTAGTATGTTTTTATAAAATATTCTTTGCACGTCTGAATGTACTGTTTTTGAAGATGTTAGTTTTAGGGTTCTGTACTTTTCATTTAACAAGTAAAAACCGTCTGTCAAGACCATTTATATTGAGATGGCGTGGACGTGTCAAGCTGATATTAACATCAAATATTCAGGAACAGAACAGAAAAAATAAAGCTTTTAAATCAAAAGATATTTTGCATTTATGAATCGATTTTGCTGCATTATCTATGGAATTCGCCGCGTAATCAAAACTTATTGTACAAATATGAAATTTGGCACGATCGGAATAAACACTTGTAATACAAATAAAGGAAAAAAATTGAAATTTATATATATTTCAAAGAAAAAATAATTACAAACTTATATTTATAGTTCATTTCAACAATATAAAAGACACATTTTCAACATTATAAACGATATGTAATATAAGAAAATCCGTAAATACCCGTTACATTTTCACAAAATGAACATACATATTTCAATCTAAAAAAAAGCTATATTTCAACAATATTCATAACAAAAAATTCTATACAAGAGTACTTCTATTCCTTGATTGATATAGAGAAACTGCAATCAAAAATATTCATTTGGCTGTATCAGCTAAAACAAAACACTGCAACTCTACCCGACCGTGCCGACTTGTACAACAATTAGTAGAACAATAGCCACTAAGATCGTTCTGGAGATAACAATGCTGGTACAATATTCGTAGTTCCGTAGTTACGGTATAAGTGAAAAACATATAAAAAATCTGACCCAAATTCTCCCATTTGTATACAACTTTTAGGTTAACATTTTAATTATTTATATATGAAAAAAAATGTGCTGTAATATATTTTTTTGTATGATAAGACTATTTGGCCCAAGCCCACGCATAATAAACATATTATATCGCCTGGTAATAAACTCAAAAATATATATCTTTAGGGAAAACAATAATCCCTTTTTTCTTTTTTTATAGCTTCACGCTGTATCCCGCCTGTAGCAGGATAGGCAGTGATAACCTAGTGTTAAGACATACCGTTCTCTACTTTTCGCCGGATTTGCTTTGTTACCAAAGCAAGAAAATTAAAATATTAAAAAATAATTATTCATTCCCCCGAATGGGAATCGAACCCGCAACGTCGCGTCGCTTGTACCTACGACACACTGCGCTACGAAGGAAAAAAAACGAATTGCAAAAAAATACTATTATAGTTGATATATTAAATATGGACAGCATTGTGACCTAAATATATAAATACAATATACATTTTTATGAAATCCAACATAACGAAAGTTTATTATTTATTTGAATACTTTAGCAGTTAGACATTATAGCTAATGGGAACAGTTTTATCAGCGAGTTATAATTGCTCCACGGAAAGACATAACAATTAGAGGTTTTACACGTAAAGCTTTCATATTATATGTGATATTATAATATATTTATAACTTTTTTTAAAAATCTACAGTTATTTTTTATAACTAATATAAATAAATTACCTAATAGAAATTTCAAGGTGGAAAATTTGACCATGAGACCCAAAATAGAAGATAGGGATAGATAGAGATAAAACATATAAAAGGGTAGGCAGAAGGAGCCTAGTGTCATGACACTCCATTCCCCACTTTCCCCCAAATTTCGGAGGAGAGGAGAGGCAGAAATAATGAAAATATTTTATAGAGTAGTAGGTTTTAATTTTCTAGAGTAGGAATCGATCTAACAACGTGACAAGTTTTCAGTCAAAAGCTTGCCCTGGCGCCACGACTGGCCTCTACAAGAATATAAAAATAATAAAAATAATAATAACAAAATCAGTTTGTTAATTTAATGGCGATCAAAAATTTCTCAGTATATACGGTTAATGAATAAACAAAGAATTTAATTACAAGCCTTTTAGCATACGAGTACATCAACAGGAAACGATTTTGATTCAATGTTTACCTTTTAAAGAACGTATACGTAAAATATATACATATTTTTAACAACTCTTTGTTATTTAAGCTGTAATATAATAATTGTTTGTAAAAAACAATATTTGTTTAGCGTCATATAGCAAGATAGGTAGAGAAAGCCTTGGAACCTAGTGTTAAGATCCTCTGTTCCCATTAAGACACTGCCGTTCTCCACTTTCAATGCCTCAACGCAATTTTCGTTACCAGAGAAATGGAATTATTAAATATTTCATTGCTTTGAGTGGAAATCAAACTTACAACCTGTCGTGCTTACAGAATTTACAGTTACACCCCTACGCCACGACTAGATTCGTCCTTTTACTTTTACTAGTAAAACTCGATCTTTTATTCTAATTCTTTTCTTTTATCATAAGTTTTTTAAAATTTTATATAATAACGTGACATTTTACATGACACAGGTATTTGTCAGTAGCAATTTGACCTAAATTCCATTATCACGAACTTTTATCACCATGCGCTCAGCAACAATGGCATTCTAAACACGTTAGAGATGATTTATCTAGTATTTTATTTTTACACATGTGCTAGCTCTATAAAATTGTAATAATAAATAAACAAACTCGCTTTGGCTCATATCCAAGATGAAAGTTTTAACAAAATGTTCTACCACATTGTACTGTTGACGTAACATTTGAAATCCTTAATTGATTGAGATACAAAAGTAATTATATTATATACTAGTGGGCGCGCGCAGCTTCGCCCGCTTATTTGCACCCTTAGGGATGAATTCTAAGAAACCACGAAACACATGTTCAATGAAATATTTTTCAGAGCCTGTATTTAATTTTTTATAAAAATCGGTGGCAATTTAAAAATTTTTCCATACAAACTTTCAACCCCATATTTACACCCCTAGGGAATGAATTAATACAAACCACGAAACATGTGTTCAATGATATATTTTGAAGAGACTACATTTCAAATTTTATAAAAATCGGTGGCGATTTAAAGATTTTTCCATACCTCATCTGCCTTGAGAATTCGGCAGAAAGTAGGGAACGGAGTGTCTTAACACTAGGCTCCCTCTGCCTCCCCTACTGTGTGCGGGATACAGCGTGAAGCTGATTTAATTTTCAATTTTTTATAAATTTATAATTATTTTCTTAATAATTAATATCTACGTATATCTTGGAAATAAAATACAATAGATGAAATATGGAAGAAAATACAACGAATACTGTAATTGGAGTGTTCTTACTGCTAACAATAGTACGTACTTAATATCATTCTCGTCCTACTTCACTGAATCGAATGCTCTCCAATATTTCAAAGTTCTCTAAATTTTTATTTTTCAAGATCGAGTTTATATGATTAAGTAGAGAGCTTCTTTACATTATGACATTCGTTCTATCTTTTATTATCTTATCTATTTCACGTTCATACACTCCTTTCTCCATTTTATATTACCAGAGCTAGCAACGTAAATAAATTCATTTCTACGAGTAGTAATCGAACCCACAACCATTGCGAATATAATCAAACGATATTCCACTATTCTCCTTACAAAAGTTCTAATAGAATACTTAAAAAAAACAAAAACAAATATTTTATTATTCTAAGAAACATTATTAGTTAGTATAAACAACTAAATGGCCTGTAATACTTGTTCTTTCCGTATAAATTTTCTTTATACGTGTATTCTCAGTGAAACGGATTACAAAGACATCTGAAACTACGTAAATGCTAATGCGATGTTCACCAGTCGGAATATTTCCTCTTTGTAACAAATAATATTTACTTATGAGGTTGTTATTGTGTCTTTCTTAGTGAGTATTTCGTTTCTTTCTTTACATATTTTTTTTCAGCTACGCTGTATACACGCTCCTACACAGCAGAGTAGGCAGAGGAAACCTAGTGTTAAGACACTCCATTTCCCACTTTCTACCGAATTCTGAAGGCACTTCCTCGAGTAGGGATCGAACCCACAACCGTCGCGTTACAGTCACACCCTTGTGCCGCTGCGCCACGACGGCTTTCTTTACATATAATTTTTATTATTTATTTATTAAGATTACAGCAAATTTACACATATACATATAATATAGTAACTATTTGATTATTTATATCATTTTTTTTTTAATCTTGTAGGCTTTAACGCTACGAAGTTATTACTGGCATATGTCCAAATTCAATATCTATTATATTCAATATTTCACCGAAAACATCCTAGTAGCATCTTGGAAGACAATGCACTACTATAATTTATTAAAACGCAGACTTATTGTGCTGTCCATATATAAAGTTAAATAAATTTTAAAAAGTTATTCATGTATAAAATTATACTTATATAAATAATATTGAATATACGTTCAAAAATTTAATTTCACATTAAATGGCGTTATCAGCTTCTGTTTGTAATAGTGTCTCGATATTATTTTTTACTCGATCTCCACTAGAATTATTATCATTTAGCGCTCTGGAAAAATATAGTCGTATTCCGTACTCTGTTCCATGTCTCGAATTTAAACTGAAACTAGGTGGACTGGTGGTAAATTATTTGACGTTAAAAATTAAACTTCTTACCTCTTATTTTGATTTCGACTTACTAATGAATTATGTCTACATAGACCTACAAATGAATGTTCCCATAACAATAAAGATTAATTATTCTATGCACAGAAACAAATTTAATATTTAAGTCAAATATAAAATCTTACTGTGATCAACAGTATACATTTCCTCAATTACGTAAAAATATATTAATTTAATAATCTTTTAACATGAACTTCAGCTTTAAATAATTTATAAAGTCTACAAGGGGATCAAATTTACTAAGCATGATATTTGGCATATATCCAAATAAGTACCCAACAAGCGCTTACACTGTTAACAGCTCATACCATCCTTAGTGAAGTAATATATAATAATATATACAAAATACTTTTATGACTTAACTGGGATCTTTTATACATAGGTACCTATTTTCCACACTTAGACTATATTTTCACACGATATTCTTTTTTCCCTTTAATATCTACTCATAGCTATATATAGAAAAAGTGTATCAAATAGAAAAAGTGTATGTGTGTATAAAATCTTAATAAATAATTAAACTATCATAATTATTGACCAAAAAGTGTTTTAGCTATTGGATAATCTCACAGAGCAATTATTACTTTTAACCCACCGTTACATTTATACCAGGTTTCCCTTATAGTTCGGCAACAATTATTGAACGTTATAAGCACGAATGTTGTTTGATTTATTAGGTATAAATAATGTTACCTTATATCGGTACAGAATTAAATTGCTATAATAAACATTACATACCATCTTATATATTTTATTTTCTTATAATTACGAAAAAGTTTCATAAATGACCACGAGTCAATCAATTTAAAAATAAACATCTAACACAAAAGCCCTAAAACCCTAATAATTTCCACTTCATTAAAATCACACACACGATTCTTATAAATAGAAAATATTACGAGTCCAGCGTGCCAATGACTTTCAAAACATCTGAAGCTAGTTTACAATATGACATCACTTCCGGCCTCGACTTCGCCTTGACATCAGATGTACGCTACATTTGGGGTACATTATGGAAGATAATTTAAAATTGTTTATTCTGAAATATTTTAGTACGATTTGACAGATGAAGGTTAATAAAAAGAACTTATTGTATTATTTGAGGCCGTAGTGGCGCAGCGGCACAAGGGTGTGGCGTTCGATCCCCACTCGAGGAAGTGAAATATTTATTTACGTTTATATTTTCATTTCTTCGCTCTGGTGTCGAGGCAAAGCGCGGCGTTGAGTTCTGCCGCTCAACACGCAATGCCTCCAAACTTCGGCAGAAAGTGGGGAACGGAATGTCTTAACACTAGGTTCCCTTTGTCTACCCTGCTGTGTGCGGGATACAACGTGAAGCTGTTTTTTTTTTATTATTGTATTATTATATAGTCTCAGAAGTTGATTTTTGAGGCCAGTGGTGATGATTAGGCATAAGCGTGTGAGTGTAACGCGACAGGTTGTGGATTCGATTCCCACTCGGGGGTATAAAATATTTAATATTTAAAATTTTTTGCTTTGGTGTAAGGCAAAGCGCGGCGTTGAGTTCCACCACTCAACATGCAATGCCTAAAGAATTCCGCGGAAGGAGGAGAGCGGAGTATCATAACACTAGGCTGTCTGCCTATCCTGCTATATGCGGAACACAGCGTGAAGCTGAAAAAAGATTGATAGTTGAAGATTAATAAAAAATTATAGTCATATATAACGTACAGTCTTAGAAGTAGTTTTTTTTTTATTTTTATTCGTAGACTCAACTCTTTTACATTACTTTGCTTAATTGCTCTTTAAAACTGAAGTATTTTACTCTACTTTTTAACTATAAAGTTTAATACTACCAGTGTTATAGCTTTTGAAAATGTAAAACAACTAGCAAGTTGCCAGCGGAAGCGATCTTTTCCAAGTTTCCATTGAAATAAAGTTACTCTCGTACCGAAAAGTCCTGCTGTGAACATTAAATTAATTAAAATAGTCATAAGCTACGCTTCAAGATTACTTTTTAATTTTCTATACACTCTATTTCTTTTTATTGTTTGCTTTTTAACGTTGCCAGTTTTAATGGTGTGGGTTCAATTTCCACCTGAGGTAATGTTTTCATTTCGTCGAGACAAATCGCGCAATTAAAATATTCCATTCTCATTAAGATACTTCCCTTCCCGAAGAAATGGCAATATAAATTTAAATAAATATTTCATCTCCTCAAGTGGGAATCGAACCCACGACCAGTCGGTTTTACAATCACCCTTTGTGCCCCTGAACCACGACTGGCCTCAATGTATATATAATTCAAAATTAAAATTAAACTTCAGTAGTAAGCTTAAAAACACTTAATTATGTTTTATTTATGATACAATAACTATTAACGGATTATCTCGTATTAAATTTCGATTTTGAAACGATTGCGGTTAAGAAAAATTTAGATAATATAATATTTTAAGCATTAGTGGGACACCGTCTTATGGTTGTGGGTTTGATGCCCACTCGAGAGAATAATTAAATTATGCTATGTAATATTTTCATATCAATAACAAAAAGCGCGGCGTTAAGTATTGTATTCAACAAGCAATATCTCGAATACAGGGCTAAAAGTGGTGAGCGAAGTATAAGACACTCCGTTCCCCACTTTCCGTCCTTGATTCCCTCTATATGGGCAGCGAAGTGTCTTAACACTAAGTGCCCCCAAAAAAATACTAAAAAAATTAGGGAAAATGTTTTTTTTCTTGAATAAGTACAATTATTACAACCTGTATAATTTTCAAAAATGACCGACTATATTGACTCATACATTATAGCTGTGTTATTTCTAACATTGTAACTCCCGTTGGAATATTTAAAGAACGCTCAGACCACTGCATCGAAATATAAACAATTTCTAAAAGATTAAAAGAATAGAAGTGGTTGAATTTTATAAGGAGTTTGTACTTTCATAAATTTTGGCCTTGTTACTTTAGTGCCCTAGAATGTTAACCAGTTTAAAATAAGTATATATAGGTATTTAAAATATAAGTATTAAGTTTAAAATCATATACGTATATTTATCATATTCGTTTCGTTCCTCGAAAGGAAAAAACGGAACCCTTACAGGATCACTGTGTTGTCCGTTCGTCTGTCAAGACTCATTTTCTCAGGATTTTTAAATTTGTCACGAAGCAATATCTTATAGTATAAGACTTATAGCACACATAAAGGAAAAATTGCGAAAAGTGAAAAATTCTAAGTATTTCATAGAAAAAAATATTACAAAATTATAATTGTAGTTTATGTCATACAATATGAGTGCATACGTCCGCAAACTTAAGTTTGTCAACTTTAAATTGTACTACCCGTCGAATCTAGAACTTGGTACGGAACTCTCCGTATGCGTGCCCGACTCGCATTTGAATGTTTTTTTTTTTAATTGCATTACCAAAATAAAGAAATACACAGAAAAAAATACAACAAAACTATATCTAATATTAAATCGCTTATTTCCTTAAATCATACATTCTAGAAATGTATATGCATTAGTTCCACATACGTTAAACATATATATCATGAAACGGGCAATTTCGATATATTTACTTACATTAACAGTAAACGTGCCCATTTCCTTTCGTACACATTCAACGGTTCAGCTAGAGCTTTTCAAATAAAAAAGTCCTTTTTTTTCTTTCCTTTCAGTCGTAATGCAGTTATTTTATCATCTGTAAAGCATATGAAATAAAGATAGCAGTGTTTATATGCTTTTTTGGCTAAAGTAACAGAAAAGTAAGAAACCGGTTGAGAGCGCCCACCTAGGCCTCCGTACCAATTTCAGGATTGTAGGTCAGCGGGAAGTACAACTTGTAAAACTTAACAAACTTAAATTTGCGGACATATGCACTCATTTTGTATGAAATGAACTACAAATATAATTTTGTAACGTATTTTCCTAAGAAATACCTATAAATTTTCACTTTTTGAATTTTTTCCTTTATTTTTTATTGTAAGTTCGTCATGGATTACAGTAAATACAAGGGTTCCGTTGTTACCTTTTGAGGAACCCTAAAAAGTGACATGTTAATCAACATTATCAAAAAGGGGTTAACATTTCTTCACATTAAATGTCTATCCCGTTTATGCTTATTTAGTTCTTAATATGCGGCAATACATCATCCGCATCAACCACTGCAGGCAGATGACTGTAATTTATTACCATAGAAAGTTTCTATTTAAGTCTCGTACACTAGTGTGCCGGCATTTATATTTATGTTCTTTTATAAATGTTTTATAAAAACTTATTTAAAGATTCAGTTTTCTTCAGCTTCACGCTGTATCCCAAATGTTGCAAGGTGGGCAGAAGAAACCTAGTGTTAAGACACTCCATTCTACATTTTCCTCTGAATTCTGGAAGCATTGCGGGCTCAGCATTGGAAGTCAGTGCCGTGCCATTGCCTCCACATCAGAGCAGGAAATAAATATATAAAATAATTCATTTCTTCGAGTGGGACTCAAAGCTACAACCTGTCGAGTTAATAGTGACACGCCTGTACCACTTTACGGCTTTAAGAGTCAGTTCATATACTTTTGATCTAAAGAAAAGATAGAGCTAACAATCGAATATTTGGTTGAAATATTTTTATGATACCTAATTCATTTATTTTCATAAAAAAAATATATCAATAACTCATTTCTAATATTTATACAATAAATTAATTTTTAACAAAAAGAAAAACCGACTTCTAACAACGAACTAAAAAGTGAAAAATAATTATATAAAGACTTTATAATTTTGAAGTCGGTGCCAAGTAAAACAAACAGGCTTAGTAATTAGATATTGTAGTAAAGGTGTTGTAGCATTAGTTTGACACCGACTTCAAAATTATAAAATCTTTATATAATTATTTTTCACTTTTTAGTTCGTTGTTAGAAGTCGGTTTTTCTTTTTGTTAAAAATTAATTTATTTTACGATTTTTAGTGATGGATAGATCTTAAAATGATGCTTCTTGAACGAGTGGTGATGGTGGTGGTAGTGGTTGTGATTGTTCTTTGTAAAACTTCATTTAATTAGCTATTATTTTTGTGCAAAGTTACATTTTGGTATATTGACAAGAACATACATAAAAAGTATTCGGGTGAATTCGGAATCTCCCTTTTTTGAAGTTGGTTGAAAATGAGAACATTCTCTTTTTTGAGATTGGTTGTAAACAAATGCAACGATCAGAAATCTCACCTCTGACATCAATATAAAAAGTTTTTGCTTGTAACTATTACAGTATAATCAATTTTTTACCAAAAAAAAACAAACTTTCTCAATTTTCACCGGATTTCATAATCGGAACCTAACCAAACTTTCACCAAATTATCCTTGAAGTGTATCTTTCCAAATAAAAAAAGAATCATCAAAATCGGTCAGCGCGACATTGAGTTATTCGGCTATTTGTCGCGCACATACATATGTGATTTTCTCATAGATACCATTGTCAGACATGAACCAAAAAAAAATGGGACCATTCGGGAAGCTTCACCTTTCAAACAAAAAAAAAATTTTCAAAATCGGTTCACCCAGTCGAAAGTTATGAGGTAACAAACATAAAAAAAAATAAAAAAAAAATAAAAAAAAAATAAAAAAAAATACAGTCGAATTGATAACCTCCTTTTCTTACAGAAGTCGGTTAAAAAAAGATATCAATATTGTCCAAATAGGAGACGAATGAAAGAAAATTTAGCATTTGAATAAAACGAATGCCAGTATAATGGTATTTACTTTCAGTTTTTCATTTGAAAAGATCTTTTTCAAGATGACAGAACATTTCTATAGAGGGAAATACTAAAGACGAGTCGATGATTTGAAATCAAAGCCCAACCGCTCTTAAGAACAGACATATTTCTTATAAAATCAATTTAGGCTGACTACGAACTGAAGTTAACTATGTCATGCTAATACTTTATATTCTTTGTACGTATGTGATTATAATAAACAGCCTCACGCTATATCCCAGGGTAGGCAAAGGGAACCTAGTGCTAAGACACTCCGTAACTCACTTTCCGCTAAATGTTTCAAGGCATTGCTAATTGAGTAGCAGAACTTAACGCGAAGAAATGAAAATAATGATAAATAATAATTCATTCCCTTCTAGTGAGAATCGAACCTTACAACGTCGCACTACAGTCAAACCCTTCTCCTCAGCCACGGCGGTCTCAGTGTGAATATATTTAATAAAATTTGATTATTTTTTCAAAGATAAATCTAATATTTTATTTTTCCTTTAATAAAAATATATATCGAGTACACAAATAAAAGCGACAAGAACTTTGAACAGGCCTTAGCTGTCTTTTGATGTCAAACAAAAGGCATCTTCTGGTCAAGATCATGTTCTATATTTTAAAACTCTCTTCAGGGATTTAATTACTTTCATTCCCCCTAAAGTTTCTCGTCGCTCAACAATAGTAGAAAGCTTTGAATAAGGAGTACTTATAATAATAAATTGCTTTTATTTTTTTTAGTTTCATGCTTTTCTCCGCATAGAATAATAAGCAAAGGGAACCTAATGTTAAAACTTTCATTTAAGCAACTCCAATAATAGCTTAAGAGTATTGTATCCTATATGTTTAAAAATCGCTAACTTAAAGAAAGGTTCCCTTCCATATCAGATTGGAAAAGCATTTGGATAGAAGAAGAAGACTTTCTATATGTATTATTCAAGACCAGCAGTATTCTTCTGACACTGTCATTGTCATGTCATTCAAACTCATTAAACTCAAAGGTGTTCCATCAAAAAGGACTTAGCCTTCTTGAATTTTAAATATATAAAGCCTTCGAAGAAAGGCCTCTTGTATAGTTAAACAATGCAAACATAGCAATCGGCGGAGAACAAAAGCTCGACTGGAACACAACCTTTTGAAAGCTTAAGCTACGCATACAAAGGTTTATATTTATTGAAATGGTTTATAACTTCTCCAAGTAATTGCTTTAAATTAATTCAATTGTTATTAATTATGTCCATATGTACCTATATATATAGCTAATATATAAATTCAATTAATTTTAAATTAATTTAAATAAATTCTGTCGATATCTGAGATTGTAGTGATATTAATAGTGAAATCGATTTGATTTTTGTTTCTTCGCTCTAGTATCGATGCAGAGGAGAGGTATAAAAAAACGGCGTTAAGTTTCGCCACTCAACACGCAATGCACTCCAGAATTCGAACCTCCAGAAGAAATTGGAGAACAGTGTGTCTTGACATTAGGCACTCTCTGCCTTCCCAGCTACATGTTGGGTACAGAGAAGTACATGTTCCTCGAGTGGGAATCGAACCCACAACTGTCGCGTTACATTCACACCCTTGTGTCTATTTTGAATTATTTTGTAAAACCATATTAATAATCTACTCGTTTACTAACTTAAGACAATATCTAACCCAAACTCTGCCATAACCCAACGTCTGTCTGTCCGTGGTACGTTGTACAATGCAATTAGGCTTTGCTAAACTAGCTGTAACGTTAATTAGTACTATACGCGCTTGAGCAACCGTTGTCAACGACGTATTCTGTGTTTAACTGCGTACATTTACTTCATATGTACTTACATATATCTTGTACTAGCGGCCCGCCCGCGGCTTCGCCTGCGTGAACTACGTTATTATTAATTTCCGTTTCCATGAGTACCTACGTCCTATAAGTGACGTCCATGCAAAATTTGAGACTCCTAGCATTTGTAGTAACGAAGTTTCATACAAACTTTCGTCCCCAAAAACAACTCCTTAGAAGTTGAATATTGCAAATTCCCGTCTTAGCGAGCATCTATCCTCCTATAGTCCTATAAGTAACTCGTATGCAAAATTTCTGATTCCTAGCACATGTAGTTTCTGAGATTTCGTGACGAGTGAGTGACCTTTCGATTTTATATATATAGATTCTTACAATATTTATATTTTTCAGGGATTGGGCACAACCTTTGAAATATTTATACTAAATTTAAATTGAAATATCTGTAGTACATATCTAAATAAAACATTTAGATATTCTAGAGCTAAAAATAACTTTTTAGTTCATCTTGTATAACGTGGGCGTACATTGTCATGAAAGTATTAAAAGATTATTCCAGAGCATAAGGCAACTTTGAATTAATGAGAAGATTTTACTTTCCTCTCTAGGTCATTAGATGTTAATTAGGCTTTTCTTTGTTAAATCTCGAAACAGTCCCGAATTATATGGCACGAGACATACTGGTACATAATAAAGTAGTCTCTGCTTAAGGAAAGATAAAAGGCTGCGTAGTTATTTTTTCACGGCTGGAACGAGAAAAGGTCCGTAGATGTGCGTAGATTTCACAGGTCATTAGAGGAAAGAGGGTAAACAAAAGGCTGGCGACCCCAATTTTTTCAATATAAAAATTATTTATTTTATTTTTAGGATATTAGTTATTGGGTTCGGATATCTTCGAACATGAGAATTCCATTTATTGTATTATATAGTCTAAGGTGGCGAAGCTGTTTAGTAATGGCGCTGGACTCGTCTAATCTCTTTGAGAGTCATGAAGAATTTTGTAGAAGTACATTATAAACCAGTTCGTCTAATTGTTTAGCGTGGGTCCCACCACAATGAGCAGTGAGTGACCACAACTCTTTTTAATCCAGCCCTCTAGGTGAGCGGTCTCCCTCAACTATCGCTAGTCCTGCCACGGGAACCCCAGGATCTTTTTCTATCGCCGGATCAGGACGTTGACCAAAGATTCCACTATTTTATTCTTTGCTTTCATTCTCATTATCTCTCTCTCTCTCTCTCTCTCAATTAAAGAATTTTTTTTTTGTTATGCAATGTTATTTTTAGTTCATACTTTAACCGATTCCTAGGTAACTCAGTCAACGTTATCAACTTAGCAGTTAATTAATCTAACCTAATTTGTTACCGGCACGTTCTTGATGGATTGCCACTCGGTTTCAATGGCTCAGTAAAAGTGCTTTATTTCTAAGCTTTTATTTTGTAACTATTAGAAATTTCACATTACAATATCATTTTTTTAATTAAAGTGCGTATTAATATTTCGTTAAATTTTACGTTTATGGCGTTTTTAGTGTACCATTGCTTTATTGTTTGTCAAATGATAGAATAGAACACTAAACGAACAATGCCTCCAGTGGCATATAGTGGGGAACGCAGTGTCTTAACACTAAGTTCCCTCTGCCTACCTGTGTGAGGAATACAGCGTAAAGCTGATTTTAATTTAATTTATTAATTCAATCCTGTTCGAACATATAAGCTATTATTTTAAAAATATATTATAAATATAAAATACATAATGGACACAGCATTTACATTTGTACGAGTGTATTTGATATTATAAAAGCATTTTAATGAATCCGCAGCGAAAAACATATTTTTTACCGAGCTATAAAATTGCGTGTGTCCGGGAAGACCTGTTCGAGCTAAACCATTCGAGAAACACCAGTTTGTGTATGTTTGTGTATTCTAACCCACACGAGACGTAAACTTCCGTCAAAATAATAATTTTCAAAATCCGGTGTTTTTATTAAATAAATAAGCTTCACGCTGTATCCCGCACACATCAGGGTAGGCAGAGGGAAACTAGTGTTAAGACACTCCGTTCCCCATTTTCTGCCGAATTCTGGAAGCATAGCGTGTTGAACTTCTGCCTCGACACCAGAACAAAGAAATGGACATATAAACGTAAATAAATATTTCACTTCCTCGAATGGGGATCGAACCCACAACCGTCGCGTTACAGTCACGGCCTCGTGGTTTTAGTAAATATTTCGAAAATCGTTAATTGAGCTCGAAGTATTTTATATGAGAATGTTATCGTGGTTGCGTGCTACATGCACCTTACATTATTGGCATAGTACTGGAAGTTATTATTAAACTGCCCTTTTATGTTTGCACCTAATAAAAAAACCGGTCAAATGCGAGTTGGACTTGCATACGGAGAACCCTCCGTCCATACCAATTTTAGGATTGTATGCTAAAGGGAAGTATATATAAGTTGACAAAGTTAAATTTGCGAACGTATGTGTACATTTTGTTTGAAATTAACTACAATTATAAGTTTGTAATGATTTTTTTTTCTATGAAATATCTATTAAGTTTCACTTGTTGGATTCCTTCTGCAATCTCTCAATTCTTGACAAATTTCATAATTGTAGGTCCACGGAACCCTATCCTATATCTTATTTTTTTGTGCTCCAACGAACCGTGGTTTAGAATATTTGACATTAATTTCAGCTGGGTACCTCCACGCGATCTTAAGATAAATGGTCTTGCCAGACGAACAAACGGACAACAAAGTAATTCTATAAGGGTTCCGTTTTTCGCTTTGAGGTACGGAACCCTAAAAATGTATAATTAAGTGCTTTATATAATCATGGTTACGCTATTCCATAGATTAGAAATGATTTATACTTCATGCTTTTCATAATATATTATGGAACATAATTAAATAATTATATTTTAATTATTGTTCTTGTTTTCATATTTTTATTAGTTTTAGCCAACAAATTGTTTATTTTTTTGGTTCCATTTCCATTTTCATATCTGCATTGTTAACAGAGGGAATATAGTGTTAAGATACTCTATTTCCGAATTTCCGCACAATTTTTGAGATTATTAAAACGAGAAGATTATTTTTTATTTCCATGAGTTGGAATCGAATCCACAACCAGACGCTAAGCTGCTGTATGACCTTATATTCTTTGATTATTACAAAAAATAAATATCAACGACTATTTATTGCATATTTCTATGAATATGTCTAAATCAGTTAAGCATTCTTGTTTCAATAGTAAAAACCGTGACACATTAAATGTATAGACGGCAGCTTGTATGAGAATTGAGAAGCAACTGAGTGTACGTTAGGTAAACGTGGCCACGGTCTTTTAACGACTGTTTTATAGTCGAATGGAGCCGGTCTGGTTCAATGTCGGCGCTAGTGTGCTATGCTCTACCTAACTACCGATTTACCAGTAAAATCTAAATAAATAGGAAATTAGAGGTTAGTATACCTACTTGTTTTTAACGTGAAGCTATCCCGCTTATAACGGGATAGGCAGAGGGAATCTATCCCGATGTCCCGATGTGGGGACTATAAAATGTCGTACTTTCTCGTTCCCGTACGAATTTCACGAAATTATTTTTACTGCAATCACTAAGTCAGGACAAAATGCTTCGAAATCGACAACCTGCGTGTTGAGTGGCATAACACATCTGGTCTCTCCAAAAAATCGAACCCACAATGATCGCGATTACAACTAAGCGGTTTTCCATTGCTCCATGATGACATCGACAATATAATTTGATACGTACAAATTAAATAGAAACATAAATTTCAAGTCTCTTTGAATTGACAAATGAAATAAGATACTGTTAAGAGTAAGAAACAAGACTTTTCTAATTTCACTCAGCAATAAACCTTAATATAAAGTAATTTTATATAGTTTTTAATAAAACGGTAACGAGGTCTCATTTTATGTCAGTACTTTTTTTTAATAATTTTATATTGATATATACGTGTATATGTAAAATATATGTTTTTCTAAGTTTCCATCCATCCATCAGCTTTTCAACGTCCACTGCTGAACATAGGCCTCCCCTAAAGTTCTCCACTTGGCCCGGTCCTGCGCTCTTTGAATCCAGCGGATTTCGATGTCTTCTTAAGGTCGTCAGTCCACCTGATTGGAAGGCGGCCTGTACTCCTTTTGCCAAGACGTGGTCATCATTCGAGGACCTTTCTTCCCCATCGGTTCTCGGTTTTTACGTTTATTCTCTTGTTATTTTATTTTGAAATATTTCTTATATAAAAATAATATACCTACTTTATCAAAAAAGTAATATTAGATATTTTAAAAATGAATACGAGGCCTTCGTACCGTAGGGCCACAAACGTGCGAATGTAAGCGCTACGGTAGTGAATTCTATTCCCGCTCGCAAGATTGAACTTCACATTTTCATTTCCTTACTTTAACGATGGTAACGAGGTATAGTGCAGCGTTGAGTTCCTCTACTCATTACCTAATGTCTTAAAAATTCGGCGGAAAGTGGGGGAAGCCTATCTTGCTATGTACCCGATATAGCCTGAAGTTTAAATATAAATTCTAGAACAAATTAATTAAATAATAATCATCATTCATAATTTAGATTTAATAACGACGGTATTACGGTGGTAATAAATCAATTCATTATCTATTATCAGTACATCAATTACTGAGCTCAGCTTAATTAGGATTTCGTTGTAGCGAATACAGGTACGATTTTCAACGGATCCCATTTTCACCGACTATTTTCAACGGATCCCGTTGGATTATTGGTGATTGATGAATGTTTGTTAACAATAGTCATTTCCGATTCAATTTCATTGGATTCAGTATTAATGAGAGAGTGTAAAGTATTTTGACAAAGAAGCGATTTAACTTTGTGATAAGATTTTTCTTTATGTAAAAATTATTATTTTTAGTTTACTACAACTCTACGGTTCGTTTTTCTCAAATCCTGTATAAAAAAGTGGGATGCACTATTTTTTTTTGTTCAGCTCCATGCAGTATCCCGCATATGGCAGAGTAAGCAGAGAGAACTTAGTGCTAGGACACTCCATTCTCACCTTCAGAAATTTCGAGGCCTTGCTTATTGAATGGCGGATTTCGACGCCTTGCTTTTGCCTAGGTAGCAGACCGAACAAATTAAAATTTTCATAAATAATAATTCATTCCCTCGTTTAGGGATCTTTTAGCTTTTTTATGCTCCTCCGTCACGACAGCCTTTATTACATTTAAATTTTTAAAAAAGATGACATTTACATTGCAAGGCTATTTAAAGAAGTGAAACAAAAAAAAAATACAGTCGAATTGATAACCTCCTTTTCTTACAGAAGTCGGTTAAAAAAGTAAAAAGACTACAACATTTGTATCTAGACAACTATTGACATAACAAGCTACATACAATTATCTTGTCAGAATGTTCTAAAAGTTACATATTTTAATGAATAAAGTTGAAATATTGGAGTTTTGGATTACAAATTGCCTCACTCGCAAATCTTTGTACTCGTTCACAATTTACTAACATATTTATACTTGTTATAAAAGTTTCCAAAGGGCGATGGAAAATTCTATTTACGGTTGAAGAAATACAATAACTAGTATGGGAACCCCTCAGGAAGTTCGACCTCAGGTAGTTAAATTTAATAAACGTACTGACCATAGTAATATTTACTCTATAAGTGTTTCGTTTTCCTTTGACTTTCCAATTAAATAAAAATTTATAATATTATAATATCATTTTCTTTATCAGTATTCGGTACAGGCGACTGTAAGCACTGCATATGTGGGTTCGATTCCCATTGAAGGAAATTAAATATTTTCATTTCTTCGCCCTTGTCACGAGGCAAAGCGCGGCGTTATCCACCACTCTTGGCAATCCGTAATTTGGCGGAAAGTGGGGAACTCGGTAACACTAGGTTCCTAAGTTTCCTCTGCCTACCCTACTGTCTGCGGGATACAGCGTGAAGTAAAAAAATAAGAAACAATTATCATCTCAAGGGCTGTGATTTCTATAGAATCATGAAGTTTATTTTTACTATGTCGTTATCTAACCCAAGGGGAGAAAAGTCTCGTAAATTTGTTTTTGTTTGAACAAACATTTATGGCTATGGGAGGCCCTGGCCTGACAAACAACGGTATCTATAATTACTGTCTTTCATAAGATCGATGATGAAAATGTTGTAAGAATGTATTAAATATCATAATGCTTAGGATAAATCTTAAAAGGTTTAATAATCTTGTATTGAATTACAGAACTTTATTGTTATTTTAAATAAAACCATATAATTATGTACTATATTATATGGTAAATAAGAAGGAAGTGTAGCGCCGTAGTGTAAATATGGGGTGCTTTGGGAATATGTTAAATATTTAATTTTAATTTATATATTTAATTTTAAAAAGTTTTTTACCCGATGTTAAAAAAAACTGAACGCCAAAAATATATATTTAAAAAAAAACTAACTTAAAAAATATCGTTAACTTGTGTAGAACTGAAATTGTGTAAAACACATACCTATACAATTTTATTTTCAATTTCGTAACTTTTTATCCATAGAAATTGCCTTTGTTTTCCTCACATTTTCGACCTTCACAATCAATTTCTCGCCTCAGACCTTTCACCTAAAAGTTTTATTCTTTTCTCCCTAGCGCAATCTACAGTTTGGTAAAGTTAGGAAAATTTTTATAATACAATTTTCCTATAAACATAACTGCCCCTTCTAGAGATTATTGCCGAAAAATATATAGCGGAATTATAAAATATATTATATAGAAATTTGTATGTATTGTATTACTTTTAATTATAAATTATTATAATTAAACCTAATAACTTATTAAAATAATAATTATATTGGGACCAGTCGTGGAGCAGGGGCTGTAGTATGCTGCAAAATCGACTGATTGTGGGTTCGATCCCCGAGGAAGGAACTCGAGGAAAGGAAATAGGAAATAGGAATGGAATAAGTGAGGAATGTAATGGCTTAATACTAGGGGTACCTTCTACTTACCCTGCTATATGCGGGATACAGCGTGTATCAGAAAAAAACTTACTAACAAAAAGCTAGAAAAATTCTCTAATTGATAATTCTCTCTATTTGTTTAGTTTTTTCGTAAATTTTACTTTTCAACTTAACTTAGAACAGAGAAATATACACTACCTATTCTTTTGTATAGAAAGCTTCATAAAGAAATGATTATGTCGCTATTAAAAGTATCTTTCACAAATATTATTTGGACTTCGAAGTTCTCTGGAGTTTTTACCTCTTATTAATAAAGTTCTTATTTAAATTAAAAGCTGAACTTTTGTCAGTGAAATTATTAATTAATTTAGTAACAGTACTTTTAACTCACATTTAGCGCTTCTTTGAGTATTGATCAATTCTTTCACTAAACTTCAGTTTATCTCTATGTATATAAAAATAAGTGAAGCAATTTTTTTACGAAACTTGTACGACCAGGGAAGTCTAAAATTGGCACATTAATAATTTATATAGAGAAATGCTTAAAAGATACACTACCGTACGTTTGGCACATCTTTTATGTATTTATAAAGTGACATACAGGTTGCTATGGCAACCTGTATTATTATAAGCATCAACGGGTTCTTAAGCAATATGAATTGAATATTTTAACGGAAGTGCCTTAAGGGGTACAGAATGTCTTAACACTGGGTTCCCAGGTATAAATAAATATTTCCTTAATTAAGAAATACATGGTTCGAGAGGATATCAATGCTGGTGATCCTCTTAAACTGCGTGACGCTTGGCATGTACCAGCCGTGTGTGGACGACCAGTGTGTCACAAACAGGTGTAAAATATTACAGGTGAGTTTTACATAACTATTTCTATTATTATTGAACATATTGTTTTTATTATATTTAAATACCTATCGAGGCAGAGCGCGGCGTTGAGTACCGCCACTCAACACGCAATGCTACGAAAGTTCGACGGAAAATTAATGAATTCATTAATTTAAACTCAGTTCCGACAAACTACCCTATTTTAAGTACTATCGAATAAACGTATTTATTTTTGTCCAGGTATTCGATGATATAATATTTGCATTTTTCACCTTGGAGATGACGATCAAGATGGTGGCGATGGGTGTCAACGGACATGGAACATACCTCGCCGACTCATGGAATAGGCTAGATTTTTTTATTGTTATGGCTGGGTAAGCACATTTTATATATTTTTAAAAAAAATCCGTTACAGAACTTCCTTTTTATCTTTAAATCCTTTTTTTAATACGTAAGGCAGATAAAATAAAGTGATTTTCTTAAATTATTTTTTTAATTTTTAAAGTATTATTCCACATATAAAAAAGAAACATACGTTTAAGAAAACTCTTTCTTTTCTCTTCACCTAACACGTTCGCATTTATGAACGTATAGCTTAGTTGGTCAGACCGCTTGGCTTGATATCCAAAAGGCGCCGATTCAAATCCCGCTACTTTGAAATTATTATGTTTTCCAAAAACTATTAATCAAGTTCTTTTCAAAATATTAGACTGTAAAAGCAACCATATTTAAAAGAAATATTTACATTAAACACGTACAATCTTCTTACAAAATTACTAACCTAAGCTTATTCCAGGGCACTAGAATACGCGTTGAACGTGAAAAACATAAATCTATCGGCGATTAGGACGTTCCGGGTGCTGAGACCCTTGCGGGCTATCAATAGGATACCTAGTGAGTATATAGTGTATTAAATCAAAATCCAAATCAAATCAGCTTCACGCTGTATCCCGCACACAGCAAGGTAGGTAGAGGGAAACTAGTGTTAAGACACTCCGTTCCCCACTTTCTGCCGAATTCTGGAGGCATTGCGTGTTGAGTGGCAGAACTCAACGCCGCCCTTTGCCTCGACACTAGAACGAAGAAATGGAAATATAAACGTAAATAAATATTTCACTTCCTCGAGTGGGGATCGAACCCACACCCGTCGCGTTACAGACACACCCTTGTGCCGCTAAACCACAACGGCTTCAGTGTATTAAATAACGTTATATTTTTTGTCCCTCCCATAATCTTAAATCATTCTATTGTGTCTTTAAGTTTGTGTTGATAGGTAATATATCTTAAAAGATGGCATGTGAAAAATATATGGTAGCCCTTTCTTTTTTCTATCTAAAGATTACAAATTTCATAATCGTATGTCATTAGCAAATTTCTTTTATATTATTTGTTTAGTTTATAAAAGATATTATTAATCTCTCTCTCTGTTCTTCACTTTCCGCCCAATTTGAAGATATTATGTGTACAATACCGGCGCTCCGCGACGCGCTTTCTCTTGTTATCTGAGCGGAAATCGAACCTAGAACCGGCGCGTGTACAATCTTTGGCATTCGCATATATAAAATAATTAAATTACTTAAAAATACATACCTTAAATCGACAATCCCATTTCTTCCATCAGCCTCATAGCAACGAATCAAATATGTCCTCTTTCCGCTGAAGTTAAGGAGCTTACAAACATAGCTATTACTCCAAAGGGGCCAATTCCCCGGGTTTTAAAGAAAATCCTTGTCGAGGCACTTACAGAAATTAACTCGGAACAAAATTGAGAACGTGGGCGGTGAATCGATGAGCAACAAGTGGATCCAGTGTAACGTTGCTACGAGAATATTAGATCATTCTACGGGTAAATTTTCGTGTGAGGGTAAACAAGTTTGGGAACCACTGCCTCGAAATATATTTTTTTATCTATTATGTTTGTTAGTAAATAGAAGGTTGGATAGTAGTGATACATCACTCCTCTCTCTATTTCCCATTTATTTTAAAGATAAATAGAAACTGAACTCAGGAAAGCAATCCATTTAATATGTTAATTTTTTTAATGTTCCCAAAAATATATTGAAAATTATTTAAGGAAAACGAACTTCGTACCAATGATTCTCGTAAAATGATTCCACAGACCCTTTGTTCACACGCACTGGATATTTCTCTTGACTATGAACTTCATTTGAAGGGAACAATGCTTCGTCATAATTAAAAAATCTTTCATTCGTGCCGTACAATTATATGGCCGTTCATTATTAAAACATCGTTTTTTTTATGCAAAAATTGTTTATATTTTAATTAAATTAAAAATTTAAGTAGTATTATTATTACGATATTACTTTAAAACATTCATAACTTAAGCTTTACGCTGTATTCCGCATATAGCTGGACATGGCAGAGGGAATCTAGTGTTAAGACTCTCCATTCCTCCACACCTTATTCTGAATTCTGGAAGCTTTACGTGTTGAGGGGAGGGCGTGTATCCCGCATACAGCAGGATAGGCAGAGGGAATCTGTTAAGTAACAAATCTCCTCGAGTGGGTATCGAACCCACAACCTGCACCTGCGCTACAATAGTCTATCTGAAATAAGATAGAGTCGCGGGCTTATTAAATTATATAAATATAAAAGCTGTGGCGAGATCGATATCGCTTAAACTGCGTCTAAAGTTTTAATTGATTTTATATTTGTTCTTTTATGAAATATAAATATACGAGCACTGCAATCACTTTTCCAAATTAAATTAATGCTTCCAATAAAATTATGATTCACGTCCGGATATCCAATATACTAATTTGTTTTTAATGGTACAAATATTTTAAATTTATAGGTTTTATCTTATACTGTTTTTTGGATTTTTAATATTATCATATGTGTTTTCCCAATTATTTAATCTTAATTTATCAATAATTAGGATTTCCTTGGGGTTGTAACTTGTGGTTTTACTTTTTAAAAAAGTGTCCAAGTGCGAGTCGGACTAATGAAGTTGACATATTATGAAAATATTAAATTTTTATTTAATGTTAAAGTTTCCATAGTTCTGAAATAATATTAGTTGATGTAAGTTTCATTAAGTTAATGAAGAAAATATACCTATGTATAAAATCTCGTTACACTTACAATTTGTTAAATTTCTATAAGTTTTGGAATAAAATAACGAACCATTCTCTTTTATAATTTTCTATGTAAAAATTAAAAACTTTACAAACCTTATACCGCTACTACTTTACAAAAGGAAAACAAGAAATTATATAAATTAGGTTTCTAAGTAAGTTGCAAAATATAGTTTTAGAGTAGAGACGAACGCCAAAGTTTGTGAAAACCCCATCTGGGATGGTCTCAGTCCTACCACAAATTAAACTTACCTTTGTTATAAGAGTTAAAGTTACCTATTTATACTACATGTAAACTACAATTGTATTATGTTGGGTGGCGTTGGGTACAAGCTGGCAGCGGCTGTGGGTTCGATTCCTAGTTAGTATTGAGGTAAAGCGTGACATTGGATTCAGGATTCCGCGGAAAAGTGGAAAATTCCAACAGTGTTAAAATATTTTTTTACGTAAGATATGACAAAATAATCAATTACTAGTATCTAAATAAAAACAAAAATAGTTAAACTATAATATAATTATATTATTGGCATTCATTACGTATGTGAAACACGTCCAAAATAGTCATATACTCGTATATATACAAATATAGATATATAAATAAAATCAGCTTCACGCTGAATCCCGCTCTCAGCAGATTAGGCAGAGGGAGAACCTAGTGTTAAGACACTTCGTTCCCCACTTTCTGCTGAATATATTAAAAGTTATATAAACTCACACAAAAGGATAGAAATGAAATGGTATAAATCACACTCACGACTCCACCAGCTCAAAATGTAAGGAGGGCAAACAAAGAGGGAGGGTGAAGTTTCACAGAACCCTCTCGCGCCTGCAAACAACGACATTGCAAGAGAACCGCAAATTAACCCTTGCCACGTTTGTTGGACATAAGTTAATACTTATTTGATATACATATACAGGATGGAAGAGGCAGCGCTCCTTTTACTGAAACTGCATATAGGTTAAAATATTTCAAACCTAGAACTAAATAAATTAATCAAGGTACCTCAACAGTTTAGACGTAGGATTTTTTTTTTATTTCGCGATTTTTATCCATACCTGTATTTCGTGTGACGCACACATACGTAAGCGACGTTGCCGCTTTGACAGGTAAATGTGTGCGTGCTTATGTTATACTTTACAAATGGCGTTTTATTTTAAAACGATTATTTTATTATTTATTTTGTTTAAAAAAATAACTTTTTCATTTTTGGGAATTAGTTTTTTTCTGAATTATATTAGGCTTTTATAGAGTAATTAAAACTGTGGTTTCATTTAAAGTGGTGCTGACAATTCCATCCTGTATAATACAGCGCTGGACTGTAAAGGAGGTATTAGTGAGTTCGATTACCATGCAGGGAAATTGTCTTTTTTATTATATTATATCTTTTTTATTAAGTATTCTGGAAGCAATAAATCGCTATGTCTCGAAAATTAGGTGATGCAGGGGGGACGAAGTGACTTAATAATAGGTTCCCCCTGTCTACGTTGTAATGCGGGAAATGGGTGAAGTTGCCTTTTTATATTTAACATTCACTTTAGTTTTTTTTTAAAGAAAAACTTTCTTTCGAAAGTTATTTTGAACGTCGTATAATAATTATTTTAAAATATGTTTACATCATTTATGTTTTATTAATTTTGTTCTTGACCAAGCTCCCATATGCGAGGGACAGCAAAGTCTTTATTTAGCACGTCACATATTTACGCGCGTGTGGTTACGACCTGGAGTTTTTTTCTTTTTTATAAGGAGTTATTTTTATTTTTAACATAAACTTTTCCATATTTCATTTTCTTTATCTTATCGCTGTATCTTGCACATGGGAAGTTATTCAGAAGGAAACTGAAAACCAAGTGTGAAAACTCTCAGTTCCTCATTAAGACACTTCCATTTTCCACTTTCTGCCTGCCGGTGTGTTGAATAGCGAAACTCAACGCCAAGCTTTGCCTCGTTACCAGAGTGAGAAAATGAAAATATTATACCCCGAGTGAGAATCGAACCCACTGCCGTTACGTTGTCCATCTGTGCCACGAAAGTAACTTAAGTATTTATACAATTTAAACATTTTTTTATTAAACCTTTAAATTTTGTACAATATTTTGCGGATACAATTAGGTATTTAACGTTAACGACATTTCATGTGTACAAATAACCTCAAGGGACACGACAACCCATTATTTCTAATGACTAAACTGATTTGTATAGTTATCGATTCTAGCGTGTTCTATATTACAAATAGACTAGAGACTCAAACGCGGCTTCGCTCACCTAAACTTATTTTCATATTATAACCAAAGGATAAAGGATGTCCTTTCTAATATCTCCAAGAATATGTGTACAAAGTTTCATTATTATCGGTTGAGTAGTAAAGGCGTGAAAGCGTAACACAAACTTACATGCACATTTATAATTTTAGTATGACATGAGGGTAGTGTTATTATAGCTATATTTTTTTTTACAGGCATGCGTATCCTAGTGATGCTCCTCTTAGATACATTACCGATGCTGGGTAATGTGCTTCTCTTATGTTTCTTCGTTTTCTTCATATTTGGTATTGTTGGAGTCCAACTTTGGGAAGGAATTTTAAGGCAGCGATGTGAGCTGGTGCTGCCACCAAATGTACTACGACCAAAGTAAGTCAATAGTTGGTTTGCACGTGATATGTTAAGCTTTGACTTTGATAATGAAGAATTACATTGAAATATTTAGTGCTGATGAAAATCTAAAATTCCGAATATTTGAAACTTTGTTAAATAAAAATATAATAGGAATACCTACAGGGCCTTGGATACAATAGCAGTAAAATGAGATTTTTTAAACTTTGTACTGTTTGCTCGAGAGCGCTCGTCTTAGAGGCACGTTCCATCGCTAATGTTGACTGCATGCAATATTTAACGCTTTACACACAGAAGCACACCCAGGGCTGTTCCACATTCTCTCACCAGCGACATCATGAGCTCGCATGTTCAGGACAGCTTGCCTCACGTTAATATTGCATTCCGTCAATACACACGAGACCCAGCTCGAGTACACGCATGACGAAATGTTGGAAATATTGCAAAATCTAGATTTATCATGTAGTTCTGGATGTCGTTGAGACTGTTACATTAATTACATTGTTGTACTAACAAGATAACATAACACTAATATCATGTAGATACAAAAATCGGCAAAATCCAAGTATAGTTTGTATAACAAGATCAGGTGTGAAGCTAAATATTTGATTGTTTTAGCGTCACCCTCTTTTCTGGCAGAGGGAAACTAGTGTTAAGACACTTCGTTCCCTATTGTGCGTCGCGTTTAGACACTCTTTGTGCCCATACGCTACGACTGGCCTTTATTGTATTTGGCCGTTCTTGGTCATAAACTGTTTTTAACATTTCACATATTTGGCTTCATAACTGTATAAATTAATAACAAAATAGGGTCTACTTAGGTAACATAACACCCGTCATTCCTCCTAATTTATTTTCCAGAGACCTGTCCGAATGGTACAGAGTGCGTGTCAGAGTGAACTCGTAAGAATTTAGGATCAAAATAAGTGTTATTGCAAAATATTGAAATCTGTCGTAACGTGTTACCTTTGCCCATCTGCCGTCCAGATGTGCTATATCTGCTTTCCTCTACGAATTGGCAGTTTTATGAGAGAAATTATGGTGCAGACCATTTCATTCACAACCACTCACGTCATACCATAACACTCACCTACGAGTAATGAGTAAAGAACTGCCAATTTGTTTTACTTTAACTTTACAAATGTGATTAGATTTTTTAGTTTCTTTCAATTTTTTTATACATTTTTAATATGGATATTTTTTTCGATCTAAATATATTTTATTTATGTTATTTCTGTTTTCTTCTATTTCAAATCCGTGCACTGTATGAGACATTTAACCAAACCTGTTTAAATTTATTTATTCACCACTTTTGAATGGATTAATTATCACAACTGACACAGTATTATATTATAACACCATTTACATAAACTCCACATTTAAAAATATAAAGTTTATATTTTAGTTATTCACGAGTATTAGTAAAAAGGTAAAAACCACAATAAAAGCCTTATGGCCGTCATCAAAAGGACAAGTATCATAAACCCAAATGATTTGGGTTCGCAACGTTCATGTTCCGCTCGTGCCGTTAACGAATAATGACCAAGAGGCCGTTGATGTTAATCTTCTCCATCCACTAATGCTCACCTGACTCTCCCAGAATTCCTTTATCGTCTCTAATATTAAACGGATTAGCTAATTATTTTCACCACTTCGACCCTCCCCTTCGCTTTCATTGTCTGCATGCTGTCTTAAATGTGCCAGTAATTGCATGAATTAAAACTCCCTCTGGTATCATTATCTGTTTTAGTAAAGCTTTATGTAGATCTCATATATTATTGAATTTATAATATAATATACAGGGTGGAAGAGGCAGCGCTCCTTTTAGTGAAACTGCATATAGGATATTATAATATTTCAAACCCAGAGCTAAAAAAATTAATCAAAGCACCTCAACAGTTTGGACGTAGGATTTTTTTTTCATTTCACGATTTTTATCCATACCTGTATTTCGTGTCACGCACACATACGTATGCGACGTTGCCGCTTTGACAGGTAAGTGTGTGCGTGCTCATGTTATACTTTACAAATGGCGTTTTATTTCAAAACGATAATTTTATTATTTATTTTGTTTGAAAAAATAACTTTTTCATTTTTGGGAATTATTATTTTTCTGAATTATATTAGTTTTTTATAGAGTAGTTAAAACTGTGGTTTCATTTAAAGTGGTGCTGACAATTCCACCCTGTATATTAGATATTTCACGTATATTTTATAATAATTCTCACTGTTTTTGTTAGTATCACCATAGTTTATGTATGTACGTATATATATTTAATGTTACGCTTACATATTATAACACAAAAGAACTGGTGTAAAGCTCTATAAGATCTTTTATCAATAAATTTGTAAAGTTCATTCTATAACAATAAATTACTAAACTTACTAAATACTTAGTTAATTTAACAAAATTTATTAAATAGTTAAAAGTACAAAAAAATTCATACTTCTACTTTGAAATTGAAATAATTATAGAAATACAATTTCTCATACTTTAAAATTAAACAAAAAAAAAATTATACACATATTTTTTATATACAGCATTTCGTTCCACTACGAATTCTCAAAAGAACTGGATTATATTTGTACTACGCCTGAAGACAGCGGGATGCACCTGTGCGGAGATTTTCCACCTTACCGATATGGACCTCTCGTGTGTAATGAAACTGCAAAAGCATTTTCTTATAACACACCTACTAACAGTTCGTGTGTTAATTGGAACCAGTATTACACGAATTGCACTCAACGAGGACCAAATCCCTTCCAAGGAACTATATCTTTTGATAATATTGGCCTCGCTTGGGTTGCAATATTTTTGGTAAGTATTATTATAGTTGTTTTTTCTAGTATTTTGTATAATAGTTAAAAATAATATTTAATTAATTTTGTATCTATTTCTTAACATAATTTAATATTATATTTTTTAGGTTATATCCCTGGAAGGTTGGACCGACATCATGTACTATGTACAAGACGCTCACAGCTTTTGGGATTGGATTTATTTTGTTCTTCTAATAGTGGTAATTATCATTCAATATTCTTAGATTTATTTTTTTATTAAATCTAAGAATTATAATATTTTTTTTTCCAACATCACGCCTTATCTCATATGTAGCAGGGTAGGCAGAGAGAGCTTAGTGTTAAGTCGCTCCACATCCCTCTTCCGCCGAATGCTGGAGGCATTGCGTATTGATTGGCGGAACTCAACGCTGTGATTTGCCTCAATTCCAGAGCGAAGGAATGAAAATATTAAATATTTCATTTCCTCTAAGCCACAACTGGCCTCGCCTGGCCTAATATAAAATTAATAATGAAATTCCTAATCTCTTTCAGATCGGATCATTTTTCATGATCAACCTCTGCCTAGTCGTTATAGCAACTCAATTCAGCGAAACAAAGAAACGTGAAATGGAAAGAATGAGAGCTGAAAGGGCACGGTTTACATCGTCTTCGACTTTAGCTTCGTCGACCAACAATAGTGAGCCGGCGACGTGCTACGCTGAAATAGTCAAGTATGTCGCGCATTTATGGAGACGATTTAAAAGGAGAATGGCGAAAAAAATCAGGTAAGAATTGAAATAAGTGTTTTTTTTTTTCAACTTCACACTGTAGGGTAAGCAGAGAGAGCCTAGTGTTAAGACACTCCGCTTTCCGCTGAGCGTTGAGTGGTGGAACTCAACGATGATTGAACCCACAAGCTGTAGTGGTCACAGTCACACATTTGTCCCTTTGCACTAAGACTGGCCTCTAAATAAATAATTGAAATGGTTATATTCAATCTTTTCTATACATTTTATTCTACTATTACTTGATTGTAGAGTTTACAAGTACCAACGAGCGCAGTTAAAATGGCGGACAAGTCAAGAAACACTTCAATTACCAGCAAATCGTCCAAAACAGCACCATCCATGTTGTCCTCGAGTTCATCCACAGGTACGAGTAAATTGTTTACGTCATACTAACATTTTATAAAATTTATTTGTTATAATCTTCTTAGCATTATTTAATTAACTATGGTTAATTGTTTTAATGCTATAAATATGTATACAAATATAATACCTTATTTTTTTTCTAATTTTCACATTTTTTTATCTAGGGTAATGGAAAAACTATTGAAGAAATTGGAGATGAACCTCTCAGTAGGCCAAGTCTATTGCGTGTGCCTTCACTGTCTACCGCAGATCTTGAGGTACGGTTGTTAATAGCAAAATATTTTTTTTATAAATATATTTTATTAAAATCTTCAAATATATCTTTTTTATTGAACAATAAACTAAATTTTACTTTAAGGTTATACCTCGAATTCCCGCTCTAAAAACTGATTATATTTAAATTATTTTTATTTCTTTTCTCAAGCTTTATCCTTAAATTCGAGCTAAAAACTAAATGATTCTAATTTATCGATTATCATATTTCATGATATACTTTAATATAAAAATATAAAAATCAATTATGTTAAAAGACTATATACTACTTGTACAGTACTTGTAGAATATAACACTTGTCCGACCTAACACAGTTTAAATAATTATTCTTCAACACCAACCAACAGGTCCATTGAAACAAAATACTACGAGACTTCCTTCCAGTATCCACATTCCGCCTTAATCGAATCCATGCCCATTTGCGTTCCATATGTACCTACAGATAAAAGAACAACGGCCGTCTAAATTGGAGTTTACGTTGCATCAAAGGCGTTCGAAATTGAAATTCAATTGGGCTGAAGAGATAAAAGATTTGCGATTTCGGTTTACCTTTAACTAATTTCCTGTTATCTACTTTGCTCCCTTATCTTTTTTTCGAGGCTCATCAATATTTGTATCACGCTTTACAATTTTTTTTTCCTTTCTTTTAGATTCACGCTGTGTCTTGCATACATCAAGGTAGGGTAGGGCAGAGGAAACCTAGTAATAAGACACTCCGTTCTCCATTCAGCCGAATTCTGAAGGCATTGCTTATTGAGTAGCGGAACCCGAGACGTCACGCTTTGCCTCGACACCAGAGCGAAGAAAAGAAAATCTTATATAATTCATTCCCCCATTTTTTCTCGTGTAGGGATAGAACCCACAACCTGTCCCAATTACTGCCCCTGCTCTACGAATAGGCTTGTTTATTTTCCTTATATTTCTATTTATTTTAGAATGCGTCGAATTTATCTTTGCTCTCGCCACCGTCTCTTGCACGAAGGAGATCTTCAGTAATGTTCAGCGACACAGTTTTGCTTCATGTGCCGAATGCTCAACATTTAGCACACCCCCACAATGTGTGCTCATCCGAAAAGATGACCCAAACTGGTAAGCAAGTTTAAAAAAATAGTATTAAAAATATTTTATTTTAAGTATTAATCTGGATATTTATTAATCAAAATTTATTTCTAGCAGTACTTAAGCAAACTAAGTCATGCTTTAATTATCATCGGCACAAAACAACTTAAATCTCTTTGTTATTGCTCCCTATTTCAAATCTTTATTTTTCTTATTTACCCTATTTAATAAATTAAAAAATATTTATAGATACATTGTGTCAACGTGAATGGCTTTTGAGCCAAAGTGGTGAGTCTAGAGTGGTAGATCTAGACAGACTTTTAGAAGGGCATGCAAAAAAAATAAAACTTCACTTCTATTCTTTTCCTTCTTAGGACAATGGAATACAACTCTTTGAAATTTTTTAAGTTATAGAACAAGAAGAAAACAATACTTCAATTTAATTATAACAATTGAATAAATTTTACAGAATAATTTACTTAGTAATATTCAAATTTTGGATAAACGCGATACAATGATAATATATTCTGAGAATTATTATTTAATAGCATATTAAAATTTTAATATAAGTGGTTACACTTTAATCACGTGAACATAAAATAAAAATATAGCTTCTTTAACTACACTTTACTGCTTCTATTTCTTATTTCTAATACTTCCCTTACATTCACTTGTAGCATTATAAAAATTATAAATATATGAAAACATATACTTAAATGATACATTAGAAAAAAATAGAATAACTAGAATATAAAAGGAAAAAGGGAAGTGTAGTCTGTAGTCACATTTATTTTGGGGCGTAGAATTCGACCTACCAGCAGGAGAGACGGTAGAAGAGAGAGCTGGAGGAACAATGTCTTGTCAAGAACTTTTAGCTTTGTCTGGAGCATTGTCAGCTGCTTTACCTACAGGACAAGTGGCTTTAGATTCGTTTTTTGAAGAACTTACAAAAGGCATAAGTAAACGTGCTGGTGAAGAAAAATTGGAAACCAAGGTAAAATGTATAAAAAAATATTTATCCATTTTATTTTTAGGTTCATAATATAACTTTAACACATAGACATACCAGGGTAGGCAGACGAAACCTGGGGACCTAGTGCTTAACACTACTCCATTCCCCATTAAGAAATCCCCGTCACGTGACCATAATAATAGTTATTTTTTTATATATTTATTTAATTATATAGAGATAAGCTTATGAGTTTTCATTTTCAGATTGTGGAGATAGATGACTTTTCATGTTGCGCTGAATTAATAGCAGCAGAGGCAGCAGCAGCAGAGAAGAAGAAAAGCCGATTCTCCAATGCTTGCTTATCATTATGGCGTCAAATATCTAAATTTTTATCGTTGCTTCGAAAACATATTAAGATTATTGTCAATCATAAATACTTTCAACAAGGTAATTAAAACTTTTTCTTCTTAGTTTAGTATATTAATATTTAAATATTTTGATATTATATCTAAAGTGTTTGAACATATAGGTATCCTTCTTGCCATTTTAATAAACACATTGTCAATGGGGATCGAGTACCATAATCAACCTGAAGAGTTAACCGTGATCGTCGAAATAAGTAACGTCGTTTTCTCCGCAATATTTGCTGTCGAAATGATTCTCAAAATCGTTGCAGAAGGTCCCTTTAAGTACATTTCTAATGGATTCAATGTATTCGATGGTGTTATTGTTATACTAAGGTAGGTTTTAATATTTTAATATTTTTATATATTTTTTTAGTTATTTAAAAATCTGCTTAAGGCAATAAGATGTATATAATTATATTTATACATTATAAGATATTTAGAATCAACATCTTTAAATAGAAAACAAAGTTTTTAATTTTCATTTGAAATTGAATAATACTACATTATAATAGAAATATATATATTTCATCTGAACGCAGTGCATTTGAATTAACACAAAGCATGGGCAATGAACAAGATTTAGCTGGAAGTTCGGGATTGTCTGTGTTGCGCACATTTCGACTTCTGCGCATATTGAAGTTGGTTCGATTTATGCCAAACCTAAGACGACAACTCTTCGTCATGTTAAGAACAATGGACAACGTTGCTGTTTTCTTTTCCCTCCTTGTCCTTTTCATTTTTATATTCAGGTAAATATTTATTTAGTTATTTATTCATTTTTATAAGTAAGACGTATATAGTAATAAGATCTGAGGGGTTTAACAATTGATACATTTTATAGGGCATAAAAAATATATTTAAATATCACAATAAAATGCATGACATTAAAATCCAAGGGAAGTATTAACCAACCTTTATTTTAAAGAAACTATTATTTCTTCCAAATATTATTTTTTTGTTTCATTTTTGTTTATTATTTTCCTAATAAACTTCCAAAAAATTAAATATTTACTAACTATCATCTTAGCGAGTAATAGCGAATCTCTGCTACATCTTGACAAACTAAGAAAAAAGATCACTTATCTTTCTTTACTTTTTCTATCTTCAAATCTGTACTACGCGTGACTTGGTGTATCTTCTATAGTAGCTTATTAGAACAAGTAGACTTTAAAAAAGCAATCGTTTGATTGCTATATTTTATTTTTTTCGTAGACTGTGAAGATTTATACGACACCTCATAAAATGTAAACCTAGTTTCTACTTAACTGTCACACCCTAACCTCTGCACTGTTTAACTGTGAGTGACTTTCTCCTGTTTTATTTTCTGCCTAACGTTATATTTTCCCTTATCTTTTAGTCATTTCTTCTGACATATTACATACAACACTATCCACACTCTATACAACGTTTCTCTTCTTCAACCTTATTCGTAGACCTTCACGCTTGCTTTTTGTCACTATTAATTTAAACCTGCACTATCACTTCTCATTTAGATGTAACTCACACTTATATATTTTATACAAATATTAATCTACCGAAAGGATTGTAGATATCGTTTTATCTAATCGTATATTGCGTGATAACGTTCAGCATCCTCGGTATGAATCTCTTCGGGTGCAAATTCTGCGAAAAAGATGAAGAGGGCGATCTAGAGTGCGACAGAAAAAACTTTGATACACTATTGTGGGCCTTTGTCACGGTGTTTCAGGTATTGAACATTTTGAATTAAAGTACTAAAACAAACAGACAATCAGAACAGACAAACTTGCATTTACTTAACGCTTACCGGTCCGTTGTAAACACTCAACAGAATGACTATTTAACAAGAATATTGCTATGACGGCTTATCGACTAACCACGCGAGTACACAAAATGTCCACTGCTCTGCAAATCATTTCAAAAGCTATTTTAATATAATTATAACCCTTCTATAACTCTTATGATATTTAGTTGAAAAGTTTGCAGTTCAGTGCGAAACGCGTAACCGCTACCCTAGAACCCGCGTAGAACAATTATAGAACCCATTGGTAACAGATAGTTCAAAAGTCATTTAGAATCACGATTCACCTTGTGCCGTACAGTAAACCCATTAAAGTCGAAAGCACATTAGACAGACAAGCTTGGTTAATTCGTAGGGTAGTATAGGTATTCGATACGAGTCGCGGGTTATTTTACCGTCAGTTCCTCCAGTTCCACTTCAACAAAAACTCAGTTGAACAGTTCTCTGTCACTTTGCATGCTGCTTCTATTATTTAGATCTGTATGAAACAAGTTACTTTTATAATCTTTTAGTTATACAAACTTTCAGGTTTATCACCGTATCGCTAGTTTTTTTCTTAGCAATTTCACTTGTTTCATCAGGATATCCTGCATTTCCTTGTTTAATAACGACCTCGTTTCCAATTCTTTCCCTTTTGTTGACGATAAAATTTTCAATTTCTCAAATATTTCTTATTTAAGTTCTATATTTACCATAACTATTACTTTATACTTATTTTCTGCATCGAGGCATCCTTAATGCATTAAAATGAATGAATTAATATTTATAATAAATAAAGTATTTGAATGAATTTATTACTTCGATATATTTTATGCACTTTTATTTGCCTTATTACTCTTTGAATTTTATTTAATTTAATTGCATTTATTCTGACATAATGAGGCAGTATATAAAGATGAATGCTAATTAAGACAATATTTCATGGGGAACTTGCACTAAAAAAAGACATTATATGAAATACTATTCATAATTTAGATTTATGTTATTAACAAACCCGTTGGTGATGGCGTACCAATGGCGATAACACTGCTTACTAATTCTTTTTCTTTGTAACTTTTACTGTTACACAGGATTATGAAGCTTACGGTAGAATTTTCCGTAAAAAAAATACTAAATGAAAAATCTTGTATAATAATAACATTTTTTTTATCTAATGTACTGAACTGATGAACATTTATTAATTGTAAATTTTACCGTAAGTAACAGCCAACTTGTAAATTTTCCGTAAATAATTTACGAAAAAATTGTTTCCGTAAATAAAAAGAGCAGGTTGCAGTGTTAACGTCGCAGGCGCATTCGACATCGTCTAGACTCGGTCGCGTATGCGCATAGTATTTTGTTTTTCTTTCATTTTTTTCATCGCGCGCAGTATTCTGGGCATGTATCTGTTCGGTGGTAAGTTTTGCAAGTTCGTCGAGGATAACGGAACCGAAAGGGACTGTACCTGCCCTGAAATCATCTCACATCATCCAAAATGTGAATGCGACAGGAAACATTTTAATAATATCCTATGGGCAACCGTCACTGTGTTCCAGGTAAGTCTTATAAAAAGTAAAGGTTACATTGTCAATTTATTTGCGATCCCGTTCAAGTTTGCTTTTAGAGGGTAGACGGTGCGTTTTTCTCGTTTTAACAGTTATTCTAATAAATCTTATATACCAACTAACAATTCCTGCTAAGATTATTTGAACCTGGAAACGAGAAACTCGTCATTATAGTTCATATATCAGATATAATTAATTAGTTTGATTATCAGCATATATTACAAGCAATTGGTAGTTAGTGCATCTTGCTTTTAGTAAAGTAGTATTAATGCTGAACCCTTTTTGATTGTGTACTCCAAACGCCGTCTGTGTTAATTTTCATTACAGTGTTTATATTGTTGTAACTAACATAACATGATACTTATTAACACGTACACGTTTATTATTAACAATTATTTTTATTTAATATATTTTTTTAACATTAATACTTACAAAAAATTCTACAGCGTAAGGCACGACTTTCACACACTACGACACCTCGCTTATTATGATTTATTACGGAATTTGTAAAATTTCATAATACATGTTGTGGTAGAACGATGTTTGTTTTATATGAAATATTTTATTATAATTAAAATTTTCAGGTTTTAACACAGGAAGACTGGAATGTTGTTTTATTTAACGGTATGGAAAAAACGAGTCATTGGGCTGCGTTATATTTTGTAGCATTAATGACTTTTGGCAATTATGTGTTGTTCAATCTGCTCGTAGCTATTTTAGTTGAAGGATTCAGCTCCGAGGTAACTTTTCAATCAATAAGCTTCACGCTGTATCCCGCACACAGCAGGGTAGGCAGAGGGAACCTCGTGTTAGGACACTCCGTTCTCCACCTTTCGCCGCATTCTGGAGACATTGCGTTTTGAGTGGCGGAACTCAACGCCGCGCTTTGTTTCGACACTAGAGCGAAGAAATGAAAATATACATTTAAATAAATATTTCCTTTCGACTATCCAAACTAACTTATGTTTGCAAATTAACAGTACTTTATACGATATCTCCGAATAAATTACTTTTAATTTAAAACTTTTAGAGAAACGAACGAAGAGAGCGCGAACAACGTGAATTGGCGAAATCGAAATTGTCTAGTGAATGTTTTTCTGATAACAATGAATTACAATACGACGAATCTAATAATTCAGGATCGCATTCCAGTGACAGCTTTTCACAAGTAAGTTATTAATATCATTAATTGTTTTCGTACATAGATTTCTGTTTATTTATAGATATTATTATATTTAATGATTGTTTTTGCATATCTTTGTTTTTTCTCATAATTCTTAATATTTATTATTTACGTATTTTTAATATTAGAAGAGAAAATAGGTTAAGTATTATCCGACTATATAACAGTTTTTTTTTTAAATTTAAAAAACGTGCATAAAAAATGTTTTTCTAAGTAATACAATATCTTTTATAAAAACAGAACGAAATCAAGAATTACTGGAAGTCAGCAGATGATGTTAGGAAAGCGAAAGGTGATGTAAATGGGCATAAAGAAAAGGCGATGCGGGGTCGACGTAAGACAAAATCTTCAACTCATCACCCCTCGCTTTGCAAAGACTGCGCTCAGTCCAATAAATGCAACATACAAAAGGTAACTTTAGTACTAAATCTAGATTTTAATTAGATTTTCATTTAGTTTTTGACTTTTATATATTAACTTTTGATATAAATATGTATGTTAAATATATATGTAGGTACGGTACCTCACGTTTTCATTGGATATAATCGAATAAGTATGTTACAAAGTAAATCTAGACGCTTTAAATCCAGCCTTTATATAGACCTAACAAGTTGAAATGGGTATTGAATCAGTAGAAAATGCTTTCTATTTCGTCTAATCTATTTCCAAGATGGAAGGCGGGTCCTTTCACAAGTTAAACTAATAGAAATCGTACTCGTAAAACATATAGCCTCTCAAATTAAATCCAAATATAAGTCTGTTTTGTTAGCTATTCTATACAATTTAAGACTATTTGATGTTTATTTTTTTTATTTCATATTTGTTCTATTTTTTGAGGCCTTATTAAATAAAAAAAATTAACTGAATCAGCTTCACACTGATCCCGCACACAGTAGGGGTTAGCTAGTGTTAAGACACTCCGTTCCCCACTTTCCGCCTTTCTGAAGGCATTGGACATGTTGAGTGCCAGAACTTAACGCCACCCTTTGACCTTGACACCGCCATAAATTAAAATAAATATTTGATTCCCTCGAGTGGAGATCGAACCCACAACCAGGAGCGTTTACAGTCACACTCTGTGCTCCTGAGACTCGCCTCCTAATGGAGTATTAATTTAAAATTAAACTAAATAATTTAATAAATATACTATAAGAGCGTAGTAATAATATCCGTATGTTATTGTTATGAATCATAGTGCATGAAATTGTCGATAATATCTAATAATTAGTTTAATTCAGAACGTTAATATATTTCAACCACGTTATCGACTTAGTAAGAGCTAAAACTTTAAGAACCTTTATTCATTAATTGTGATTTTCGGCATATGTTAATTTTTATATTCAGATTTTTATACTACGTCTAAATTATCACTGGGACTAAGGTACAAAAAAAATAATATGTGTATCATTTTAGGAATCTAAAATGTTAGCATCTACTGGTGCTGCAAATGAGAACAATAGTACAGTAGTGCCAATGATAACTCATACTGCTGCAACACCACAAGACTCTCCATCCACGACCTTAGAGCCTGGCGCTACGTTCAGAGACTTTAATGTAGCTTTGACATTAGAAAGATCTACAATGCTTTCAAGCTTAGACTCCATAGATCGGACTTCTGTATGTATTTTCATGCTAAGTATTTTGGTATAATTTCATACTTCACGGCTCTCGAAGCATTTAGATATTTTTTAGAATCGTATTTTTTTAACTTATTTGAAAATTTTGTACTTATCTTTGATAGCTTGGATAGTAAGTTGATTTAAATAACTTTTTCTTTTCAGTGCTCTAGCATACCAGGTTTATTGAAGCCGCCAAATAGTTACACTTTAACACTTCACTCAGCAGCAGCACAATTAGGAGCTGAAAAAGCCAGACTACCGCCGATGACCCTTGCTCCTCCTCCTTTAACTTTGGCTCCTCCTCCATCACGATCTACTTCCCCTGGATCAACACCAACTACTCCTAGATCATTGCCCTCACTAATGGTTCCAGAAAAAAATCTTCAAGTCGCCATTGCCAAAGATGATAATTGTCTCAATGTTAGCGACAAATCTAGTTTACTTAGTTCTCAAAAGTAAGTATTAATATACAGATAGTGTTATTATTAACGTTATAATTTTAATATTATCTTTTAATATGAAAAATAAGAATCGAACTTAATTGTAATATAATTTAAAGATGCATTATCTAAATTTTCTATATATGACATAGGTAATGGAAATAATTGTTACAGAAGTCTCACAATCACAACTCCAAATTTAAACGGAGATGACAAGTGCAGAGTACAACGTGGATACAGTTGGCGTCTCTCTAGACCGAGCTTACGGAGAAGTAAGAAACAAAGAACTGGCTCAGATTCTGATGCTGTAGTCTTAAATAATGGTAGAGACCATATTGCGTGTAATGGTAAATATTATTATTATTTATAACATATATGATTTATAATTTAAATTTAATTATTATATTTAAAAAATATAATATTTATTAGTTTTTATAAAATAGCCAAATTCATGGAGATGTTGATTTTAAATAAATGTATATTTATGTTTCTTATTTTATTCTAGGTTCTAATCTTAGAAAGAATGAACTACTTTTATCATCGTCTATGGTAATAAAAAACGACACTCAATCAGAGTTACCCAATAACAGGTCAAAAGGACAATTACCAGCTCCAAGAGTATTAGCACCACCAGCGAGAAGAGTCTCTGCTCATACTACACCTATATTGCCTGATGTAAAATTATATTTTATTATTTAACTATATTTTTTTAGTTCTTCTATAATTACTTGTATTAATTTCTTTTTTGGAAGTAACAATATAATATACTTTTATAAATTGTTTATAACGAAATAATTTAGTATATTTTAATTAAAGATTTCATATATTGTAATGATTGTATTACTAAATATGTCTTAACCTAATATGTCAATAGGTTTCATGGAAGGCACCAGAGGGTTTCTCATCAGACTCTACAGTAAGATTAGACGCGGTCAAAGGTCCACCTCACAGGCTTTCTCTTACAAATGATTACTTAACAGGTAGGAATTTTAAAATTGAATTTTAATAAATTATTACTTCACTTAATTTAACACGCATAACTGAAGTTGTGCAAAATCACAATAATACATCTATAAGTTTCATATGCAATAATAATCTGATATGCAGTTTGATTCTATTAGATATTTCTTAAGCATCTCATTTTTAATTTTTATTACCGCCCAAGGAGACAAAAAACTAAAAACTCTACGTAATTTATAGACATAGTGATTGCACTTACATATCATATACAGGAACGTACTCGCATACTATAAATAACTTGACTTGAAGTGAGACTTTAACCCTCAAATATTGGCTTAAAACCGATTAGACTCACATTATACCCATTCTATCATCAACTCCATCATTAAAGAGCAATAAAACATCATTATAATTGACGTTATATAATCTAAAAATGAATATTTCAGTGACGTCGGTATCAGAAGTAAAAGCTAGTAATTTAACACCGTCCACCCCACAATTAGCGCAAATACCCCAGCGTCCTAGAAATGAATCCATAAGACCAAATAACCAGGCTCTACCATTAATTAAACAAATTAATGAGGAGGTAAGAAGTTATTCAATTAATAACCCAATTTTTATTATCATTTATCAATGTTTCAACTTCAATTGTTATTTTTAATTAATTTTATTATTATTGGTAAAGTTTTCATTGGACAACGAGTTAAGCCGTTTAAAATTCAAGCTTAAAATTTGGGATATTTTTGTTTTTCTTTTAACAAAATTAATTAATGGAAGAGAAAACTAATTGCATAATTGTTTTTAAGAATTTTTTTAATGAAAATAATATTTACAGGTGACGATAAACAACAATATTTGTATTTTCTCATCGAGATTCGACAGGCGGCAGTTTAGATTTAAAGACCTTTTTCGTTTCATGGAGCCGACGGGGTGTCTTAAGGAAAAAGAGGATTATTCTCTTTACATATTTGCCCCAGATAACAAGTAAGGAATGAAATGCCGATATGTTTGTTCGAGATATTTATTTATACCGATGTTCATAGCTTTGGGGTGTTATATAAATATTGGTTGTGAGCGTACGGCGACTTATGTGCTTTATTGAATTTGATTTCTGACTTTGACGCCACTCAAATTGATGAATTTTAGTACATTTTCAATGGAAGTGATTGGAAATTTAAAATTTTCATAAGTAAATTCTGATATATGGGTACATAAAATGTTAATTAAAATTTATAATGTGTCGAAAGCTGTCGATGCCTATATTCTGACCGTGACTGTAACGCGACTGTTGTAGGTTCGATTCCCACATGAAAGGCAGAGTATCTAGTGTTAACACACTCCGTTCCCCATTTTTCATCGATTTCTGAACGCATTGCGTCTCAAGTGGCGGAACTAAACGCCGCGTTTTGTTTGTGACATCAGAGATTAATATAAATAGTTAATTTCTTCGAGTGGGAATCGAACATATTGTGTTTACAGTCACACTTTGTGCCCCAGCGCCACGATTGGACTCAGAAAAAATCCAAGTAGAATTATAAACCACAATCACGTGCAAGCAGCTATATCAATAAATAATCGACTATTGCATTCTGTTTAATATACAATGCAAATAAGATTCTATTCACAAAGGACAGCAAATTGAATTCGAAATACGTTTTTAATCCAATTCTTCCTCTTCACTCAATATTCATTAAAATATTGGAATCTAATAAATACGTACATTTTCCTGGCGCAGCTTAGACTGTGGTATCTACGATAGATGAATTTCAATTAACGTATCTTAGCTGATTGCAAATTCTCTGGGGGCTATCGCAATTATCCTTCAAAGTGCATCGAGATGATTTAATGGATGGATTTATTAGTCTTCGATATTAATATAATGGTATAAGAAGATTTAATATAATACCGAACTTAGCAGAAATTTATTTGACATTTTAATTAATCTATGATTTTTTTTTATTAATCAAAATTCTATACATTCTAGCCTTGGTAATTAATAATAAAACTTATTATTTGTATTGAGAGTTTGTAATAATACGAATTCTGTTACATTTTATGTAGGTCAAGTACGCTATAACAATATTTTATATAAAAATCATTTTTAGAACAAATGTTAATAACGTGCCAAAAATAATATGTTAGAAATATTTAGGTTATATATATATGTACTACAAGTCCAGGCCAGACCAGATTATACTACACTATATATTTCATTTCGGAAAGATGGAAAGAACTTTTTTTTTCTAACTCTACTTCTATTTATGTTTCTAATGGGATCTTAAATAGACATCCATATTAGTCCAGTATATTTTGATTCAATATTTTATTAGCAAAATTAAATATAATATAACTAGAGGCGAATCGTAGCGCAGTGGCACAAAGTGTGACTATAAAATCGATTGGTTGTGGGCTCGATCCCCACTCGAAGAGATGAAACATTTATTTAAATTAATATTTCAATTTCTTCGCGATGGTGACGAAGCAAAGCGCGGCGTTGAGTTCCGCAACTCAATACGCAATGCTTCTGGAATTTGGCGGAAAGTGCATTAACACAAGGTTCCTTGCTTTTGCTTGCTTTGCTTACCCTACTGTGTGCGGGATACAGCGTGAAACTGATTTAATGTTTTGATTTAATAATATAACCAATATTGAACTAAAACAATAAAATACTAACAATTCATCTAAATTCTAGAATAAGAAGACTTTGCACCTGGATGGTAACGCGTGGTTGGTTCGACAATATCGTACTATTATTCATAGCATTGAATTGCATCACACTAGCGATGGAACGACCCAACATTCCACCAGACTCTAAGGAAAGGGCTTTTCTGTCGAGTGCCAATTATGTCTTCACAGTGGTTTTTGCTGTAGAAATGTTTATAAAGGTATGTTATTATAGTTTTTTTCTTTTAATTAAGCTTATTGTCTTACAGGTTGCTATAAATATTTATATTTACGTAATAATTGAAATCTATTTGTATTTGATTTTTGATATTTATGGATTCGAATATAAAAAGGAATATTTTAATTGGAATATTTTCATTTTCTTGATCTGGGTAAATTATATGCTTTATGCCCAAATTTATACTTATTTTAGTAAAACATAAAAACTTTTGTATTTCTATATAAAAACTTTTATATATTGTGGTTTTATACATAATGAAGCCCTTCAAGAATCTGGAACACATTACCCACCCCCACATTATTGTGATGCTTCATTCCATAAAGATTTCATATCTAACCAAAATGACAAAATCATATACAACCCATGGATATTTCTATTTAACTAGCATGAGTTTTGAGACCATGTATTTCATTATGATTAAATATCATGAGTTTTTTAATTAATATTATATGTTAATCTTTTTAAATTTCTTTAAAATGGACTTAGTTGTAAACGGACATAACTCAAATCTATAATATATATATCTATATTAAAATATCCGAAAATAGTAAAAAACATATACAAATTGATTGGATTCGAACTCACGACCAGCGACGTATTATATATACATTAAACAATTGATATTACAATCTTTAAATTCTCTCATTTTTTCCTATAAATTCTTGTTATTAAATTACATATAAAAATTACGATATCTAATATGAAGATATAAAATTATTTATTCTAACCAAAAGGTGGTAGCATCTGGAATGTTCTACGGATCAGAAGCATATTTCACGTCGGGTTGGAACATAATGGACGGCTCTCTCGTTATAATATCAATTATTGACTTATTGATGTCTCTGGTATCCGAATCCAGTCCGAGAATATTTGGAATTTTAAGGGTAAGATTTACTTCTTCTATTACTTAATCTGCACAGCTATTAGGGTACGCAGAGGGATCCTTGTGTTAAGACACTCCGCTCTCCACTTTCCGCTGAATTCTGAAGGTATTGCGTGTTGAATGTTGAAACTCAAAGCCGCGCTTTGCCTTGACACTAGACCGAAAAATAGAAAATATTTAATATTTCATTTCCCCGAGTAGGAATCGAACCCACCACCTGGAAATAAAAACTAAATTTAGAATTGACTTTATAATTATAAGATGTTGTACCTGGTTTTATGAGTTCAGTTCTTTATTTTTAACGATTGCTCGAAAAGCTTATTACAATGATATTATATAAAACAGCCTAAAATGTCGACAATGTCTACAGAATATCAATTTCCATGCTAACCTCAAAATGTCATTTCAAGCTGAAAATTTCAAAAATCTTTTGTACGCACATCAAAGTTAAGCTCGATAAATGTTTAGTGTTTACTCAGTGCGTTCACATATTAATTAACCAGTCGTAGAGTCCTTTTACTATACCCGGGACTATTAGGGATTCGATTTCTAGTCGAGGGAATGAATTATTTTGGATTTCCTCGCGCTGGTAACTAGACAAGGAGTAGCGTTGAACACTGCCAAGCAATGTCTCAAGTTGGGAGTGAAATGTCTTAAAACTTAGCTCTCAACTTTTCTCCCGATCCCGAACACAGCATGAAACAAAAACAAAATATAATAAGATTTATCTTATCGATATTTTTTTTCAGGTATTTAGGTTACTAAGATCATTAAGACCTTTAAGAGTAATAAACAGGGCTCCAGGTTTGAAACTAGTAGTGCAAACACTGTTATCTTCTTTAAGGCCCATCGGCAATATAGTACTGATATGTTGTACGTTTTTTATTATATTTGGAATATTAGGAGTACAGGTAAAAAAAAATGACATATTTCTATTTTCTATTTTATTATATTTATTATTTTAAATGAGAAAAATATTTTTTATTAATTTTTAGTTATTCAAAGGAGCATTTTTCTATTGCGAAGGTGCAAATATTAAAAACGTAAAGAATAAATCCGATTGCCTTGCGATCGATGGGAACGTGTGGGTCAATAGGAAGTATAATTTTGACGATTTGGGTAAAGCTCTCATGTCCTTGTTTGTGCTTAGCTCAAGAGATGGTTGGGTTAACATCATGTATACTGGCCTTGATGCTGTTGGTGTCGATCAACAGGTACGTTTTGAGGTTAACCTTTTTAAGAATAACCTTCTCAAGAATATTAATGTTGTTCAGCTTCACGGTGTATCCCGCACAGCAGGGTAGGCAGAGGGAACCTAATGTTAAGACACGCCGTTCCCCACTTTCTGCCGAATTCTGGAGGTTTTGCGTGTTAAGTGGCAGACTCAACGCCGCGCTTTGCCTCAACACCAGAGCGAAGAAATGGAAATATAAACGTAAATAAATATTTGACTTCCTCGAGTGGGGATCGAACCCATAACCGTCGCGTTACAGTCACACCCTTGCCTCATTAATAATATTCTAAAATATATTAATTTCTTACTATTATGCAACTAATATTATTTCAAAATACTAATAAAATAGATATATCCTACAAATTGTTAATTATATAATAACTATAATTTTACATATATTTTTAATAGCCAATAATCAACTACTCAGAGTGGCGGCTCCTTTATTTTATTGCTTTTATTCTCTTGGTGGGGTTCTTTGTGCTAAACATGTTTGTTGGAGTTGTGGTAGAGAACTTCCACCGATGTAGAGAGGAGCAGGAGAAGGAAGAGCGAGTCAGGAGAGCTGCCAAAAGAGCACTGCAGATGGAAAAGAAGAGAAGAAGTAAGATTTTTTAAAAAATTTAATAATATTTCGTTGTAGCTTTGTTTAATTATATACTTTTTTATCTATAAATTTTATATTTTTAAAGTAATATGTTAGTTATTTATTTACCTAATATATTTGATGTTTTTTTTTTTATATAAAAAATACTGTCGTAACCAACCTAGTATTTTTAAATACAAAATGACATAAAAATAAGAAGTTAACTATACTTAAGAAATATAAAATAGTGCAGGTAAACATTTAAGTCATAATTATTTTTAAAATTTAATCAGGACACAATTTAAAATTACACGAGTTGTTTTTGCAATCGACAGTTAAAAGTTAATGGAACGCGATAAAATCTTCGTTAACGATCATTTTGTCAGAACCGTGTTTAAACTTTAAAGCACCTGGTCATATTACCCATTACTTCAATGTAACATAAAATTTGTTCTGTTTTAGTTTCAAGTTAATTTTAAATACTACCCCTTCTAAATAATCAAGTATATCTTTAAAAAACACATACTGGCTATATGTTTCCAACGTACTCGGACAGAGGTTCCACGTAATTACAATAAGAGACATGTATCACTCAATAACAACACTACACACTAAATACCTTCCAATCAGGGCTTCCGCCTACAAGTAACTGTTCCCGTTTGACACAATTTCACTGCTTTTTAAAGTCTTTTTCACCTAAATCTACCCACTTTAACACGAGTACGCTAACACTATTATATTATTTATTATGAACTAAATAAAAAATAAATTTGTTACAGAAATGCATCAAAGACCATATTATTCTGATTATTGTCAAACTCGACTATTTGTTCACAATGTTGTGACCTCTAAATATTTTGATTTAGCAATTGCCGGTGTCATCGGTCTGAACGTTGTCACAATGGCCATAGAATACTATAGAATGCCACCAGCATTGCAATATGCATTGAAAATATTCAACTATTTCTTCACCGCAGTTTTCATTCTCGAAGCGGCGATGAAACTCGTTGCACTTGGATTTAAAATTTATCTAAAAGATAAATGGAATCAACTAGATGTCATAATCGTCATACTATCGATAGTCGGGATCGTTTTGGAAGAACTAGAAACAAATATAATTCCTATAAACCCAACAATAATGAGAGTGATGAGAGTTTTGAGGATTGCGAGAGTACTCAAGTTATTAAAAATGGCCAAAGGAATACGAGCACTTCTCGACACAGTGATGCAAGCTTTACCTCAAGTTGGAAACTTGGGGCTTTTATTTTTTCTACTTTTCTTCATTTTTGCAGCTTTAGGTGTAGAACTGTTTGGTCGACTTGAGTGCTCCGACGAAATTCCTTGTCAAGGTATTACAATTGTTTTTTTATTTTCATAATATTTTATATACTAGGATAAAATATTAAATTACCTTTACTTGACAGGTCTCGGAGAACATGCTCATTTTGCAAATTTTGGTATGGCGTTTCTCACATTATTTCGAGTGGCCACAGGAGATAATTGGAATGGTATAATGAAAGACACTCTCAGAGAAGATTGTGACAGCTCCGTGGACTGTGTACGGAACTGTTGCGTGTCCACAATTATTGCACCGATTTTCTTCGTTGTTTTTGTGCTTATGGCACAGTTTGTGTTAGTCAACGTTGTCGTAGCTGTAAGTACAATGATTTTTTCTACAATTACATGAAAAACTGAGAAATATATTGACAAAAATTAAGCCTCAAATTGTAAAAGTATCACTATTTATAAGAACAAATTTTAAATAGAAATTTATTATTGGAAGTACATATTTTATATCTAACAGGTACTAATGAAACACCTAGAAGAATCTCACAAACAAATGGAAGATGAAATCGATATGGACGTTGAGCTAGAACGTGAATTAGAACGAGAGGCAGATGATGAAGAAGATCGAGCACTTTGTCGGGCCTTAGAACAGTGTACAACTCCTCGCCCTTTAAACAAGGTACCCTCCCTACCAGCCAATTTCACATATAGCGAGCCAAAACATCAAATACCCTCTCCTGCACGCAGGCGACGCACATTACATTCACACCATGCTTTACTTCCGGTCATACAAAGAAGGGCTTCATTATCGCCTCATGCATTTGGACGTCGACAGGAATCCACTGAAACCCCAACTGCAATATACGAAGAGGATGCGAGATTTATCGATGCTGATGATGCTGATGAATTAGAGCCCACGAGCCCAAGACGAGATTCCTTTACCCAAAACCGACGACAAAGAGTCGATAAAAGAAATTCTCTTCGCGGAGAAGAGACCCGCTTATTGCGTCCTGCACCAGTATTACTCTCAGTTCCTACAACAAGACAAAGTATTAAACGTTCTAAAAGAAGATTGTCTACTGATTCTGCGTTGACTAATAATGATCAAGTTTCTATCAAATCACAAATAAGTGTAGATCCAGCTATAACTGAAGAAGAGAAAATAAGAATTGTTATAGCAGAAAGAAGAAAAATTGACACAAAAACGGAAGACGTAGAGCTTTATGAACGCGGGTCCTAGTCCAGGCAGGGCCGGCCGCAGCAACACCACGAAGTCTACATCTAATCTAAAGTGGGAATGTAGCTTACCCTACGTGATTGGCAATTTACTTAAAATTACATTGTATTGATTTAATATTACGTAATATTTTAAATGAAGCCAAATTTAATTTTAACTGTTGTACTAAAACACTTATTATAGATTCTAACAGAATGATTTTCTACAAAATAATAAAGATTTTAAGGAAATTGACAATCATACCCTGTTCTCACAACTCCCTTCTTCATCTCTAAGGATAGTTGGAAAGCTGAACTGAAGTATGACTCGGTTGTTAAGTGACACAGTGAAGTAATAATAAAAATACTATAAAAGACTAAAATTAACGCGACTTGTGTTTGAACTTTAATTCTTTCAACCGAATGAGTGACAGTTGGTTGGTACTTGGTAATGTGTTGGGTGTATCCTTTATAATTTCCCTCGTAACGTTTGTTTTCCCACCGCGGCCGGTTCGATCATTTGTGAAGAGACTTTAATAAATTTAAGATTAATTTTTTAAATTAGTTAGGTAGCTGTTAGAACTAGTCAATTTGTGGTGGTGGGATGTTTTCTACGAGTGCTAATGTTAACTTCATTACTTGTTCTTGTAATTTATTCGTACGGTGCTTGCTGTTTATAATTGATATATTATGGTTATTTTGTTATCTCAATCCTCGAGGAATAGATTTTTGTTTGATGTTGTTAGATTTTATTTAGATATTTAATTGGACATTAGCTATAATTTAACTTTAAGTACGGGTTTCGAATCATTGAAATTTAGATTAATATACGTTAAATATTTTAAATGCCTATTGTAATGTTGTTTTTAATGTTAATGTTTAGTTTTAACTGTACCAACTTGTAGTAAACGACTGTTTAGACTCGTAGTGACTTTTCTAGATGAATCTATGTCAATCTATTAGGATAAAAACAGAACCAAAAGTTCGCGAATTGAGTAATCTCTTTATAAGACAAAATAATATTTTCTGAATATAAATGACTCCTATTTTCATACAAAACATTAACTTATTTAGAATTTAACTGGTAAACGCACATATTAGAACGTAGAATACAAAATACATACTTTCAATTGTACATGCAACTGCAAATGAACAAACCTACGTACGTATACTATGAAAATTAATAGATTTTCCGAAAAAAATAGATTCAAATAATTTAGAGTTGCTCTCGCAATTTGTATTAGTGGTGCCAAATTTACAATTTAGTTTAATAATAAATGTCTATTAAACGTTCATGTGCGTACCTTCTTTTCGCTGTCAAGAACTAAATTGCTTGAAAATGAGAATTTAACAAAGACAAAGAAACAAACAAGAGTTTTTTTAAATATCAATTATGTTTGTATAGATCTTCTTACGTAAAAACATAATTAGTTAGGGAAGTCAGCAATAAATTTTATACTTCGACTGTGCCTTTCCTATTTCTAATATATTAGCTTGTGAAATTGATGGAAAATAGACTCAAAACTTGATGTATATTGTAGAAGAGGAAGAAAAGTAGGTTATAAATTATCGTTATAGTTTTCTTCGAAATTTTCATAGTTTTTATAAAAATTATACGAGATTCAATAACTATTACGACCGATCCTATCATTCCAAGACATATAGTAATTTCTTCTTCTATTATATTCTTCTATTTATTTTTTTATTATGAGAGATCTTCCTTTTAGAGCATTTGTAAACACCAATGCATTTTCTTGCATCTTACTATAAGCTATAAATATCTTCATCGACGATGTCTTCCACGCTATCTTTCTTTTACATGGTATTTTCTATTTCAGTACAATACAAAACCATAGATTTACACTCACAACGTCTCGTATAAAAATGAATTGAATAAATGGAATTTAGTAAAATTAAGAATAGTATTTTCGTGATAAAAGCAAATTTCGTGATAAAATGTTTAAATGTTTTTTTCGGTACTGACTGTATAATTTAATAATTTTAAGGGGTATGAACAATGTTCATTAGATGAATACACCTGTTAAAATTAGCTGGTGGTCTGTCAAGTTATGAGAGTTACGAAGTGTTAGGTTGAAAAATAAATATAAAAATCGAATTTGTCTTTTATTTTATTCAGTTTTCCCTAAAATACTTAATTTAGCTAAATGATACCTAAATTAATTCTACGGTAGCTTCACAAAATAGAAGATCTGCTAAAATGTAATAGTTAGTAGAAATTTTTTAAAACTTAAAAAAAAGTGGCTTAACTTGGAATTCTGTTGATAAAAAATATATATTAAGCTTAAGAAGAAAGAAGATATTTGAGGCCGTCGTGGCGCAGGGGCACAAGGGTGTGACTGTAACGCGACGGTTGTGGGTTCGAACCTGACTCGAGGAAGTGAAATATTAATTTACCTTTATATTTCCATTTCTTCGCTCTGGTATGGAGGCAAAGCGCGGCATTGAATTCTGCCACTCAGCACACAATGCCTCCAGAATTCATCAGAAAGTGGGGAACGGTCTAGGTTCCCTACTTTCTGACGAATGACTTTCCCTCTGCCTGCCTGTGTGCGGGATAACGCGTGAAGCTTATTTATGATTTGATTTTTAAGAAAATATATTATTTTTTTCTAAAAAAAATCAACTTAAACTCAAAAGTTTCTACCATCCCACAAATTACAAGACAATGGGTGTTACTGCCTGAATAGACACAAAGGATTCGCAAGGGGCGAGCGAAATTGAGTTCGGCAACAATCTTTGCTACGACGTGCCTTGTTAGCGGGCGCTTATAATCTTATTTGCATAATTTCTCAAAACGAATTTTAATGGGTACTTTATCGTGTTGAACAATGTAATATCGTTTTGTGGAAATTGTATGAGGTTTTGCAGAAGTCACTTTTTTTTAGCTTTGTCCTGTATCTGGTGTATATGAGGGTGGCAGAGGGAAGCCAGCCAGTTTATTTAATTTAAAAATACCTATATGTTTTTAAAACGTAAATATAAAGTTTTGCTACAAAAATTTGATATAGTATACGAGTTCATCTCCCTACATCCCCATACATACATCTCGCATATAGTAGGGTAGACAAAGGGAATTTGGGAATCTAGTTCTTAGTATTAGGACACTCTGTTCTTATAAGATACTTCCGTTCAGGCAATGCATGTTAAGAGACGAAAATATTAAATATTTCACCATTAATCTATACCTATGACATTTTTTCCTTAAATGGGAATCGAACCTATAATATTTCGCGATACAGTCACACGCTAGTGGCCAACAGTCAACAAGACAACAAGATCAACAGGTTGACTACTCAAAATTTCTTACGAAAACAAAATATAATTTAATAAAACAACGACAAAAAAAGTAATATTTTTCGTTACACGTATCAAAAACAACCAGTTTCCTTTTTCCATTTCCCAGTTATCTGCGGAAATAACTGTGTTGATAACTGTATGTTGAGGGATGTCAACGCGCCCGCCTGGAGCCTCCATGACCGTGACCCACTAACTTTCAATTTGGATTCATTTAAAAGAAAATATTTGTTTCCCCCCTAAAAGTTAAGATTTGTAAGGAGGAAAACTTAGGCGCTTGGATGTGTTCCAAATTCATAATAATTATGGATTAAATTCATCATTCATGAAACCCGTCTTCTTGCAATAGATAATAGAACTGGCATGTATTGTTTTTGTTTTAAGCCGCATATCAAAGCTGACCTGCACACAACAGGATAGGGAAAGTGAACTTGGTGTTAAGACACTCCGTTCCTCATATTCCTCCAAATTCTGGAGGCAGTTGGGTGGTTGAACGAGCGACAAGAGCAAAGAAAGTAAAATATTAAACTTCTCCTAAAATGGGAAATGAACCCTCAACCTGCCACGTTTACAGTCACGCGCTTGTGCCACTATTGGCCTCAATTTTTCCATTACTTAAATAAAAAAGTATATTAATAAAATAAATCAACAAAAACACTAATTAATAAAACGAAAATAACAATTTTTGCTGTATATTAATAACAATATAAAAATATTTATTTCAACACAAAGATTCGAGTAAACTGGCCTGCATTGACCTACATACCCGGCGTCCGGCTCCCTCCTTAATGAATAACAAACAAATGGTTATTTTTTTTACGATTGCGTAATATTGTTTTGCCAGATTTTTTATTATTAACTTAAATATTTTATTTCGTTTATGTTTTTAATTATAAAAAAAAATAAAATAAGTTTTTGTTTTTTCCAAACTGTTTTCAATTTCTTATGGATGGTTATGTCGTAAAATTAAAAATTTAAAAATAAAAAAATATTTAGTTATTTTTATTTATCTTATTACTATACAAGCTCTATTGTCATCAAAAAAAACGAAATCATTTTATTCAATAAACCACAAAAATTTAAATATAAATACACAACTGTTAGCTTATTTGAAGTGTAAAACCACATATACATGAGAAAGAACATTTTTTTCTGAAACTGGTAGAAAACCTAATATTTAATTCAAAACACTCTGAAAGATTATTTTTAAGAAATATATTGAGAATAAGGAATAGCAAGTCTATAGTTTGCTAAAGCGATTTTCGTGTCCAAAGTTTCAAAGATGGATGTCTTAAGGGCGGCAAAGTTTCAAGTTGTTTTATAAATTCAGAATCTGTCGAAAACAGACTTAAATATAGATTGGTGAAAATATAAAATATATATAGGTATATATAGGAATATAAAATATATATAGGTATTATATGGGGTATATATAGTCCGTTGTGGGTGTGACTGACAGTCCACAAAAAAGCAACAACACCTATCTACTAGCACTACGATAGCACCTCATATTATATTAAACTAGATATGTAACAAAAATACATATTTCAAAGTCATATATAAAGAACATGTACCCGAAGCCCTAGAGTCCAATCGATTGGACATAAGTTACGCCACATGGGACCGACGCGTCCTAAACCAACTTCTTATTCACCATTACGGCTGTCCCTTTCCCATTAACTCGCCATTCCACACTATCCTCAAAGAAAGGGTCTCGAATAAAAGCTTTTAATAGTTCTTTTATAGACTACTTTTCTGTTCATCTACAGGCATTATCTTTGTACTGTGTTTAACATACAAGTACTGTAGACAAAAAAATAAGAAATAAAGGAAAACAAAACTAAATGAAGATTATACGTTTATAGATTCATATGCTAACAGGCTATTGGGATATTTACATACATACAGCATATTTACGTCGATTACTCCGTTCCCATTAAGACACTTCCGTTCCCCCAATTACCCCCGAATTCTGAAGACCCAATTATCACATTCTGGAGGCATTCCGTGTTGACTGGTGGAACTCAACATCGCGCTTTATCTTGTAACCAGAGCGAGGAAATTAAAATCATTTCTTCTAGTGGGAATTGAACCCACTACCTGTCGCTAACGTCACGACTGGCCTTAACATTTTGCACGTAATATATCTTAATGTGGTAAATATCGATACAGAGTGAATTGATAAAAATGAAAATAAAAAAATTATCTGTGCCTACCCCACAAACTTGTTAACGATGACTAACTTTTCTCTTAAAATATTTTTAACAAACTTAGCAAAGTCATATCTCAAATGTTGAAAAGTAATTAAAAGTTTATTGAATTTTCTAAAAGCTTTAGATTTAGACGAACCATTTATAAATATACTAAAATGTTAATATTATTTGAAATTAAATAAGTTTAAAATCACGCGAAGTATAAATGACAGGTATTTTTTATTTTAGTTTTTAATTTATTATTCCTATTAAAAATATAGACAATATCCCTAAGTAGTTACGTCTACCCGATAAAACTAAAAGATAACAATTTGAGCTTAAACTCGAGCTACTACAGAGTGTATTTTTAAAAGAAAGTTAAAAGTTTACTTTGGCCCATCTAAGTATATGAGGAAAGGTTTAATAATAATGGTACTTTTTTATTTACAAAAATTTTATCTATCTCATAAAATACTAAAACTTTAAATAATATTATATTAAATAGAGAGTTGTGTGTTCGATAACCACTCGAGGAAATGAATTAACATTATTTCAAAATTTATATTTTCATTTCTACGCTCAGGTGTCAAGGCAAATCACAGCGTTGAGTTCCGCCACTCGATACGTAATGCCTCCAGTGTACAGTGGAAAATGGGAAACAAAGTGTCCTTACACTAAGTTCCCTCTGCTTACCCTGTTGTGTGCGGGAAACAGCGTGAAGCGTGAATTTTTTTTGTTACTATATTTACTAATAAGTACAGTTTCTACCTACTACCTAATAAATGTCGACAGTAACCGAAACACCTGCATGTAATACCTTGAATTTGTCGAGCGCAAAATATTTTCTTGATACTACGGTATTTACCTGTTATAGCCACAATTTTCCCTCATAGCGAGAGCATTCAGCCGAATTTCGAGCCAAATATTATAGAACATTTTTCTGTAGATTTTTCCTACTGGCGGGCGTAGGTATGGCGTGTTTTTTTATTTTTTCCGGTAAAACTTGACGATTATAGATCAAAAACGAAAAAATATATATTAAATAAAATAAATAAATCAGCTTCACGCTGTATCCCGCACACAGTAGGGTAGGCAGAGGGAACCTAGTGTTAAGATTCTCCGTTCCCCAATTTCAGCCGAATTCTGAAGGCCTTGGGTGTTGAGTGGCGGAACTGAACGCCGCTCTTTGCCTTGACACCAGAGCGAAGAAATGAAAATATAAATGTAAATAAATAAAAAATATATAAAGTTGTGTAATAGTATATGTTTATCTACTCGACTTAGGTTTCTAATAAACCAGTCTAGATATTAGCTGACCTAAGACGTATCTAGTAAAAACTCAAAATATTTTTGAAAAATCATACTAATATAAATAATTAATACAAACATATCCCAACCCTTTTCTATAATATATATTACATATATATATTTACATGAAAATCACAAAAGAGATCCTGTAATACACGAATGGCGAACATTCGTATAATTTATTCAAATACCAGCAAAGACGCAACTGAAGCAACGTGACAATTTTACACTTAAGTGCGGGTACATGTTGTTATTGTATTTTCTCTCACATCATTTAGATCAAGTGAGGAACGGAGTGTCTTAACACTAAGTTCCCTCTGCCTATCCTGCTGGGTGCGGGATTCAGCGTGAAGCTGATTTAAATTATTTAGATTTTTATTTTTCTTATAATAATTTAGATAGTGTTCAATCGATTATTCGATTTCTTTAAAAAAAATGACAGTCTGAATACAGTGTATCCTACACACAGAAATTATGAACAAAATAAGCAATGCCGGTGACTTATGGAAGAAGTTGCTTAAAACTAATTTAATTTGTTCCAATAGTTTATTTATCATATTTTAAGACTTAAAAATAGATATAAAATTTTTCAAAAAAAGTTTTTAAATAAAGGTTTCTGGTAGAAATCTCTTTTAGAGATATAAGTCATACACTAAACGTTTACGTACTTTATATTATTCTGCTATTTTATGCTCTCTATATATTCTTTCTTCTGTGCTAATTAAATAAATTTAAAAAGTCCAATTAAAAATAAAATTGGTTTTATTTTCGCCAAATAAAATGCTATTTACATTGACCGAACTCAAAACAAACAATGAATGAAAAAACGTAGAGGCTATTGTCCTATTGTAAAACTCATACATCAAATACATAAAAATATAAGCAAAAATGTAAATTCCACTAGTTGAGTTTGTAATATTGAAACAATGGTTTTTAAATGAACACGTTTTGCCATTACAAACACAACAATATTACAAGGAAATAAATATTCTAAGCTTTGATAAAATACTATATCTTTTAACAACAAGAATTCGTTATTAATGAATCACTTTGTTTTTTTTAGAACTTAACGTCCACGATTACGTTTTTTTTTTAGAAGTCAACGTTGACGATCACTTTGTTTTTTTTTTTTTTAGAACTCATCAAGAGAAAAGAGGGATCAAAGTTGTTGACGATAAGTTTGTTTTTTTTTTCCTTTTTTTTTTTTTAGAACTCATCAACAGGAAAGAGGCATCAAGTCCCCCGAGCCGCACCAGGCAGCAAATACCCTAGCTACGCCACTGTAATGAATCCGTTATTTATATATAGGTAGGTAAAATTGGGGGTTTAAGCCCAACAACGTTTAAACCATTATTTATGTTCTTCAAATGGATGGAAATAGTTAAGATAAAAATAAATACCTAGGCTATTTGGAAAGTTAGTATTTTAATCTTGGTAATTTAATACCAATCAAATCATATTTATCATTTATTTATCTTTTTTTTTTATATTAATTTTAACCTTAATAAAAAAAATATATGTACATATACGACAAAACAAAAATCTCCCTGCGTAAACCCTCGTACTTCATAAGGATATGAGATATGAGGGCCAGGTTCCACCACCCTGAACTTATATACTTGCAAAAAAGTTTTTCTTAAGAGAAAATCAAGGTATATAAATAATAAGGACGAGGTGACAATGATTAAGGAAGGCGGTAATTTGTCATACCAAGGACACCGGACGTTGCCTGGACCCTATCTGACGTAGAGGTAAAAACACCAGAATACTTCCCTCCTCCGAAATGAAACTTAAATAAATGGAGGAACAGAATATTTATGTAGATACGTATTATTTTATATCATTAATTCATCAAAGTAGTTTAATAGTAAATTAGTATATTATATTGAGGCCTTTGAGACCAGTTGTGGCGAATGGGCATAAAGGTGGCAAATTGGGGATTACTGTAAACGCAATAGGTCGTGGGTTCCAACTGAACACAACACAAAATTAAATATTTATTATTTTAATTTCTTCGCTCTGGTGTCGAGGGAAACCGCAGTGTTGAACTCCGAAACTCAACACGCAATGCAAAGAACAAACAGAATTCAAATTCAAAATATTCTTTATTCAAATAAACTTATTATAAGCACTTTTGAATACCTGAATACTAGGTTCCCTCTGTCTACCGTTCATCCTAAAAAATTAATATTATTTTTAGGAAGCGCTGTCCCGCTAGTTTAACGTGATTTTTAATATATTAACAATATTCACATTTCGTTTCAGTAATTGATCACACTAGGCCTACCTACTTTACGCAATATAGCGGGAAGCTGAAAAAAAAGATATTTTTATTGTTGGACGCGAATAACCTTTAACCCGCAAATAAATTTTAAGTTAATCCACTATACCAATTTAATATTATAATAAATAAATTATATGTAACAATATATACATAAACGAGTAGTTTAACATATGATACAAAATACGATACAACACCAAAAGTAATTTTAACATAAATCGAACATAACGGAAATTACTTTTCATGTTTCTAACAACTTGTCATTTGCACTTGACAACTGCTGGCGTAAAATATTCCAAAATATAGTTTCTTTGATAACATTAATCTATTTATCCTATCCTATATCTTATAAAACAAAGTCGCTTTTCGTGTCTGTCTGAACTTTCTAACTCTTCTTCTTCTAAACCACCCAACGGATTTTTATGCAGTTTTCACCATTAGGTCGAGTATTTCTCAGGGAAGGTTTATATATAGTTTATTATTTGTACATTCTTATGTAAATTAACATAAATACGATAAATGTGTCTAAAGTCCTACCCCTTGAGACACTTTCGCGCATGCACTGCTTTAATGGTAAGTACTACATGAAAATAATGTACTGGAGTATTGTTTCTCTTAATAAGATCTACAAAAAAGTCCGCGAGAGCATATTTTTATCTTTTAAGAATAACGTGTAGTGATCATATTTCTGTCTAAAAATAGTAATTTCAATATATTTTTTATTGTGAGGGATATTTTTCCATAATGGTATCAATCCTTATCCTTTAAAATACTTTATTAAATTTCTACGTTAAACGAAGATAAAATTAGCTTTTTACACTATTTCGAAATTGCGAATAGTTTTAGAGAAAAACGCATTTAATTGTTGACACATCCCGCCGTTGACACATCGGCTGTATGTTACTCAAGTTTCACTTATCCCTTACTTTTAGCATATAAATAAGTATATTAGTTACGTTGGCCATTTAATGTAGATCAAAACTGTCTTTTACTGTTTTTTCATTTTAATAAGTTCTTTAGAAGTTGTTACAATATCAAAACATCCTTGCTGCGAATCGCGCCCCGCGACGTTTTGCTTATACAAGCGCGTCATGAGCAGTCATCGGTGGTTCAGGGATAGAATACCCTCTTCAGCATTAACCACAAGCTCGAAAAAAAAAACCCGCCTGCCTCTATAGCAACGAAGATTTAGATGCACGTATTGGATAATTGAAGTTGAATGTATTATTTCAGCGCGATATATTTGGTTTCATATTTTTTGTTGTAGTTATTAGTAGGTAGGTTTTTGTTTATAATTTCTTCCGTTTAAAAATAGTCATTTAACTATCTAAAAATAGTCATTTAAATATATTTTAATAAGTACTTGAAAAGATTACTAGCACAGATTTAAAATTACGGTACCTACTAAAAAATCCTTGCTGTGTAAAACAATTGGAAAATCCTTATTGAAACTACGAAAATGCGGGTTGCATTAGAGTTTAATTAATTTTCACTTTAACATTAATCTTAAGTGCTTTGCAAACATACATTATATGAATAATCCAGTAGTAAAAGCGGGCGAAGCCGCAAGGGGGTCGCTAGTTTATAAATATATTCGGAGGTGTAGATCTGTAATTTCCAAAATAACTATGTTTTATAACTGTGTTTTTATATATATTTAAATTATTTACACTATACTAAAACATAAACAAACAATATTTCTCGTTTTTCTGGAAGACCTGAAATTTTTTTTTGAGATTTTCACTGAAAGACAAAAGTGGTGGTGAAACAGCCATATAGATTACTTTTTATACCAAAATCCTTGTGTGATTACGAAATCGGAAGCAATTCAATGGCGTTCCTTATTATTGTTATTTAAGACTAATTAAGTCTTACACCCTAATGTTATGTAGCCTATAGCTTCTACCCACAGATATAGTCTATAACTTCTGGAGTCTTTGGAGAAAGTAAATCGGACCAGTAGAACCAGAGAACTTAGCGTTTAAACAAACAAATAAACTCTTCCGCTTTATATTAGTATAGATAATATCTTCAAGCTTCATCTGTCAAAGTTCATCTGTCCACCTAGAATCTACTTACAGTAACCATATTAGTACTAATAAGGCCATTTCCTCTCAAATAAAGTCCATCACATACATATATTTATTCGTACGCAATTTTCAGTAAGGTTTTTCCGAGACTCAGGTTCCCCGAGGGACATTCGTACGGATCAAGAAAGAGTATTAAGAAATCCAATTTTCCGTTCACTCTGGTATTAAGAAAGAATACGTAATTTAATTCTTTTTAATCTCACGCACTGAATATGTTTAATACTAAATGAAGTTATAAGAAGAACAGAACTAAATGAAATTTATTTTTTCATACTGAAATTTATTTTATATACATACATATATAGAATATATGTATGTATATAAAATAAATTTACATAATACTAGCAGACTCAGGTGGCTTCGCCCGCTTCAATCATACGAATATTTTATTAAATATATTTAGGGGGTAAATTCAAATAAACCGTGAAACACGTGTTCAATGCAATATTTTTAAGCCTGAATTTCAAATTTTATCAAAATCGGTGCCAATTTTAAGATTTTTCCATACAAACGTCGAACCCCTATTTCACCCCTTCAATTCCCAATTTTAACATATTTTACCAGTAAATTAAAATTAATTTAAAATTGAAAGTCCCACAAATATATATAAACACAGCCAGTTACAACATAACAAAAGGTAATTTTTGCAACTCCTATATTTACTTGACCTTAACCCCCACAAAGTACTCGCCGAGTGCAGACAAGTGACTCCGGAGACCCCGAGAGAGGAGCAAACGCCTTTCGAGTGCTCGCTTTGTATTCAGAAAAACCAAACTTAGTCGAAATTATTAATCTCAGTGACAAAAGAACGCTTCAAACAATACTTACCGAGGTGCGAAAGCTATGAAAGTCTTTGTGAAATATCGACGAGATGCAAAATTGGAAATAGAATATGAAATGCCTGATATGAGCTTCTTGGATTCTTTAATATATTTTTATATATGTATTCTAATTTTATTAAAGCCATTTTATTATACTTTTGTAAGGATGACAAATTTGTTGGTTGTTGTTAAATAAATATATCGAAATATGTACTGAAAAACAAATTAATGAAACAAAAATATGCAATATATTTAAATTACAAAAATTGCATACGTTTTTTTATTTTACTTAATTGTTTACAAAATAAACTTAATTATAACAAAAACTTAATAGCTTAAAAATACATGCGCTGAGGGGACCTGGGATCCTAGTGTCAAGATACTCCGTTACTATCACGTAACACAACTTACGTTCCTTACTTTTCTCCGAATTCTTTAGGCCTTGCTTTTTCAGTGGCGTAACTCGACGCCGCGCTTTGCCACCGACAGAGAAAATATAAAACTATAAAATCATAGTATAAATTATTATTAAACTGTAGCTGTATTTCATTCACGAAATTACGATTTGTATACGAAACGAAAATATACAAAAGCCAAAGGTTATATTAAAAATGAACTTTCACTAACTGTTTCCCGTCATGGCGCAGTCGTCTGTAAGTAAACGACGGTTATGAGTTCAATTCCCACTAGGAGAATAGTAACAAAATAAAACATGGCGTTTACTTCCGCCACTAAACAATATTCAAAAACTGAAGCATTTTAACCATAAAAATAAAACTATTATTTTACTTATGTACGTATAATTTATCGATTATTATTTAAGAATACCTAACGTAACAATTCAAAACGCATGGAACGTATACACGTTTCATAAATAACACGGCTAAGCACTTCGACCAAATTGTCACGCGTGAAGTCACGGCTGACAGAGAGTGAGTGCTACTCTATTCTAAAAGGAGAAATCATTGAAATGTTTTTTTTTCATACATCTATCACAACTAGACAGAATTTTTTTAGTTATTATATATTGAGGACAGTCGTAGCTCAACAAGCACAAGTACGACTATAATCGCGACGGGTTGTAGGTTCGATTCTCATATATTTATTTTATCCTTGGTGTTGGCGTTGGGTGGGGTGCGGAAAGTGAGGAGCAGAGTGTCTCCATAATAGATTCTCTCCCCCGACTGCGGGATAACGTGAAAATACCATTTAAATAAATAATGCAAATATTTTACCTACAATTATAATTGAATTGTGAAGATCAAATGTCATATATACGTTAAGCCTCCAGCCTACGCGCTGATATACTCTCCAAAGCGGAAATTGTGAGTCAACCGAAACGTTCCAGATATCGTTAAAATACCTATTACGAAGAAAATTCGAAACATACAAGCAAGTAATGAAGGCCAGTGTGCAATTAACAAACGTCTGACTGTGAACACAACAGGTTGTGAGTTCGATTCCCACAAGAGGAAATGAAATATTTAATATTTTATTTTTTCAATCTCGTGTCTAGAACATGCAATGCCTCCAGAATTTGGCGGAAAATGGGGAACGGAGTATCTTAACACTAAGGTTCTTCTGCCTACCCTGCTGTGTGCGGGATACAGCGTGAAATTAAAAAAAATTAAGTAATGAAAATATTTTTAAATTATTAAGTAATAATTGAAATTTATTATTTCAAATTGTAATTGACGTGATTGCTGCGAACTGCTGCAATAAATATTTTTTAGAAATATTTTTTATTTTTATATATACTACACAGTTAAAATTTAAATAGACTTAAAGAAAACAAAATAAATAAACTTAAATAAATAATTTTGAACAAAATACTTCAACTTATACAACAATATAAATACAATTTTTCACGTTTAAGTTATGTTATATATAGCACTAACTGCTGTTAAATTTGTTGTCAGGCTCGAGAGACCGAGCTCAGATCTGAGATCCCATTAAGAAATCCAATTTTCTATTCGTTAAGTACAGAGGATTGAGATGAGTCTTTCTTAATTAATTATTAAGTTAAGAACTAACTGTGTATTATTTCTTTCTACGATTTAGCGCGATTATTTTATGTAAATGAAGTAAAATATAAATCGATGATTATTATTATATTAATTTATTATTTATTAAATAGATATTGTGGCACAGAGACACAAAGTGTGACTGTAAGCCAATTGGTTGTGGGTTCGATCCCCACTCGAAGAAATGAAATATTTATTAAAAATGTATATTTCCATTTCTCCGTTCTGGTGTCGAGACAGAGGGCGGCGTAGAGTTCCGCCACTCAACACGCAGTGCCTCCAGAATTCGGCAGATGGGGGGATTCAAATAATTTTTAAAGATCATCAAAAAAATAAGGAAAATCATTTAAAAAATCATCAAATAATGTATGTATAGGTATAATATACACTGACTAAAAATTCTAGTGGAATTCGGAACTCGACACAGCATTTCTATTGACCCCACTACGCTACAAGGGTAACCAAATCTATATTTATTGTATAATTCTTCAACTCTATAAAATATTGTACATAGAATTTTAATGTTAGCTAATAAATATTTTCCACAAAGAGAAAAAACAAAAAGAAAAACAATATTACCATTGTATAAGGGTTTTGTTAATAAATTATTTTAAACGACCGCTCTCAGAGATTCGCGCTACGACTACGAAGCAATGAAAGTTGAGAAAACACTTGCACGGCAGTAGATCATTAATTATGGGTGTTGTTAAACAAAGTTTAAGATTTAGTTAATTTATAAATTTAAAAAAAATCAGCTTCACCCTTTTTTCCAACACAGCAAGGTAGGCAGAGGGAACCTAGTGTTAAGACACTCCGTTCCCCACTTTCCGCCGAATTTTTCGAGGTGACTAAACGCCGGACTTTTGCCTTGGTGCCACGAACAAACAAAGATATGAAAATATTGATAAATAATAATTCATTCCCCGGAGTGGGGATCGAATCCCCACAACCTAGCACCTCTGCGCCACGAAGTGACGGCCTGAACTATAAATTAATTTTTGTTTAAACAAAATTTATTTTCTTCTTTCACCTTCTGGTTCAAAATAATGAAAAAGATGGAAAACCTTTACCCTAAAGTAACGTTACATTAGGATGGATCATCTGTCACAATAAGCCACGGGAACTAATTGTCTTTTTTGTTACATTCGAACTACCACAATGAGGAAAAAAAGGAGACAATTCTTGAGCGGAAAACCGATAGTCTACCATTGATACCTACCTACTACTAATAAAAAAGCATATTTCTTATCATATTTATCTATTTCTATGCCGTCCAGAACGCCTCTTCTGATTTCGATAGGTTGTGACTTCGATTTCCACTCGAGGAAGTGAAATATTTATTTTAATATTTTCATCTCTTCTACCCACTCAAGCAATACCTCCAGAATTCGGCTGAAAGTGAGGTATGGAATATCTTAGCGTAGACTCCCTCTGCCTACCCTACTGGAGAAAAATAAGATAAAAACAAAAGGAAAAAGGCCTCTTACTAGTGACCTCTTTTTACACAAGTGGCCGCAAGCGTTACAATAAACCCTGTTCGTTAAGTCAGATGTAAAATTTCATTACGCCCAAATAAAAGTAAGGAATAAAGTAATTATACCCGCATTTTTTATTTTATCCAAAGGAAATGAAAATTAAAAGGGTAATTTATTGAAACAACTTAATAATTTATTAAAAAAAAGCTTAACCTATTTGCATAATTATAAAATAAAGAAAAATATTTTTTAAAAATTCCATTCTTTGTTTTACAATTCTTAAAAGAAACCAGGAAAAGGACTATTTAAAAAAAAAACACTTTTAGAGCATATAAATAACAAGCATTAAAACAGCTCGGGTCTTTTATCCACGCAATAAATCTGGAATTCCCAATAACCAATTTAGCTAAAACATTTTAGGTCGTTTTACAAGTTAAAATATTTCAAATAATAATGCTGTCACTGAATCGATTGAACGGTAAACAGGAATGCGGTTTTAAACCACGTTTCTGAACAGTTCTATTTAGAACGACGGATTTTGATATTCTGTCCAAAGTTTATAGCAATACTAATTATATTTAGTTATTTAGACGAACTAGGTAGTTAATTGAATTCTGTTCACAGAAGATTTTTTTTTTATTTCACGGTGTATCCCACACATGGCAGGGTAGGTAGAGGGAACCTGGTAACCTAGTATTAAGACATTTCAATAACCCACTTTCTACTTAATTTCTAATGCATTGCATATTGGGTAGCACAATTTAACGCCACGGTATGCCTGGTTACCATAGCGAAGAAATGAAATATGAAATATTTCATTGAAATATTTCATTGAAAGGAATGAAATATGAAATGAAATATGAAATATTTCATTTCTTCGAGTGGGAACCAAACCAACAACCGCAGCGTTTACAGTCGCAAGCTTTTGCCCCTGCGCTAACATAGCTTTAGGCTATATAAAAAATTCTAACAAGTAAAGCTTATTACACTGTTCAAGAATATTTAGAGGATAAACATGTATGGAATTAATGTCTATTGAATGTAATGCAGGATAGCTGCCAGCAAATGTAATAGATTGTACCATTGACTTTGAAAAGAGCAACTGTTGAGTTTCTTGCCGGCTCTTCTCAGCAGAACTGCCTCTCGAACCGGTGGTAGCTTTTTGTTTATAATTATGTTCATTCGACGATTCAAAAGTGCTTATAACAGTCTATTTAAATAAAGAATATTTTGAATTTGAATTTGAATATGTTTGTGGTTGACTTTTGTATAAACTGTGTCACAATTTTAACTGTGAGTAGACTTTATTCATCTCCATCAACACTACATCCAAAAATAGTAAAACCAATAAATAATGATAAATAAGTGATATAAAGTAAGCATATATATTTATTCTCTATAATATTTCAACGTATTACGCTTGGACATATCGAGTTGAAATTCAGGCCATATACTCACTTCTACTGCCCCTTTATTTCCTGAAAAAATCGTATTTCTACATTTACTCAGAAAAAAGATATGGACCCTTATGTTCATCGCAAAATAACTTACGCACTTCCAGTTAACCTAGAATTATGAAATTTGGCAGCTAGCATCCACAGATAGTTCTAGTTTGAGAAATAATCTGAAAACTATACATTTATGGTTAAATACTAAAAAATTAAAAAAAGCCTTAAAAAAAGGAACCATTTAGTATTAAAGCCGCTAGTTCCAGTGAGGTATCAGATGAAAGGACTCTGGCTAAGCTCGAGACCTCCAATTTTTGTACGGAACTCTCGGTGTAAATAAATAATTCATTAACCACAATTTAAACAACCTATTTAATCATTATAATTTTTGGGTAGTGAAAGCTCTCTTTCCACTATGACTTCTATAATATAATGTTTCTGAGGAACAAAGATATCATATTCTAGACATGTGTGAATCCTATGTAATATACTATCTTACAGTAATTAGTGAAGCCGACTCCTTCAGCTAGATTAGCCGTCGAGACGCCAGTAAACGAGGCGACGTGTTCAGAACTTCCTATCCTCGTATCATCCTTGTAATAAAACGTTGATTTTATGGCTTAGATTACAAATATCTCGATAAGACATATTTGATTTATAGGTAATAATAATAATAAAACTCTTTATTGTACACCCAAAAAAAGAAATAGAGGAAAACAAATAAAAGAATATGGTACAATAGGCGACCTTATCGCTGAAATAGGTACTGTTACCAAAGCTTAGTTATTAGATTAACAGATTTACTGCATAAATGTTTTTTTTTTGTTTCACGCAGCATCCCTCTTATAGCAAGATAGATTACGGAATATCTGTACACCGGGATAACTATTGTCCTGGTGTATAGATATTCCGTTACCCACACACAACCCAATTTTCGAAACCAAAGCCAAATATTTTAACCGAAGCGAATAAATTAATATAATTAATTCCCCTGAATGTGAGTCGAACCCACAACTACTTACTGCGTTTGTAGTGAAACGATGTGCCACTGCATATGTAAATCAAAAATGTAAATATTTTCCAAAACTTGAACCTATGACCATTGAATAAAGGCAGTCAAACACAACTCGATAATTTTGATAGATTATTTATTTTATACTCTCCTCTACATGTGGGATTTTTCCTAAGCCAATTTTAAACAAAATATATTTTCAAATAACAATTAATCTTCTGTGAATCGAATTCAATTACTTATTTTAGCTAGCTTGTCTAAATAACTAAATATAATTAACATTCCCAATTTCACATAGAAATTACTATGAGCTCATAAACAGCGTGGTCGGCAATAAACGTACTACATAAATCACGCTTAATACATTACGTACGATCAACGGAAACATTCGCTTTCCATACGATTTTATTAAATAACTAGCGACCCGATCGCGGCTTCGCCCGCTTGAACTTCCGAACTATTAATTTACTAATCTACATTACTTTTGTATTCTAATAATAATAACATTTTAAAAACAACCCATATTGAAGAGCTAAATTTCAGCCAATTCAGTAAAACGGCTGTTTGTAGCAATTTTATTGAACAACATTCTTTACAATAGTATATCTTTTTATATTTATAAACAATTTTAAATAAAATACTAAATATTAAGAGAAACTTTCCGAAATATAATAAAAAAAACTATGCTATTTGCATAGATTTTTCGGTTAAGCGGTTTTAGAGATTAGCGTGAATAAACGCACAAACAAACAAAAAAATTTTAAAAATCATTGTTTTTGTTATATTACGTTATTAAATGCCACCAATAAGATTTTTCTTACATATCTTCACCGATCCGTTATGATTTTATTAGACGTATAGACAGATAAATGTAATTATATACGTATAGATAGATAGATAGATAGATATAGATAGATAAATGTAATTTTAATTAAAATGTACATACTTCAATAAAACTTAAAAGGCTTGCTTTCTTACTTCAAAAGCTAAGGGATATTAAATTCTTACTTCAAATGTCCTCAATGCTTAATCTTTTATTATAGTAGCTGTAATAAAGAATGTTGAAAACAGGGTGTTTTCTAAGAACTGTTATAACATTGTAATGGTTCTAAGTATATACTTAGGGTTGCCAGTAATCTATTTTAGATCTTTATATATAGTATATAATGTTAAATAAAATTATTATATAATAATGATTTCTGAGGAACAAATGAATGTTCATTTAACTCCTTTTTAAAACTGAAAATATTCGGCGCTTGTTACAGTAATTTTCGATTATTTATTTTTAGGGTTCCGTATCTTTTAGGGGAAAAAGGAACCCTTACAAGACCAGTATTTGATCCGTCCATCGGTGTTCTCAGCTATTGTGTTTTATGTAAATTAGATTGGTAGTTTAAGAGCTACAAGCACTTTGTCAAAATGAGGTAATGGTATTTTTGATCGGGGTTTTTTTATGTTTAATTTTTCTATCTAATTCCATTTGAAAAGTGTTTTTATTACACCTAATTTTTAATATTTTATATTTTATAAGTAGCATTGTTATTGAAAAAGGTTTCATAATTTTACACATTTTACTACAATTTTGCTTTGTTCTCTAAAAATAATACCGTAGTTTTTATTTTAAAAAATCTTATTCAGCATTTGTCAAAGTACATATAGAACAAATTGCGCTTTACAATGTTAATTATTAGAGTAATAAATAGTTTTATTATTTTCTCTATTCCTTCATGATTCTTTTAAAGACTGTTATGCAAAATGATAAAATTTATAACATTTTAGATTAACAATTAATTTACATAAAAAAATTGTAGAAATTTTATGGAAATTACATGACCGACGACGAAAAAGTTAAAAAATAATATTTTGGATGTTTCTAAATAAGCATATTTAACAAGATCATTCAAAATTAGGAGCCATACAAGAAGAAAGAAACGCGACGGTGGTGGACTCCTAACCGACTTCTGTAAGAGGTTCTGTTCTGGCAGAAGTTATCAATTCGACTGTATTTTTCTTATATTTTTTCTTATATTTCTTATATATAATTACCTCAGAACTTTTGACTGGGTGGACCGATTTTGATAATTCTTTGTCTATTTGAAAGCTGGTACTACCCGTGTGGTCCCATTTTAATGTGATCCATTTCTATTCGTGAGAAAATTACATACTTCTTAAATTCGATTGCATTCAGTATGTGCGTGACAATCGATTTCGATGATCCTTTTTTTATTTGAAAGGATTCACTTCAAGGGTAGTTTAATGAGAGTTTGGATAAGTTTTGATTATAGGATCCGGTTGAAGTCGTTTTTTTTTTGTTAAAAATTATAATTATTATTATTTCCTCGTTTTAGTTATAAGACAAAGTACGGCGTTGAACTACGCTACTCAACACGCAATGTATCGTAAATTGAATTAGAAGTGGGGAGCGGAGTGTCTTAACTCTAAGTTCCCTCTGCCCAGAAATATGTCTTAAAGTCTAATTTCATATGACTTATAATAATCAGAATATACATAGCATTCATTAATTAAGGACCTCGTAGAGATCTTGTAGCGAGACTGAAACGTCACGGAAAGTTGGTAATGTGGTTGAGGACTTGAGTAATTACTGTCGAGGGAAATGTATTCATCACATTTATACGACGTTCCTTTAAAAATGGTACTTTGTGAAGAAACCTTTATGACTAACCATAGAAGAAGTTCCATGGTTAAAGAAACAAACAAGTTGTGAATTTAAAGTTTTAATATTATAAATATTTAAAAAAAATTTAAAGCTCTATTTGAACTTAATATATGTAGCACATTGTCTTCGCTCGGTGTAAGTTGTAAGCAGTAATTTGAAGTTAGTAATAGGTTCGATTTCCACTCCGGAAAATTTTTACATTTAAACTGTTTTATTTTTCTCGTTCTGAAACAAAGTTTGCTTTAGTTAGCTTGTGAGACAAGCAATGCCAAAAAATGGGTGGAAAGTGGAGAAAGGAGTGTCTTTACATTAAATTCCTCTGCCTACTTTAATGCAAAACTAAACTTTACCTAAAATTTCAATCAATTCAATAAAGCAATTATTTTGTAGCAATTTTATCGAACAAAATATTTTATTTTGATTTACCTTTTATACTTATGAAAAAAAATGAAAAAATTGTTAAAAATTGTTGTTGTAGTTTCTATTACATAGAGATGCGTGCGCCAATACAAAATTTTCTTATACAGGTGGAATTGTAAGCGCCACTTTAAATGAAACCACAGTTTTAACTACTCTATAAGAGCCTAATATAATTCAGAAAAAAAATTATTCCCAAAAATGAAAAAGTTATTTTTTCAAACAAAATAAATAATAAAATTATCGTTTTAAAATAAAACGCCATTTGTAAAGTATAACATAAGCACGCACACACTTACCTGTCAAAGCGGCAACGTCGCTTACGTATGTGTGCGTGAAACGAAATACAGGTATGGATAAAAATCGTGAAATGAAAAAAAAATCCTACGTCCAAACTGTTGAGGTACCTTGAAAATTTTTTTAGCACTGGGTTTGAAATATTTTACCCTATATGCAGTTTCAGTAAAAGGAGCGCTGCCTCTTCCACCCTGTATATCTTCCATGTTACACACAGAAATCAAGTACAATTATATTATATGTATAGATATAAATATTAGAGTCTCAAAGTCAATTCACTGCAGCTCATTTACTTTGCAAGCGTGTGTGTGATTTCGAGGTAAACTTAACTCTAACTCGGTTTAAGTCGAATTAGCAAGACGACGTAGTACCTCACTTAATGTTAGTTAACTCTATCCTTCTATCATAAGCCTTATCTTAGATTTACTTTAAAATAACACAAATTAGTTATAATAATACAAAAATTAATAAGAAAATCAATTATTTCACGTCGTATCTTATGTATAGTAGGGCAGGCAGGGAATATAGTGTTGAGACTCTCTATTCTTGACGTTCCGCCGAATTTTTCGAGGCACTGCCTTAGTACCAGAGACAACGGCCTCAATGTAATAGTAATAATTAGCTAATTTTCCAATAGAATATGGAAATGGCTTAATTCTTTTTCTTTGTTATTTGAAATGGAATAAACAAAGAAACCAAAACCTAGCAGAAACAAAAGATAACAAAAGCTGTCAATCGTTCAGTTGAGAAATTGATATGTTACGTTTGAAAGCGGCCGGTAGAGCGTGCGCCAGTACCGCGCAGTACAATCGATTCAGCAACAAGTCTGTCAAAGCCTTAACAGATTTTCAGGCATACATTATTTATTACCCACCAGTAGAGTATATGGTTTCCAGTTTCCAGTACCTCAAAGAGGCATAACGGAACCTTTTGTTGTCCGTCTGTCAGTCTCTCAAGATCGATCTTGAGATCACGTGGAAGTTTTAAGCTATAATTAATTTTTAATTAATAATTAACTATAGTCTCTTGAAGCACAGAAAAAAATAAGCTTCTAGGTCAGATACGAGAATTTATACATCATTTTTCCTGCATTTTGTCTGGAATTAGCCGCGATATCAAAACCTATGGAAATAAATATCAATAAATCTTCAGCCTCAGCCTGTTCTTATTCGTTTTTCAGCTTCACACTGTCTGTATCCCTGATATAAGGAAGACACAGGGAACCTAGTGTTAAGACACTCCGTGCCCCAATTTCCACAAATTTTTTCGAGGCATTGCTTATTGACTGTGTTATCATAACGAAGAAATTAAAATATGAATAAATAATTATTAATTTCCACTCGTGGGAATCGAAGCTTCTACCGTCAAACTTCATAATTATTCTATAATATTTTACACTTAAGACCTTCTATAAAGACGACAGTCTAGTCATTACCTATTCTAGAATACACATTATCTTTATTAGGTACTATTCATAGTTTACATCAGGGGACTTACATTAGGGCCGAGCTATTACCAAAATGAGGTTGGTATTACTCTATACCTATATATGAATGATATAGGACGAATGGACTTAACGACTAAATTCTAAGGAATGTAAATTGGAATAATTGTTATCGTAATTTGCCATCTAAGTTTTCTATAGAAACTTTAATTAGACATTTATATATCCTACATCTTATAAAACAAAGTCGCTTTTCGTGTCTGTCTGTTGTTTCTAACTCTTCTTCTTCTAAACCACCCAACGGATTTTGATACGGTTTTCACCATTAGGTCGAGTATTTTTCATAGAAGGTTTATATATAGTTTATTATTTGTACATTCTTATGTAAATTAACATAAATACGATAAATGTGTATAAAGTCCTATCCGTTGAGACACTTTCGCGCATGCGCTGCTTTAATGGTAAGTACTACATGAAAATAATGTACTGGAGTATTGTTCCTCTTAATAAGATCTACAAAAAAGTCCACGAGAGCATATTTTTATCTTTTAAGAATAACGTGTAGTGATCATATTTCTGTCTAAAAATTGTAATTTCAATATATTTTTTATTGCGAGGGATATTTTTCCATAATGGTATTAATCCTTATCCTTTAAAATACTTTATTAATTTTCTACGTTAAACGAAGATAAAATTTGCTTTTTACACTATTTCGAAATTGCGAATAGTATTAGAGAAAAACGCATTTAATTGTTGACACATTCCGCCGTTGACACAACAGTTGTATGTTACTCAAGTTTCACTTATCCCTTACTCTCAGCATATAAATAAGTATATTAGTTATGTTGGCCATTTAATGTAGATCAAAACTGTCTTTTACTGTTTTTTCATTTTAATAAGTACTTTAGAAGTTGTTACAATATCAAAACATCCTTGCCGTCCCGCGACGTTTTGCTTATACAAGCGCGTCATGAGCAGTCATCGGTGGTTCAGTGGTAGAATGCTCGCCTGCCACGCGGGCCCGGATTCGATTCCCGGCCAATGCATTCTATTTAATTTTCCTCACAGGCAGCCACGTAGTGCTTGCTTTTCATCAGGGACAGAATACCCTCTTCAGCATTAACCACAAGCTCGAAAAAAAAACCCGCCCGCTATAGAGGCATAGCAACGAAGATTTAGATGCGTTTGCATGTATTGGATAATTGGAGTTGAATGTATTATTTGAGCGCGATATATTTGGTTTCATATTTTTTGTAGTAGTTATTAGTAGGTAGGCTTTTGTTTATAATTTCTTCCGTTTAAAAATAGCCATTTAACTATCTAAAAATAGTCATTTAAAAATATTTTAATAAGTACTTGAAAAGATTAGTAGCACAGATTTAAAATTACGGTACCTACTAAAAAATCCTTGCTGTGTAAAACAATTGGAAAATCCTTATTGAAACTACGAAAATGCGGGTTGCATTAGAGTTTAATTAATTTTCACATTATCTTAAGTGCTTTGCAAACATACATTATATGAATAATCCAGTAGTAAAAGCGGGCGAAGCCGCAAGGGGGTCGCTAGTATAATATAAAAATTTGTACGTTTCTTTGAACCGATTTCGGAAAATTATTTTGATATACTTTGTTGGACTTGTCTTGAAATTAAAATATATAAAATTATTTTTTTAAATAGTTTGTTATTTTGTTCATAATTCACTTTATTTGCAAAAATAGTATGCCCTTATATTACAAAGAAAAAATACAACTAAAGAATCACAGAAAATTTGATGAAAACAAACAGTATACCATTACTGGTTTCATTGCAAAGTTTCCTTTTACAAACCGTTTGATATCCAACAAATAGTAAAGTTCAAATACAAAGACTTGAAAGCTGCACGCTTTGAGACGACAGAGGTTTTTGTTACCTACTCTACTAACACTACGTGCCTGTTGAATACAGCTACTCAATGTGTGTCATATAATGGAGAAGTTTTGAAAACATACATATATAATGGAGAAGTTTTAGCGTCACACAGTATCCCAAAATGGAGAAGTTTTGAAAACATATTTTGTTTTTAGCGTTACACAGTATAAACCTAGTGTGAAGACACTCCGTTCCCCACTTTCCGCCGAATTTGCCGAGGCATTGCGTGGTGACATGCGGACCTCATCGCCGGGCTTTTGCCTTAATGCCAGAACGAAGTAATGAAAATATTAATAAGCAATAATTCAATTCTTCGAGTAGGAATCGAACCCACAATCGTTGCGGTCACAGCCTTGTGCCCCTACGCCACTACAGCCTCGTTATATAAAATCACATAAGCATATATACGACGTTAGTAATTGATAAACCGCCCCAAGAGCTAAACTGTCGACTGCCTAAATCGACTTAAGCCAGTCCATTACACTTCTACAACCTGAAACTTGTTGCCCAGGGACGGACAGAGGCTGTAGGAACCTGAGTTCATTTTCAATTTACTTTCAACAGGTCGTTTTTTAATATATTACCTACAAACTTGAATTAGTTTATGATTTTTTATATTGTATACAAAAATATCACCATCATAGAATTACCAGTAAATATTGTTAATAATAATTACGGATAATAATTACGTCTTGAATTCACAATAGATAACCTAGAACGGAGTGTCTTAACACTTAGGTTCTTTACGTTCTCTTTATTTTGCTTATATTGGATACATACTATTAGGAACATCTTTTTTTTTTTACCTTCACGCTGTATTCTGCCTACCCTGTTATATAACAGGGTAGGCAGAGGGAACCTAAGAACCAATCTTTAAACAATTTTGTTCCTCACTTTCTAAAAGAACTCCATGTTGACTGGCCGAATTCTAAAAGAACTCCATGTTGACTGGCGGAACTAAACGCAGCCGCTCAGCGCCGGAATATCGGTACAATTTAGTCCAATACGCTTGACTCTTAAATATCCTGATTTGGTTTGAGTTAAGCAGTCCATAGACTCACTTAGATGCAAGAGTCTTTAATACAACAAACATTTCATTTCACATACATACCATACCTGTTGAATAGGAATTAACATGAAAAGCGTGTTTTGTATGCGGAAACGCTTTACAAATGTTAAGCGAAATTAGTGAATAGAGTAAGCGGAATTGTACTTTTGTTTTTTTTTGCTTTTTTTTCCAGCTTCACGCTATAACGGGTAAGTGAAGGGAACTTAGTGTTAAGACATGACACTCCGCTCCCCACTTCCTAACGAATTCTGGAGGGATTGAATACTAGTTCAGGAAAAAATCTGAAAACTATACATTTTTTATTTTTTATCTTTGAAAATATAGATAGGTAAAAAAACTAGACTTAAGCATTAAAATCAAATACCTCTTTACATACGTCTGTAGTAGTAAAGTCCTGACCGTCGCGCAAATTGCCTTCCTCATTAATCACAAACGACGCTTCATAAACATGGTGGTGGTGGATGCCATTAGTAATAATGAATGTATTAATACTATTTACATTGGAAATGTTAATTGAAATTAATTTTTAATTAACTTGTTTTTAGGGTTCCGTAACTTTTAAGGAAATAAGGAACCCTTATAAGGTCACTTTGTTGTCCGTCCGTCTGTCTATCTGTCTGTTAAGAGCTGCTATCTCAGGAACGCTTGGCTCTACGGCTCTATGATTTCCTAAAAAATAATATAAAATAATAAAAATATATATTTCCACATTTACTTAAAAAAAAGATATGGACGTTTATCTCGCAGTAAACGAGTATTTTTACTATAAAAGGAATCATAATTAAAAGGGTTGAACTAGAATTATGAAATTTGGCAGCTAGTATCTACAGATAGTACTAATTTAGGAAAAAAATCTGAAAACTATACAATTGTGGTTAAAAAAAATAAAAAGTGACCAAACACTTTCCCATTTGCATTTTTCACTTGGTGATTTCAGAGCGGGAGAATTAAAATAGTTAAATTCCTCGAGAAGGAATTGAATTATGAATATAAATTTTATACACTTAGATATTTCACAACCTCAATTGAAAATTCTTTCACAATTTATATTTTATATCGCTATTATTGAATACAACTATAATAAAACTGCCGTTCCACAGCAGTTCCGTAAGTAACCGTATAACATTATAAGTAGATTTAAACGATCGACTTTCGGTATAGGAATTCTAGAAAGTCGATGCAGCAAGCTCTTAGAATTTTAAAATAGACGAATATATATAGAGGAATGCGCGAGTCGAATCCATATGGAGGGTTCCGTTATATATAAGTGTTACGGAATATATATCTTACGTTATACTAAATGACTGCTATATTATAATTTTCTTTTTTTGATGTATAGGCAATGATCAAACCTAACAATGAACTGGTCAAATCTATTAACTATCTATTAACAAAATAAATATAGATTTTTTAAATAATTTTACATCTTTAAAAATCTTATTTTCTCCCGTTTTGAAAAGAATCCTTGAAAGGTTCGGGTTCACAATGTACCTACCTGTATTTCAGGCATCGTTGCCGGTCATCGGGCAAACTCAATAGTCCCGCAGATTTCGTATTCATATCGATCATATATTATGGAAAAGAAGGTTGCTGTGTGGGGGAAACTTTATAAGATTTGTGCTTAAATTTTGAATGCTATTAAGAATGTACAGGGAACCTAGTGTTAAGACACTCCGTTTGGCATTTTCCGCCGAATTCTGAAGGCATTGCGTGTTGCGTGGATGAATTCAATGCCGAGCTCTGTCTCCATGCCATAAAGAAAAAATAAATAATAATTATTATTGATTAAAAAAAATATTTCCTCGAATGGAAATCGAACCTACAACCTATCGCGATTACAATTAGCTTGTGCCCCTTGCAAATAAATAAAGATTTGAAATTTACTTACAACAAACAAATATCATTTTATTGGGTTAGTCTCAGACGCAAAACGAACGCCGTCTTGAGTCGCCGGTCTCATATTAAAATCTCAATATAAAGTTGGTGATATTAGAAATCTCTCCCCACAGGTGGCGAGGTCGTTCCTCCGCTGACAATGTTGCACACGAGTGCCCTCTAGTGGAAAGATAAACTTACAACAAATAGCTTCGCTTGAAGAAAATATAAAACTACTATTTAAGTTTATTATCACGGTGTTACATTCGATTTTATGTATTCAGCATTTATTTCTACGAGCAAAAATATTTTAAAGCTATAGTAAATATTATTAAAAGTAGTAATGAAATGAGTAATTCCACTACATCATGTTGGACGAACCAACGAATCAGACACAAAATCCAGCTTTTACAATGATTTACACTTGTTCTACACAATTCAATTCTATATACACTCGTAGTTACAATATTTAAATACAATAACTTGTCTTGACAAAATCTTAGAACGTAATGGCCCCGGGTCATCATCGAGGTCTTCTCACTCCCCCGCAAGGAGAAGGAGGAAACGATTTTGGAGCATTGCCCCCTGCCCGTGGTTGCAACCGTCGCCCACAACTATGGGCGAGTCACTGGGAGGTCTCCTGAAGGCCTGTGTATCCTCTGTTTTGAGCCACTCGCTACTTGTGCGATCCAGGTGAGGCTCTAGCTTCACTGTGGGGACGGGTTGAGGCGACGGGAGCTTCCTGTGTGAGCCAACGGAGACTGCCTGTGTCTTCCGGACGTTAACGGACAGTCTCCACTTGGCAAACCATTCCGGGAGAACATCAAGGGCACGCTGCATCTTGACTGCAGCATGCCAGGGCTTCAGAGACGTAGTAATCAAAGCCACGTCGTCGGCGAAAAGGGCTAGATGTGCTTGGGGATGCACCGGGATGTCGTCGGTGTAGATTGCATATAAGGATGGCCCCGGGTGCCGTGTCGTCCGTGCTTTTATTGGAAAAACATTAGTACAGACGCAGCACAGCGCCACCCAATACAATCGGTAATGGAAACAATATCAAATGACGTCCCCGCAATGACAGCGACATCTATTATGGAAATTATGCTAACAATCATCATCATGAGACACTTCTTCCTCCACCTTGATGGTGATGATTGGTGGAACTCCATGCCCCCAAATGAAGATCGAACTCACAATCGTCGCGATTACAATCACTCAACGCGCTAAAAGGGCTTTAGTTTTAATAAATAGTTAAGTACATCTGCAACTAAAAATACTGTATAATAAATTCTTCGATGTTCACGATTATTACACATTTTAAATGAAACTTTTTTAACTATTTTTTTTAGATTAATCTCACGAGAAGACTAGTCTATTCTTCCAGAATTCGGCGGACTTTGGGGAACGGAGTGTCGTAATACTAGGTTCCCTCTGCCAAAAATATATGGGGAAATTGACAATAAATCAATGACAATTTATTTTACACGTAGTATATATAAAACAGCAAGTTAGAGGTAATTCACAACGGGAATACCTGATAATATTTTCATTAAATTTTCTTATGGACAAAGTAAAACAACTTTTCCACTCGTACTAAGCGAATAAGAATTTGAAAGGCTGCATTTCCTGTGCAGTCTGCATTTAGACTTCGTTAGCGGCGTTCGTTGGTAACTTCAAAATTTTCATTAGTATGAAACTTTTGGACTGTTTTATATCTTTTTTTAAGTTAATCTTATCTATTTTATTTTTTATTTGATTAATGTAATATAAAATTCATGCTGTATCCCGCACAGATTAGGGTAAGCAGAGGGAACCTAGTGTTAAGACACTGTTCTTTATACCAGAGCGTAAATATGAAAATATAACAAGTTCATTCCCTCCATTGGGAATTGAACCCACAACATGTCGCTTTGACAGTCTACGATTTAATTAGATATTTTAAAGTATTGTTTCAAAGATATATCCAAAGTATTAAGATTTATCATAAAGTTATTTCAACAAACGTCAAATTTAATAGTGTAGTCGGATGCAATAGCTGTATCTGAGAGGGCTCGTTAAGGCTGCAATATGATTTATGACGTCAGAGCAAACTTCTGGTGACTGAACTGAAATTAATAGAGACTAGGCACTATTATTGTCCCTTATGCGGTAATACAAATATAAATAATATATTAGTTATTTCATAAATTCATTACATTTATTTTAATGTTTCATAAAAGCCTTTTGAAAATTATTCAAAAGATAAAATCGCTGCGTTGAATTCCGCCACACAACACAATGCCTCGAATTCGACAGAAAGTGGCAAACGGAATGTCTTAACACTAGGATCCCTCTGCCAACCCTTCTATATATGGGATAAAGCGTAAAACTGAAAAAAAAAAGATAAAAATAGGATGATTTTCGACATTTACAAAAAGATATTGTAACAAATTCGTATATTGAAATAATTTTATAAGTAAATTACTTGAAGGCGTAGAAAGAATCTTCGTTGCTAACTCATATATCTCGCTCACAGCTTTTAGGTAGGTACCATATGCAAGACATGCCGTTGAACTTTATTAATATTACACCAATATAGAGTTAAGGTAAGAGACGCTTCTCTGAAATCTAATTTTCTCTTCATTTTCTCAAAATCATATTATTAAAACCAGAATGAAAGTTATGATTATTACTTTCTTTATAATACAATGAAAAAAAAAGATATTGTAACTTTTATAATTGCTGTTAAAGTTGGAATTGTTAACATGATTATTATTTTTAAAAAAAAAATCAAAGCAAAAAGCACGCAGAATCTATTCCTATGCATATATAAAAAAAAAAGTTGAAATTATTTCAAATGACATTATAACTGTCACAACAAAACATTTTTGTTATCACCGTATTTAGTTTTTTTTTACAATAAAATTACTATCAGTCAAAAATATACCGCAGGAGGAGTTTGCTAATTAATTAATGATTAATTCATTTAATATTTATTGATGAATATGGAAATTACTAGATCGGCAACACACACGAAGACCATTATCAATCAGTTGTACTACAATTTAATTTTCATTTTGTAATGAACGATAACAAAATTATTGTGCTGCCACCGATTCTAAGAAAGTCCTATTAATATGTGTAATATTTCATATAAATTATAATAAATTATTGTTTACCAAAACTTTTATATACAATATATCATTATTTCACAAATTTATTATTATTTCAAATCAAATAGCTCTTATTATTATTATTTGGCGGAAAAAGGAGAACGGAGTGTGTTAACACTATGTTCCCTCTGGCTACCCTGCTGTGTGCGGGATACAGCGTGAACCTGAAAAAAAAATAGCTCTTATAAATGAACTCTCTGGTATACCGTAAGTAGTCCAAAAAAATATCTCATGAAAAATATAAACAGGTAAAAGTTAAAACAACAAAAGACAATATTTTTTTAAATATATATAATTACATATTAAAGACTAGAAATATCCTTAAATATTATCACTGAGTTCAATGAACCGTTTATACAAAATATTTTTTGTTGTATTCCTAAATAAAATCAGCTATATTTTTATTTAAAAAAATGCTTTAGCTGTCTATTTATCGAGGATAATGGTCTATTGGATCGCAATCTGGCAACCGTCCGCCCTTTGAAAGAGATATCTCAATAAAAGGCCAACACTTAATTGTAAATAATGATCGAAAAAGGAATATATTTATTACTACCAAATCCGTATTTCAGAATTTCAAAATAAATAATTTGTTTACACAGAGAAATGAGAAAAAAGTGCCGTATTTTCTAAGCCTCTGATGTCTCGGAAATTCGGAGGAGAGTAGGGAACGGAGTGTCTTAGTACTAGGTCCCCTCTATTGTAAAGCGACCAAATATTAAAGTATATTTCCTATGTAAAATTATTACTAAAATATAATAAATAATACATTAACATATATTTTTTACATTTATTACATTTAAAATACTTGAAAAGATCTGTTCTCATACAAATTTTACTCATAGAGAGTGGTTTGCGGTCCTTATAGAGTAAGCCGCCTAACATTCGGACAAAGTGCGGATTATATTTAAAACCTTACGTACATATAAATTCCATCAATCTTTCATGAAAATTTGGGTGTCTTTTAATCCAGGACTTCACTAAGTAGACTTACTTATTATACCGGTATAACGGAAATGAAATCTGCTTTATATTAATAAATCTCTAGTCTGTCCATCATGCAATGTCTCTAACCAGATCGAGCATAAACGTACAATTTACTACAAGTAATTCGAACTTGTCAAGAAACTGACCAGGCTTAGAGTTATTTTGTATGCAGTAGAAGGAGTAGATACAAAAGTATAGAATCGTTCGGGGTAAGTGGGCGCACTTATAGAGTTGAAGCCTCATTGTGAAATGTAATATTGAAATAAGATAAGTATTTAGTACAAAAGAAATTGAAACTTTTAAGCAGTTTTAACAAATTTGAAATTTGTTGCTATAAAATTAAAATTTGAAAATTTTAATCACTCCAAGTATCTACTAAACATAATCACAAATCAAGCTGTTAATAAAGTAAATATATAAAATTTTATTGGAAATTAATAGAGATGTATATAGTTAAAGTTCGATAATGCCTACTTTAGTTAAAAAATATATATATTTTATTCATATTAATCGGTTTACCAGCCGGTAGATTTTGCAAGTAGCATAACATGTAGTTTTCTAAAACTCCAAAGAGTTTAGATTAATCAACAAAAATAATTTTAAGTATATTATTAAAAAACGAAGCATGGCACTGACATAACGCGTTTGTTTTGTCACATTGATATTTCCATTTGAAAGGAACACCAAACGAACCCCCTACCACCGCGTCGGAAGTTTGAGGAACAGACATTGCACTTACCTACTGCGCTTACTTACCTTGAATCACCATACCTGCATTTGAGAGAGGTCTTGCTATAGGTTCACGGCCTGCCTCGGTCTATCATATTTACTCCCTAAATACTTCCACACAGAAGTCCGCACTAATAGATAGATTTATTTCGAATTTGGTTCGGTATCGCTTTTACAATGGAGAACTAATGTTAATGCGTAGTTCAAGTTCTACTCACCTGATCCTCCTCAGCACGATGGGTCCACCACCTGCACGGTCAGTACATTGTTGATAGTTGCTTCTCATTATTATAAAACTATTAATAGGTATTTCTAAACTAAAAATAGTATTGTTTAAATGTCAGGAGGTAAGTATTATTGTTCCTCTTTCACATAGACACACTTCTAACACTTTACACAGCACACTTAACACTGTTTCTATATAACACTTTACACTTATACACGTTTTAAAACGCATAGTGCCAACAATGACACTGATTTTAAATACTTGAACATAGTCACAATTTTACACCTTACGAGAGGCAGAATAACGACGTACTGACTCAATCCATCAAAAACGTCACATTTAACTTATAAATAATTATGTGGGTATTTTTATTTTATTTTCTGTAAAGTACCCTCACACTGACAATTGTCTTATAGTATATATATATATACTTCTTTACTTCAATAATATAACAATAAAATATTTTCACATTTAAAAACAAGCAAAAAATATTTTGAAATAAAAACACGATAAAACTAAAGGACGTTTTAAATTGTAAATCAATGTATTATTCGTGTATAACTTTTATGTTTCTAGTATAAAAACATAAAGTTCAGCACCATTTCACGTCGAGTCTGTGGATTAAACGGGGCTTAACGTTTAAGAAGCTTACGCTTACCGCAAACGTAGCTAAACGCCGATCTCGGCCTTTGTTTAAACCACAAGTGACTCGAAAAAGAATCTTGACTTCAGTAAGCTTTCCAGTTTCATCGATAAACCTACTTTTCAATCGTTAGGATTTTTAAATTGTGTCCTTTTTTACTTTTAAGACATTAAATAATAAATTATATAAATAGGTTGTTATATTGTTTTTTTTTAGCTTTTTTTATCTCGCACATAGGATGGTAGACATAGGGAACCTGGGAACCTAAGTGGTGGTGTCGAAACTCTCCATTCGATTTATTTTCTTTATGATGATATCAAAAAAAAATATTTATCTTTTTTTTCAGTTTCACGCTGTATCCCGCATGTTAGACAGAGGCAGCGTAATGTTAAGCGTACATGTCAGACAGCGTAATGTTAAGTCACTACATTTCATAATTATTTAATTATAATTAATTTGAAAAATCTCGTTCTTTCAGTATAGGTATATACTATGGAACAACAGAAACGTTTTCTTTTAACCATGAAAAGAACATTTTTAAGCAAGAATCCTGCTTTTTCTAAGCCACATTCAGGCAGACCATTGAAAAGATTTTAAAGCACTAAGTGCAAGAACAGCTTTGTTCAAAATGCAAGTTATTTCAAACAAAATATTAATTCTACTGTTGAACTATTAAAAGATTTTAATCTTAGCTCTTGCAACAAGTACCCAACTGTAAATATGTAATTTCCGGAAAACACCCGCTAAAAATTCTTGAGAAAGGAAATTTCTTGCTCGGTTTAGAGGAAAATAAAAGTGAAGTTTTAATTCCTCACGGACGTTAGACTTTGTATATATATATCGTTTTTGGAGAACCATATTGTAGGTATTATTTTCTGAAATCTGTATAAAAAATTAAACATGTCTCGTATACTTATGGATATTGTCAATATGAAGAAGAACACAATAGTTAATCTCTATAAAACAAATAATAATTATTTCATATTAAATCTGTAATTATTAATTTAATAATAAACATTATACAATAATAAAAATAATTAGACAATTACATAAAAATGGGAAACATAAATATCTTAAAGCGAACGGAGTGTCTCAACAATGGGTTCCCAGGTTCCATATGTCCTGCTATAAACTAAAACTAAAACTAAATATATAGTAAAATACTAGTATATAGAGTTGAAACAAAGAGCATTGTTTTAACTCAGTAAATCTCTCGTAATTCCTAGACTTGCCTCAGCTGTATGAAGTGACATTTCTCATGTTAGCATATACGAGTATGTATGTAGTCCTTACAGTTAACAATAGTCTTGTTCTAAAGATATAGTTGGTTTGTGCTGAACTTGAAGTGACCGTGGAGTTCTTATCGTGGAGTTCTTCAGGTTCGTACAGGACTCTTACAGTTTCTTACAGGTTCTTCTCTCTATGGAGTAGGTACAGATCGTCGGCGCAGGCACGAGTGTGACTGTAATGCTACAGTAGGAGGTTCAGTTCCCACTCGGAGGAATGTATTATTATTTATTAATATTTTAATTTCTTCTCTCTAATACCCAATGCCTCGGAAATTTGGCGGAAATTGATTAGCAGAGTGTCTAAACACTAAGTTTTCTCTGCCTAACCTGCCAGATACAGCGTGACGCTGATTTAAGAAATTAGAATAGAATTAGAAGAAATAACGTTGGATTAACTTAAAAAATTCTAAAAACAATATATTATTAAGATTTTCATGTAATACCAGAATGTTACAAACATTTTCTAGTCAAACAGTGTAGTCAGAAACAGTAGTTGAATCTGAAATGTTCGCTCGTTAGCGCTGTGGTATGATTTATGGCCTTTGTGCAGATGCAAACAAGTAGTTTTATTAAGAAAAATACGAAAAAACGGCATGGTGAGTGCTTACGGTGTAATCATGGTTTTGCCTTTGAAGAAGTGTGTGACGACAAGTTTTAAATTATTCAAAAATAGTAATAATTATTTATTAAGTGAGACCAGTCGTCGTTAATGCAACTGGTTGTAGGTTCGATTGTAGATTCACACTCGATGAAATTAAATATTTAATGTTTTTTCTCGCTCTCCAGTAACGAGGAATAGCCAACACACAAACAGAGTGTCTTAACACAAGGCTACCTTTGCCTACCCTGCAATCTACGGGGTACAGGGTGAAGCAGAAAAAAGCTTTTTAAACCGTGATTCAAATTATTATTTATGTTTATATTCTATGAAACTTATAGATTTTTATCAAATATATAAAAAAAATTACAAACTATGCAAAAAATATCAATATCTATATAATTAAATATAAGTTTTCTAATATCACAGTAAAATAATTTGAATCCTATTTAAAAAAATAATGAGTACAGAAAAGATTTATATTAAAACTAATAAAGAAGATTGTCATCTTAATAATATATCCATAGAGTGCTATTTGTGCTTTCTTCATCGAACCTGTTCGTTTTTCCTATAAAAGGCCTTGACTGTCAATTTAGCGAGAATAATGGCTTTTCAGATCACAAGCTTGCTGTCTCATGAAAGATATATCATAATAAAAGATTCTCAAATAATAATTTACGCTAAAAATATACAGAAGTTAAAATGGAATCACTTTTTACTTATTTTTACACGTTTATCTTCCACGCAATCTCTCTCTCTCTGTATCTAACAAATAGCAGAATATGCGGAGAAAGTCTTCCAAAATTATTATATAATCATAGTTTTGTTGTGATAGTTTTCACCCACAAACTAATCTCTTTGTATACGGATCTGACCCTTAGCGTTGTTTGCAAAGTTCCCCAAAAGTTGAACACCAATATTTACTTCCCCCTAGGCCCCTTTTCATCTTTTTAATCTAACCGTACAAAGCATTTGTCCGTATTAAATATAATTTATGCAATATTCGGGTATTTTAATCTTTTGCCTTTATGTCAAATCATATTTAAAATTAGGTGGATAACAAAAATTATCATTGGTTTTAAAACCAATTTTACTATTATCTGTACTACACAATAGTGTAAGCAGAGATAACCTGGGAATCTAATGTTAAAACTCTTCGTTTCTATTAAAACACTTGCATGCCCAATTATCCAACGAATTCTACAAGATTTGCTTGTTAAATGGTGGAACTAAGAGCCTTATTGCCAAAATAAGAAATGAATATTTTAACAAATAATAATTCATTCACTCGAGCGGGAATCGAATCTACAACCATCATATTATAGTCACACCTCTGCCCATGACGACCTCAAATTACATTTGTATGCTATATAAAAATAATATTTATTCTCTATTTCAGTATATTAAAAAAAGTATCACACTATCTAAAACTTTAATGCGTTCATCTCCAGAAGTTGTAGTGGCTTTTAAGAACACCTTCCGCCCATACCTGTTGAACGAGTACTCACGAGTGAAGCCAGAGTTGGGGGAACCTTTACGAGCGTAGTGCAAAACTTTTACGGGTGAAAGAAAATTTTGCGTGAAAAAGTAAAATTTGAAAAGACAATATATTTTTGTGAAGAATATGTGTGTGTTATTTTAAATGTTTTTTTAGAAAACGTGAAATAAAAATTAATGTGATATTTGGTAATGATATCTAAGAAAATATTTCTAGATATATCTTTATGGTAATCCGTTGAAGAAATACACAAAATTAAAATTATTAATCCATACCTATATTATAAATTCTAAAGTAACTCTGTCTGTCTGTCTGTCTGTCTGTCTGTCTTTTACGCAATCAGGCCCAAACGGCTAATTTAATTGTGATAAAATACACATTTAGATATACTTGAGGGTCTCGGGATAAACATAGGATACTTTTTTTTCTCATATTTGTAATATTTTCGATATATACCAATATATTAAAATACTTATTAATTTGACATGCAATTAATTCCGCCATGTTAATAACAACCGTCGTTGCTAAGCAACGATTTGCAAAGTTTGTTGTTAGAAAACGTCACCCGAAATGAGCTTGCTTAACGCATCTCTCTATTGAAAACTGAAAATGATTTCATAAATATATTTAATAAATATTCGTATAGTTCAAGCGGGCGTAGCCACGTTCGGGTCCACTAGTATAAAATATATATTTTATATATATGGTATAGTACGTATATATATTTTTGATTTAATAATGAGTAATATAAAAATAACGTTTTGTCCTTCTTTAGAGTAATTATTATAATACAGTTATTACTTTAATGGTAGGCTTTGTAACAGCGGCGCCAGTAATATATAAAGTAAGCCTCGTTTTTATGAAAATAATTAAATTTAAAATTAATTTCAACTATAATTTAATTTTTGTGTATTAAATAGGTTTTTAGCAAAGTGTTATATCTTAGTAAAATCATTTTAATATCGGTTGTTAATTGGGGTGTTATTTCTTTTAGCTGCCCGTTGTATCCCGCACATAGCTGAGTAGGCAAAGGGAACCTGGTCTTCCCCACTTTCCATCAAATTTTTGAGGCATTGCGTGTTGAGTAGCAGAACTCAACGCCGCGCTTCACTCATCAGTCCAAAAAACAAAATATAAATAAACCTAAACATGATAAAAATAATACTGTAAAATTGTATTATAGAAAAAAATATTTACCTAGTTCTTTATTTAGCTTGAAAATTCAACTGGTGCTTTAAATTTAACCTAGTTTTACATATTTAAGCTCACCTCTTGTGGCTAAACACTGATCCTGGCCTTTATTTAAGGCAACAACAAGTAACTCTTCAAAGAGCTTTAAAAATATACAAAGGAACGATGTAGTAAGAATGTAAGAAATATTCTTTCATTTATTCTTACATAAAATATGTAATGGTGCGTTTGCATTATTTTTTTTAGACAGAGTGAACCTAGAGTTAAGACACTCCATTCCCATTTTCTTGAGGCATTGCGTGTTGAGTGGCGGAATACAACACCGCACTATGCCTCGTCGCCAAAATGAAGATGTGAAAATACTAAATATTTGATTTTTTCGACTGGGAATCGAACCCACAAACCTCATTTTGTCTTTCATCATTTTATAACATTTTCTTCTAATAAACTAGTGTCAAGACAATTCGCTTTCCACTTTTCGCCACAATAGAAGTTACAACAAGTTGCGTGGAGAAATTCAACGGAAATAATGCAGTGCCTCGAGTGGGAACCAAACCCACAACCAACACGTTCGTAGTAAGATTGCGCGAACGTCCTAACCTCAAATATTTCCTTACAAAAATATATTTCTCAACAAATAAATTAATTTAAACACTGTGAAAAGTATCTGAGACAGTGTGATCCGTGTTTCTCTTTCTAGAACGATTTTCCGAGACTTGCTCAGTAATGGATTGCCGAGGGTTCAGCATTCGGCTTGATGAAGAGTGCTCGGGCAAAGTAATCGTTTGTTTGGATTGATACCTCTATACTATAACAGAATTGTAGATTTGATTCTAGAAACGTTGAAGCAATAGATATTTGGTCTTTTTCTTCAGCTTCACGCTCCAATCCCACATCCCCTATATACCCTAGGCAGAGTGTTAGAACACTAAGTTCCTATTAAGACACTTCCGTTTCCAAATTTCCGGAGAATTGTTGAGGCATTGCATCTCTAGAGGCACTTTGCCTCATGAATTAATCGCAAAGTGGGGATCGGAGTGCCTTAAAACTAGGCTACAGGTAAAGCTGAAAAAAAAAATGATTTATGCTATATATAAATAAATAGTTTGAATAAAGTTTGTTGCTTCTTTTAAAATAAATTTTACATATATTAATTACTTAGTTAATATTTTGTTTTATAGAAATATATTTATCCACAATAATTATTTTTGAAGCATTTTTAAATTAACTTAGGTTATAAGTATTCTCTTCTATTTTTATATGAATTTCTAAAAAAATAATATAAATCCTTTCTTAGGGCCACATACAAAAATAACAAAGAACAACAAAGAATTTCACTAAACTATTTTAGTTTCTCCTTTAAGTACCCAATCCCAACACAAAGAAAATTGCGCTTCGAGAGTATTGGAAGTAAATATTTTCTAAACAAGATATTCAGGGCCTAGCCCTACCTGGTTCCAGATAGAAAATTGGCTTCCTAACTAACTTACGTTCTGATCTACAGAGAAGTCCCTCAAGTCATTTATCTGCCATTGCGTAAATCTCCATAGGCCTATCTCTGATAAATAATGACTCGGATAAAAATACTCGCGAAACTCGCGGATTCATCCGCTTTATATATGGAAAAAAAGATTTAAACTGTAATATTTTACCTTTTTAAAAGTATTTTGCTTCTGTCTTTTTTTCGCTCTGGTGTAGAGGGAAAGCGCGGCGTTGAGTTCCGCAACTCAACACACAATGTCTCGAGAATTCGTCACAAATTGGGAAACGGAGTGTCTTAGCACTAGGTTCCTACGATGTTCCTACGTGTTACTATAAACGATACGGTCACGGGTTCGATTCCCGCTCGGGGGAATGAAATATATTGAATTACATACATCTTTGCTCCTACTGGTTTTAGTACCTAACATTTTCATATAATGACAAAAATACAAACGATCCAATTTCTTAATCTAAATAGGAAGTATAAGTATTATATAATACTTAAGATAACGAATTAACTTACAATGGATTCAATCAAGCATTTGATAGGTGCCCCTCTTAATCGAGTTGGTTATTTTGCAGAACTTTACCTTTTTAGAACTCGTTTTTCCCCCAATATAATTTACAGATAGCTCCCCAATGGCAGGCTTATTAGAAAACTTTAGTCCAATTTTATTAGGTACCTTTCATCGGCCCTAATTTTGGAGCTTTCCATTCATACGGATGATTCCATTCCATTCATAATGACGATTTTATTTATTTAGAACTTCTTTTTTGTTTCATGTTGTATCACGCACCTGACCGAGGGAACCTGGAAACCTAGTATTAAAACATGTTCGTTCTCCACTTTCTTCGCCAATTTCTAGAGGCCTTGAGTGAGGAAAACTATTAAATATTTAATACCCCGAACGGGAATCAAACCCGCAACCTGTGGCGTTTACAGTCGCACGCTTGTGCCGCTGAGCCACGATCAGCCTGGATTTATCACTTCTTCCCTATTGTAACTAATTAAGTGTCTAAAATATCTTTTAGAACTTAGAATGTTCTGACAACTCTCCTATAATCCTGCACAAACTTCATAATTAACTCACGTGAATATATATAATGTTGCAGATGTTTCAACATGCACTAGCTGTATACACATATTGTGTACCTAAACTTAGATTCATATAATCAGCTCGAGCGATAAACCGATATCATAGCCATAATGCAACGAAAGGCGTGCACAGCAGGGTAGGCAGAGGGAACCTGGTTAAAAGACATTCCGTTTAATTTTTCGCTTAATTCACGAGGCATTTCGTGTTGAGTGGCGGAGCTAAACGCCACTTTGCCTCGACAACAGCACCTGCACACAGCAAGGAAGACAGACAGCCGCCTTAGCTTTCAGCCGAATCCTGAAAGCATTGCGTGTTGAGTGACGGAGCTCAACACCTTTGCCTCGACGCGAGAAGCAAGAAATGAAAATATAAATTTAAATGAATATTTCATTTTCTCGAGTGGGGATCAAACCCACGACCAGTCGTGTTAACAGTACTCTGAGCCATGACTGGCCTCGTGGATATGTAGGGGAGTCGAGAGGCAGTCGAGACAATATCCGGATTGTGGATCGACCCTGTAATGGATTCACGGTATCAGTTACCTACGTGCCCTCGACTTAACTCGTTTAATAAAGTTCAGCTTTTCGGGTACGTATAATTTTATAATATAATTTGGGGATGGGTAAGCGAGCGAAGATAAATCTATTAGAAAACTTTACCTCGTCAATGATGCTTTCTTATTTTTTTTTGTTTAGCTTCACCCAGTATCCCTCACATAGCAGGGTAGGCTGAAGGAACCTAGTGTTACTGATCTCCATTTTCCGCCGATTTTTGGAGGCTTTTTGCATGTGTGGCGGAACTCAAACCTAAAAGTAAATTTGTTTTCTTTACCTAAAAGTAAAAGATATAATATATATACGTTTTAAAGCTGTCTAAAATTATAACAATTGAAAATATAAACACAGTTAAGTACTAATAAGTAAAATTAATTCATATTTTCCATCTGGCCGTTGGAAATTCATTATAAATCATTAAAAAAACCTTTCGACATTTAATACAGCCGTTGCGTTCGTTAACGACACGCGGCGGGTACATTAACAAAAATCCCTTTAATTAATTCTGTTCAAGAGCCCGTTGAAGCCTATTGGATACGATTTCAATAGGTACCTTTTTTATCTACTCAATATTTTCGTAATTATTTTTTTTTAGGATCCATCGACAAGGAATTTTCAATCACAATGAAAGTAATTCAAATATAATTTTAAAACGAAGTGGTGTTTAATTTGAAGGTGTCGTGGTGCAAGGGTCCAAAGATGTGACTGCACGATTGTGGGCTCCAAACTTGGGTGAATGAATTGATATTGATTAATATTTTCATTTATTCGCTCTGACATCAAGGCAAAAGCCCGGTGTTGAGTCCCGCCACTCAACACGCAATGCCTACCCTACTTATAGGTATGCAGTATAAAGCGTGAGGCTAATTGATATTTTTTGGTATTTTTTAAAAGTAATATATCGAGCAAAATAATTAAAAGCAAAATGACTTATCATTAATTTCTATGAAACTGTTGTAAGTTAATTCGGTGAAAAGTTGGGAACAGAGTGTCTTAACACTAAATTCACTCTAAGCTAAGAGGTAAGAAGTATATAATAATGAGACTTATAACCTGTATAATGACATTTAAAGATATTAAATCGAGATTTCCAAACAGCAACGATTAGCCTTATTTAAGTTTATTTGGAAAAGCTGAAAATTAATTAAACCCGTACCTACACAGTTGTCATTTAAAGTTTCCGGGTCACCACCAGAATCCGTACATTGTATAAATAAATCAACCGCAACGGATTCGTTACTCCGAGTTTTCACTTTATTCGGCGGTCTCCTCTAGGTCATGGCGAAATGAGTTGGGGAAAAATTGTATTTATTTATTTTTATTTATTTAATACCATAATTAACTTAAACATAAAATAGATACAAGAAAAAACTAATGAAAAATGGTGTAAAGGCAGCCTTATCACCACAGGTGATCTCTTTCAGGCAACCATTATCTTAAAAAAGATAAGGATATTGTTTGTTGTACAAAATATTATGTTAATATAATAAACGTACTTACAGATCTACAAGTAATTGTACTAGGTAGATTTACTAAATTTATAGCGTAATAAAATAATAGTCGAGGCCAGTTATGGCTCAGAGGCACTTGTATGTGACTCAACGGTACTGGTTATGGATTCGGATCCCCACTCGAGGAAATGTAATATTTATTTAAATTTATATTTACATTTGTTCGATCTGGTTTCGAGGCATACGGCGGAAAATGGAGAACGAACTATCTTAACACTAGGTTCCCTATGGCTACCCTGCTATGTGCGGGATACAGGGATAATCTATACTATGAAATAATATAAACAAGAAAATATTAAATAATATACTTATAGTTCTTTGACATGAATGGCCCCTAAAGCAGCTTTAATTACAATGTTTGATTTCATTGGATTTTTCTAGAACATAATACGGACGGAAATTAAGGATTTATTTTCCATCGAAAAAAATTTACAAATGAAATAAAGAAATATAGGATACAGAATGTGAATAGATGTATACTTAGTAAGGAATAGAAAACCGCAAGCTTTTACTCCTTTGAATTTCTTCTGGGACACATCGAGGTAAGGGCTCCATTAGCCATCCTAAGTTCAATCACAAGAATAAAATTTTATTTGCCTACTCTTTAATATTTGATCTCATTCATTTTCTTAAGAAATGCTGAATTCTAAGCTTTATTCTAATGTTAAGCATGAAACAGCGCAGCGTTGAGTTTTGCCAGTCAAAACGAAAAGCCTCTAGAATTCAACGGAAAGTAGGGAACGGAAGTGCCTTGATGGGAACGGAGTGTCTTACCACTAAGATCCCAGGGTCCCTCTGCCTACTGTATCCTATTATATGCGGATTATAAGGTGAAGATAAAAAAAACATGAAAATCATGCTAAATTAATGATACAAACGACACCAATAAGATTAACTGTATAAATGCAATGTAATTTCTTTTAGCTTCACCCGCACATAGCAGGGTAGGCTGGGGGAACCTGGGAACCTAGTTTTAAGACACTTCGTTCCCTTAATGCGTAATGTATACTTAAAAATGGTTGTGTAAGAGTAAATTGACCTACATATATGGCTGGTAAAACTTACAACGTTCATGTCGTATTGATCTTATCAAAAGAGGTCGACCCAACGAAATTAAAAATCTGGAGCTTTTATTTAATTTAATTTTCGAACCGGAATCCTATTTACTATTTTTACTTTATTTTTTTATTTCACGACTTAAGCTAGAAAAAGAAATTTTGCCTCCAAAACTTTACAAATAAATTGCTTGAAATTAAAATTTAAAAATAAAACCTTTTTTAACTCTACGCTGCAAGCACGCCGTTATTTGTATAAGTACTCCAAAGTTAAAGCTACTATAATACTTAAAACAAAAGCTATCACTCAATTCCATTGATGACCGACTTGAAAATAAAGCGGTCGACAGCCCGTAGAGCGTAGAGCGTGCGCCAGCCCCCAGTCCCGCACAGTGAAATCGATTCAGCAACAGGTTCGTTGGAGCTCTCGCCGTGACACACCATTTCGTATTTTAGATAGGCCTAAAACATGATAGGGAATGGCTAAAATATTTCTAGTAAAGTATGTAATATTAATTTGTTTTAGATTTTATTCGATTCTATTATTTAATTTATATTTTGATAAATAAAACAAAACAGCTTCACATTATTCTGTATCCCGCACACAGTAGGGTAGACAGGGGGAACCTAGTGGTAAGACACTCCGTTCCCTATTTTCTGCCGAATTCTGGAGGCATTGCGTGTTGAGTGGCAGAACTCAACGCCGCGCTTTGCCTCGACACCAGAGCGAAAAAATGGAAATATAAATTTAAATAAATATTTCATCTCCTTGAGCGGGGATCGAACCCACAACCAGTCGATTTTAGTTACACTTTGTGCACCTGCGCCACAGTAGGCCTCGATAATATTATAATTATACAGTCCACTCTTTTATTTATTACACTTAGTTTAGGCAGTATTCCTTCCCAAGTAGGCACAGGGCATTGCCCCCAACAACGAGATTGTAAATAATATCCTTCTTAATTTTATTTCTCTACATCAATTCACTTCTTTTTGCATACAAATAGTCAAGGTAGAAAACCTAGTCACAACAAATTCTATTATAGTACAAGGCACAAAATTTTCTGGCCAAATTATATCCTAAGACAAGATTCACTTTTATGCTGTATCCAGCATGTGTTCTGGAAACATGGCATGTTGAATAGTGGAACTCAACACTGCATTTTTGCCCTATTACAAGAGTGAATTAATTAAAATATCAAATATATCAGAGTTAAACCCACAACTATTGCAATTACTGTCATGTTTTTGTGCCCCTGTGCAACATTGGCCTCATATGCGGAATACAATGTAAAAAAATAAAAGGCAAAAGTAAAAACATTGTTTTTTATTAAATATAATTTTATTCCTTATATAAATTTGTTGATTTTTTTTTTGCTTGTACTCGCTTACTTTTAATAAAGCAATGAAATTTACAAATTATATTCAAATTTCGTAATATTTTATGCAAATTTTAATATCATGATAACTCTAGTTGCTTGTTAAAATGAATTGCAAGGACATCAGGGGTTCGCAGCAATGCAGACGGGATAACAATATTAGCTGGAGTTTTCAGATTAATAACTAGAATCTCTGAACCATTTGGCTTCCAGCCTGAAAAATTTGCTTCAAGAGTTGACTGTTCATATGTAACTATATTACACGACTCTCCTGAAATATTTATAATAAATTAGACTATAACACTAATATGACTTTCATAAAAAATATATTAACTGGAGTCTTTTTATAATTAAAGTTTATTAAGACATACTTTACAAATTTTCGTTGTAGAAACAACAGTTTTTTTCTAAAAAAAACAGAATAAACAATTCTTAAAATGTTATATTATAAAAATTATCAAAAGGAAAACGTTTATCCATTTTACCTTTTAGTTCATTAAGAGCCTTAAGAAACGATTCCCGTAATTTTGCCCTTGCTTCTTCTGGTGATATTTCTTCTTGTACAGAAAGCATATTTGAATAAATATTATTATATTTAATACACCTTAAATCAAGAGTCGGTTAAATCGTCGGTTGTTGTTGTTTATATTAATCATAACCTCAAAAATATGACAACTGACAATATTGAATGCTGCCAATACTAAAAAAAAGAAAAAAAAAGAAAAATAAGAAACTACATAGTATATTGCACATGGTTTGTCATCATTGATAGTTCGGTACCGATAAAAATGGCGCAAATTAAAATCATAGTATGAATAAATAAAAACAACTATGAGTCTTTATATTGAAATATCCAATACCTAATTTTCCGCTACTAAATTTACAACTTTATTGCTTTTTTTTTAAACAAAATTATTGCATAGTGAAAGATCATGAACTTACGCGAAATTAGAAAAAGGTAAAAAAAATGTGAGTTTTGCCGCTATTTCCTAAAGTCATAATGATTGTGGTTTAAATAGTTATAAATGCAATTTATAGTAAAATAGATACTACAAGATAATTCATTTTATTTTACAAATCATGTTTACAGAACACCATATTCATTTAACCATTTTTCCTATTCAGCTCCATATAACGGAACTCTAAACAGACATGACTTATATAATTGCATTTTGCGATATTTGTAAAAAATACTTTTAACTGTGTAGAAAATGTAAAATCAATATTAATACGTCAATATAATTTATTATTTTGTTTAAAGTCAAAAACATTATAAAAATGAAACAAAATATAAAAATGTTTCTAATAACCCCATTTAATAGTAGTGGGTTTATTGATTTATTATTCTCATGTGTATAAGCTTTAGATACTTTAGGCATCTACTGGATAAATCTTGTCCAAGCGACGACAGCTGTAATACTTGCCGTTCATAATTACCCAAATGCACCACGCTTATATTATCTACGTCTTCATTTATAACGGAATCAACTGGGTTCTTACATTAGAAGCAAAATTAATAGCCCTAACGATAAGTATATAGATAATAAAACAACCACTTTTATGTTGTATTATTTTATTATATCAATTAATATGGACAATCCCTATTGGTTCACATTTTAAATTTCATACATAATAAAATTAATGACAAAGTTATAGCGAAATAAAATGTTATATAAATACCTGAAGTCACTCCTCAGTGGTATCTGGTTTATACAAATAACCAGCCTAGGGATAAAACATTTGGCGAGGTAGCTACATTTTACACTTCTTACAATCTACATAGAAATTATAACAAGTTTAATTATAATTAGACATCGACATACGCTAGCAAATTAAAGATCTTTATATTTTGAATATAAATATTTATTTCTGATCTCTATGTATTTGAATTTCTTATCAAAAATATAATATTGTACAAGGTTTATAGTTTTTAATTCAAATATATGTTGCCATACTAAAAAAACATACATTAAAGTATTTCTAATTCGTATTCTTTACATTTTACGTATAATTGAAAATTTGCATATAATCAGATGTCTATTTATATAGAAAAAATACATGCATAAATCATGGTAAATTGTTATATTACACGAAACTATTCTATGTCACCTCGATATTGACGGCCAAAGTGACTAAAATGGCGCCTTCGTCTCTTCATATGGCCCGTTGGTTAATTTCATAAGTACCTCATTTGTCTATGGTAGGGTCGATGGCGGCGATCTTCGTCTATGGTATGCCAACTGAAAAGTCCATCGATATTGCTAGTAAAGAGAATATGGAAATATATTAATGGAAACAACTGGCAGTGATTGAGTATTCGATAAAAAAATATATATAAGAATATTAATTTAGAAATTGATTTCAATCATTGTCAGTTTATTCCATGTAGGGTCAAAGGGTATTAGATAGCTTATAATATGGCATCAAGTAGCACAAATTAAATAAAAGACAAAAATATATATAAATAAATTATAACAAATAACAAAAAAAACTAAATTTATTAATAAATAATCTGGTCTCAAAACTTGTTGCCATATGAGGGTACCTGGAAACGCACAGAAGATGAAGTAAAAACAGCATCCATTTTGTGAAACAAGAAGCATATGGAACACGCTCCCTTCACTTGTCCATTTTTGTTTTAATATGACGGTATTGCCTAAAAACGACGGCGCGACAAACGATAATAATTGATTATTTTAAGCGACTTTTTACAACGCCCTAAGGTTCCATCTAGATCCTAATTCTCAAAACCTAACAAATGCATCAATTAGCATTTGCGATTCAATCCGGCTACCTGTAGGACTCGAAAACCACGATACGAAATAACATTAAAAGTACCTCAACCGAAACGAAGTATATGCAGATGGATGGTCATCTAGGACCGCTGCTCAATCAGCATTGGGGTTCTTTATCGTGATCACATTATTTTAGTGAAATCGACGAAAGCCTTTCTTGCTCCAGCTATTCATAATACGTATCAAATACCTGCCAAGTCCGTCGGTGTGACGACAACTACCGAATTGAGCGCAAAGGCATAACTCCCTGTACGTTTGCCATAAACTGAAGTTTTATTTTGGTATGTTACTAAAGCTGTAAAATAACAGTGTTTTATTTATTTATTACTTATTAAATGATTATTTTGGTGATGTGTGATTGGGATGCCATACATTCTGTCAATGATGTTGGGTGTGTTTTTGTGTAAATGTGGTTTAAAGTGATGATATTTGTATATATGCTTACCGGCTCGAGGCGCTTTTGTGATACCTCAGTCTTAGCTAGTGGCGTTCGCGTGAACGCCGACGGGACCGCTCGTGTGATGATCCTAGAAACATTTATTAATTCATCAATAAAATTTAGTAGAGGCCGTCGTGGCATGTCTGCACTACCTACAACTTGTAATTGGTGTCTTATAAAATATTCAGACCAAAAGACAAACTAAAACAATGATTCATTTCAATTCATTCAAAAGGGCGCAGTGCGCAGCGCAGGTCCCCCCACTTGTGAATGAATTCTGAATGAATTATTTTTATTTCTTTAATAAGACAGAGAGCTAGGAAACTAGACTTGAGTTCCGTCTCTCAACACGCAGTACCTAGAATTCGGGCAATGGACAATCGTAGCTATTTATTCATGCCACGATTCTTAAAGCATTTGCAAAAGTATATTTAAGTAAAGAATATTTTGAATTTGAATTAGAACCATAACTCAAGTATAATTCGAAAAAAACAAACAATGAACTCACGTCTTTCCCTCCGATGTTTCCTGTCACGCTCGCGCTCCTTGTCGCGGTCGCGCTCGCGGTGGTTGTCACGCTCGCCCCGGTCTCGCTCGCCCCGGTCCCGCTCGCGCTCCTTGTCCCGCTCGCGCTCCCTGTCACGCTCGCGGTCGCGCTCCTCGTGGCGGCCGCCGCGCTCCTCACGGCCCGATCTAATTAATACATGTAATGAATACCTACAGCTGCATACTGTATCCCTAGCGGGATAGTCAGAAGGAACGCAGCGACAAACGCTACGGTCTAAGCATACCTCTTTCGCCTCATCTACTGTCATGAACCTGAGATGTAATGAATAGATTATGGTAGCTAAACATACTTGTAAAGATGACTATGTAACCTCATTTTGTACCTATTTAAGTATATAAATTATTGGAAATATAATTAGTATCTACCCAGCAGTCTCGGCTTTCACTCCTATCTCCAGAAACCACATTTCAAACCTCTCTTTATACATGCTCTTCGGGGGTCCTTATGGTCACACAGTCACAAGGTCACTTTTCGAAGGTCAATCAAGGTCTCCCTCTACCTCTACCTCTATCTAACCGCTCACTTTCCTTCATAAATCTTTTATGCCATTCTTTCATTACTCATTTGTTCGAGTTCTTTATTCTCCTCGCTAGTACCTGCCATTCTGTGTATCTCTTCAGTGTGGATTCTTAAGTCGTATAGGCGGCAAAGTTCAAAGTTGATTAATATTAAGTAGTATTTTTGTAGTATTCGTGTCTATTCGTAACTTCGTCATACGTAATACGATAAGTATAAACATCGTGAAATAAAAAAAAACCTACATCTAAACTGTACGATACTGACATGTCTTAATTATTTTTTTTAGGTATCGATTTGAAATTTTTGTCCCCATATGCTGCTCCTTTAAAGGGAGCGCAGACGCTTCCAACCTGTATATTAAGAAAAATGTTATTACCTATGACGATCCTTGTCTTTGTCTTTCTCCTTATCCTTGTTCTCCCTGTCTCTCTCCCTATCCCTCTCCATTCTCTCTCTATCACGTCTATCAGAGCCAAGCCCGCCGCCCCGCACGCTGCGTTCCCTCTCGCGCTCCTCCCGACGTTTACGTTCCTTCTCTTGTTGCTCTTTCTCTCGTGCCTCGTTCATTTCCTCATAGGCTTGACGTAATTTGAAGTATCTAATGAATTGTTTGAATTGTAATGAATTGTTTAGTCCGTTAGTTTAATTGAAATGTAAATATAAATATATATGTAGTATGTATGTAGACGCCATCTATACGTGATGATTGTCGGTTCTGTTCGCACTTTGCAATTTGAATCATGTTCATTTCTTTACTCTGGTTAAGAAGTTAAAACATGGTCTACATCTATAAATTCTGCCACTCAACACATAATGTATTGAAACATGGACAGAAGTTCAGGAACAGAGTGTCTTAACACTGAATTGCTATTTCCAGGATACATTGAAGTTACACAAAAATGTACATGCCATTTCCATGATGATCATTATTATCAATTGTCTCTACACCTCAAAATATCACATAATAACAAACACACCCAACATGCTGTTTTCCAGAGAGATGGTCATCGATTCTCTGTTGGGCATCACCAACAATAAGAAACGCTCCGCACACAGGGCACACCTCCATTTGCTTTTCTTGTGCGGCTGCCAACTCCGCTGTCATTGACCAGTGGCTATAAGAAAATTTAAAAATTTAAAATAAATGCATTCATAACATAATAGTCGTAATTCTTAATACTGATTCAATATATGTTTAAAAATTCAACATAAAGTATTACAAGCCATAACATTATCATATATTGATAGTTTCATTCATAAGCTGGCTAATCAATGGCAACATTGTCTCTTACATTAAAAACATTGTTCTTTTTTGCAGACCACTTATAAAAAAATATGATTGTCCTAAACATATAGCCCACTATTGAGTACAAACACTTTTTTTTAGTAACTTTCACCAAGATAGTTATGTAGCTAATACTCAACTTAGGGTATTGCTATATTACTTAAACTACAAATGTGATGTTTAACTACAGATGTGCCATTGGTGCAATTACCACTTAGGGAGGAGGTACCAAAGCACTGAAATGCAGATAAGTTATATTTTTCCATTGAATGTGCTGGATCTTTGGGTGAAAATTTGGGTGAAAAAAAAGCGGAGTATCTTTGCACTATGCTCTCTGTGTGCCCTTTGTTATACATGCAGGACACATAAAAAAAAATCTAATGACCCACTAAAATTGATTTAACTTGTGGTTTAACAATATGGTTGACAACGTATGGCCTAGGCATTCTGAAACTTTACATACATGCATAACCAACTCTACAAAGGCAGCCTTTCATATAATCATTACAAAAATTCTAACCTATTCTCTTGCTGCTTCAATAGCTGCTCTTTTTCTTCTTTCAATCTATCACATAACTTCATAAGTCCTTGAGCTTGTTCTACATTGCCACAAGACCCAGCTTCTTCAGCTTCCCGTAGTAATGCTGTTATCTTTTCAGATAGCAATTTTACCTGATTTTTGAAAACAAAAAATATTATACTTTTATGTCATAATATTTATATATAAGCAAATAAGACAATAAAAAGGCAAAATAGGTACAGAAAATATTAAAAAAAATAAAAAAAAATGTGATTTTTGCTTGTTTCTCTTACAAAAAAAAAACAAAATAATAAATACCTGTTCTTGATTTTTTTCAGTCTGAGCTTGAGTCATCGGTGGACCTTCTGGTTTTGAATTCATCAATTCCAACCTCTGTTTACCTTTTTGAATTTTTCCTGAAAAACATTAAATTTTATAAGTAGAATACGAAATTAAATTTATTTTATTCAATAATATATATAGAGACCAGTTTTACTTACTTTCAACATCGCTAATCATGTGACGACAAAATCGCAAAAACTCTTCAATATATTGAGCTTTTTTATATGAAGAGTCAGCTTTCTCAAACAGTTCTTTGACTTCATCGTCATGTACTTTGGGGCATGCCCCAAGATCAGCTCTTGTGTTCACAAACAAATCATGAGGACAAAATTTTACCATATAATATTTACAATACTGAAAGAAAAACAAAATAATGTCAAAATATATTACTGCAAATAAGGGTGACGGAAGTTCCTATAAGAAATTCCACAAAACATGATATACGTAAAGCACAAGACAAGTAGAAAGCCGATTTAAAATAGAGGTTAGATCATTTCAAAGGTAAAATTATAAAGTATAAAGATTTAACTTACTTCTGGGTCTTCCCAATTTGGTTTTTTTATTTTTTCGTTTGGGTTTGTATTTCGATGCCTTCCCATCAACTCATCTAAAAGCTGTGCTGCCGCTAGCACTGCCATTGTTTTTTTTTACAAATATTTTATAATGAAAAAACGATTAAATGATACTTAAATTTAGATATTAACATAAAATATAAAATATACTATACAGAAAAAGTTATTTGTATTGCTCACAAATACCGTTGTAACTACAATTTTTATCTTAACAAACAATTTACGGAACTATTTGTACAGAACATCCATCCACCGCCATATTTCCAACATAGATAATTCAAATTTTAGAGTTTTGTGCATGAAGATATGCATGGTGTGAATATGGAGTTATAGATGAAAAATTATCATAAATATTATAAATTATGATAAATTATTATCCCCATAGTTTGAATAATCGCTATAATTACGACAATAGTACCGTATTATACAATATAGCTAATAAAAATAAACCAGATATTTTTTATTTCATTATTTTTTTATACTAACATTTTTATTTATTTCGATTGGTCGTCATAATTCTCATTTATTATCATTGCTTAATACTCATATAATATGTAAATTGTAAGAAAAGTATATTGATTATATATTGGAAGCTAAATAAAATAAGATGCAAAGATAACTTCGTTTTTTTTCTTTCTAATTGTAATGTGAAGGAGTCTGATACCGTAACATAACAATATTATAAAAAGTATATTTTTACATTATGATCGAGTAATAATCTTAATATCAGGTGATGGAAAATTTAGAAAGTAATAATTATAATAAAATAAAAAAATAGTTGCTTAGTGCAAAAATATTCTAAATATTTTAAGACAACATAATATAATGCAGGCAATTAATTAAAAATGGCTTCTAAATAAAAATCTTTATAAAAAAATCTACTTAAGTAATAAATCAATCTATACAAATTTGATTCTAAAACCGCAGCCTCCCGTCTAACACGTCACGTAAAATGAATCATATTCTATTATAATAAAATTGGTTCTCAATCTCAACTTCTCAAATACTATATGTCAAACTTGTCAAAGCAATAATGACAAAACTACAAAAGTCAAGACGGGGAATCTATTTACCTACTTAGATTTTTTACTGATAAGTGTTCTTTTAATTAGTGTAATGTCTTTTTCTATCCAAAAGTAAATTTAAAAATTTGTACCTTATAAACTTACAGCTTTAAAATATTTAATAAAAATGGGAGGCTTATTTAGCAAAACAAAAAAACCTGTGAGTCGTGTTACTGAACAAGATAAAGCAATTTTGCAATTGAAGCAACAAAGAGACAAATTAAAACAGTATCAAAAGAAAATTGAACTAAATTTAGAAAAGGACAGACAGTTGGCTAAAAAACTTTTGGCTGAAGACAAACGAGACAGAGCAAAATTACTTTTAAAGAAAAAAAGATACCAAGAAAATCTTCTTCAAAATGCTGACATGCAGTTAGAAAAGTTAGAACAGCTTACACATGATTTAGAATTTGCCCAGATTGAAGTACAGGTAATCTTTTGATATTTTCACTATTCCTTTAAGTAATAAATTGTTAATATCTTAATAATCTTGTTTAATAATCTTATATTTATGAATCTTATTTTGTAGGTTCTTGATGGCTTGAAAACTGGTAATACTGCCTTAAAAAATATACATGATATTTTAAATATTGATGAGATTGAGAAGATATTGGATGAAACTAAGGAAGGTATTGAAAAACAGAAAGAGATAGATGAATTAATTTCTGGCCAACTGACTGATGAAGATAATGAAGAAATTGAAGCCGAGCTTGAGGCTATATTAGATGTGAAGGATCAGTTACCTGATGTGCCTACAGACAAATTACCTGATTTAATTGAGGAAAAAGAACCAGAGAGGCCTCCAAGAACTAAAGTTAGTTCAAAGATAGCAGTTGAAGCTTAATTGTATATATAAATTGTATTTGAACTTCAATAATATTTTATTTTGTATTATTCTATATTATTTTCATAAATAAAATAATTAAAACACATTCTATTGTATATTGTAAGATGTAATAAAGGATCAGATGTGCATTTGTTAATCAGTTTATCTAATTTCTTTAGTTCAGTTAAGTTTTTTCTAACTTTAAATTTTCAATTAGCTTATCTGTAGATTTTTATTAAGTCAAATATGAAAAAAATGAAATAAATATTTTTTGTGTTAGTAGGCTTACTTTAAGAAAAGTTTAACATTGTATTTAAGATATTTAAAAATTCATATGAATGATATAAATTTGGCAAATATAACTTTCTAAATTTACATGCCAAGTATTTTATATCAAAAAGTAAGGAGAGACAACTTAGTATTATGACTGTTCTGTACTTATGGTTGTATTTTTTGTAAATATAAAAATTACGCACTAAAGATGTGTGGTATATTTTTAAGATTGACAGTCCACTTTCCGCCAATTTCTGTAAGCATTGCGAGTTGAGTGGCGGAACTCAACGACGCGCTTTGCCTCGGGGATTTGAATGCAGTTACAATCTACAACTACAGCCTGCCGCGTTTACAGTCAAACACTTATGCCTGTGGCTACAACTAGTTTCAAGTAATATGATACAAAAAATATTAAATAGTATTTTTGCTTTCTTTAAATTTTATTTTGTTAGTCATAATTAGTCCTTTTACATTTTGAAATTTGCATAAATAAAAAAATATTTTTAAGTTGAAAAAATATTTTTAAGTATGCACTATAATTTTTTTATAGGCTTCCCATATGATTATATTGCATAATTCATCACAGGATAAATCAATAAAATACAATTAATTCTTTCACATTTTAATGTCATCCATATGAAATTACTGAACATAAATTAAGATTTCAGTACATACTATTGTGACTATATAATTAAGTTCTATAAATAAAAGTGGCACCATTAAAGATTAAAAAAAAGTCTACTTAAGAGATGTGAAATCGACGATTTGTAGAAAAGAAAACAGTAAACAAGACGATTCTGAATCGTTGAATTCCCAATATCATATACCTATACATCCACAATGCTGCAAATTATAGAGGTGGGCGATTATCAATGAAAACTATCATCAAAGAGAACTGGAACTAGATTCACACTAAAGTCCCAATCATAATTTGTTCTTGGTCTGATCTTATTCTATTAAAATACTCTTATGTGACAAGGAATTAGAGCATTCATCCTATCATTCTGGTCCAATTGCTTATATAAGAATATTTTTTCTGAGATCAGACTGAGAACAAGCCATGATTGGCATTACAATGTGAATCCACCCTTCTTATTTAATGGATACATCACGGCACTGTGTTACAGAGAGAGAGAGAGGAGATCAGACTTGCACCTCAAGCGTAAGTTTGGGCTCCTTTTCAAAATCCGCATTGACACTCACCTCAACTGTCCCAATTTCCCTCTCAAATAAACCTAGTATATAACTACTCAATTTAGCGTCAGTCGAACAACTGCTTAAAAAGTATAATTAAGTTAAAAAAGCTATCCATTTTGTCTGTATACAATTTAGATGAGCTTCACTCATAGCCGCTCACCTTTATCATCTTGAATATTGTTAGCCTTACAGAATAATAGAATATAATTACGACATAAACATTAACTATTTACAGATAAGAGCTAATTTGTTTTACAAGCTGTTGTAGTAATCAGGGAAGTGATTACAACACCACTTCTCATACTGGTGGGTCGACTAAGCTAAGCATACTGCCACCAGTTACTATACACCATACTTAACATTATATTGATTTATCACACTTGTACTGTACATAAATGGCAAAGAATTATAAATTAGAAATTAAGGTATTAAAATTGCAAATCAATTAAATTATGACTTATTATTCATAATTAAATAATTTTATGTTATGGGATCTGCAACAAATAGTTGTCTCTTGCGCTCTGGTCCCCAGTATTATTACATTGTTTAAAAATAACAATTTTAATTTTTGATTTTGAGGAATGTTCGATTTTTGAATATTAGTAAGTAATGTGCCACAAATATATCAAAAATGTTACAGAATTAAAGAACCAAAGAGGAAGGTATGAAAACATTTTGTTAATAAGTAAAATACTATAGTTTTTAATAAAGTAAAAAAAAAGAAACTATAATTAATGTAAATATATAAATTTAACTATAAAAATAAGTTTTAAAAAAATATATATAATATAGGAGCTAAAATGAATATCACTATATTAAAATCACATAATAGCTGTTTATATTAGACTATTATCAGACTATTCACATAAATTATTTTAGTATTAACAATTAGAACATACTATTTTACACTATAAAACACATCAGCTGTTTGTCATACAAATTCCACCATAGTGACCGCTATCTCTGCACACTATATTACATAATATAATACATTTTTATAATAACATACTGTACCTTCTTTTAGGTACATTTTATTATATCTTTATTCTCATTCTCTCATCGATATTATTGACAACAAATATGTATGTCTTTGTGTCTGTATTTTATATATTCCCCATACCATTATGCCATTTGTTGCATTGAAAAAAAAAATGTTTTTACAAGGAATATTTACTATCGAAAAAATTGATTCTGATATAAAAGAAATCTCATTTGAAAAAAGAAAAAAATTACCAAAGTATACCAATTACCATTTAAACAACCACATACAATAAATGAACACTTTTCAAATGAGATTCTAATCTTTACATAAGTAGTGGAATATATGTAATAAACACACATATTAGCCACTGAGCTGTGGTCACAGTTTGACCATAATCATTTTGTCATTAGTTTAAACTATATTAACAAAATGCACCTGTAAGTATCAGTTTCAGCCAAACAGATATATTTCTCGTCATCATAATGAAACTACAAGTTAAGAGCCACCTATAAATTACGTCAACGATTACAGGATCCATGATCCTAGATTTCGTGACATCACATTTCACAATTTAATATCTAAGTACAAAAAAAGCAAAATTTGTATAAGCAAAAAAAAAAATTTGAACAGTAAATCTACTGTAGCCATGACAAAAACAGTGGTGGAAACAAAAAATCATAGAATTTGGTGGAAGTAATTTATAAATAGACCCTAAATAGTTTATCCAGAGTTTCTAATTTCAAATTAATATGAAATATTCCTAAGTCGATGCTAGTAATTCACAGTAACAGGGTGATGGGCTATACTGCTAGAGGCGTGGTGTTGGGTGGTGGCGGTGTGGGTGAACGTGCCTGTTGCTACGCTGGCGGTCGTTGTGGGGCCCGTTCGCACTTGCTATAATATAGAGATTTCCTTTAGTCATGGTTAACTTCTTTTTCAATATTAAGTAATCAATTTTGTAGCTTTTTTTAGCATCACACTGAAAACCTAGTATTAAAATATTCTACACTTTCCGCCCAAATTCAAGATACGTATGTAAGTTAAAACACTTTTGTTTCACCAAAGCATGGAAAGAAAAACTCATTTAATTATTACAAAATAATTAATTTAAAAAAATATATTAGTTGTTCTCACTTGGCTATTAATTTGCATGACAGTTGGGTTTGGATTTGGCGATGGATTTTGTGCAGCAGTTGCTTCAGTAGTAGCTCTGTTTTCTGATGACGCTCTACAAAAACAATATAACATAAAAAATAAATTAAATATTAATTTGTTTTTGGGGAAAGTCTAATTGTACAAATAAACTAAGACAGCAATATAAACATTAGACATTATTGTATGTATTGTTTACACTTGTATAGATTTTTTCAGTTTTACTCAGTTGTGTCTATTTGTAAATGTACGGAAATTGTGCCAGAGCTAAACTGTTCATACGCAAACTGGTGATGTAAATGCATTTATTGTACATGGTGCGGTTGAAGTATCAAAACCGTTAAAATACTTTTCAACTACACTAGGCACTAAAATAATAGTGTCATAAATTTATTTGAAATTATAGATACTGGTGTTCCTCGATTACCTTAGAAACTTATTTGAAATACTTTTTTAAGCCAGGACATTTTATAATTATAGAGGTTTAAGAAGTAGAAATAAATATAAATTTTGTATGCTGACCTCGTATCATGTTTCCTCTCAGGTCTTTCTGGTGAGTCTTTGTCGCACTTGTTACAATCTCCACAATCTTCATTTTCAGGTGTCGGCTCTGTGGTTGTAGTGCCCTCGCCGGTTTCTGTGTGGGTTCTTCGATGGGATACTAAATTACCTGATGTAAAAATATATGTATTTGTAAAATAATTAATTATCCTTACAAAATCATACATTATCTCAAAATTTATTTAATGAGAAGTCAGACTATGTCCGACTGGAAAAGGTACTAACTTAGGATAATGATTATACTTTATTTCCATTTTACCTCTCTTTTAGACAAACCGTGACTCAAAACTGTTAATCTCAAAAAATTTACTTTTACAGCAATTATTTTGAAACAAGTAATTATTTGTCACAGACAATACATTATAGTAAATGCTACCAAATTTTATCACTCCATTAATTTAGGCTGTGTGTAGATTAACAAGACAAATTTATTTCATACATTGAAAATAAAAAAAAAGTAAAATAGATAAAAATCTCACTTTTGCACATAAACTCCTTGGAGCACACGTCACAACGGAACGTTTTGTTTGACGCATTGGCGCCTTTATTGTGTGACCTCTCGTGGAACAGCAGATTACCCTTCAAGGGGAAGGATTTCCCACATTCACCGCAAATGTGTGGTCTCTCCCCACAACTGTGGGATCTGCAAACAAAAAATTTTTTATTAGTCAATGATATAGTACTATCGAGGAGTTGTGACCGCCTTGAAGTTATGCTTTCTGAACTTTTGTATGTTAATTGATAAAAAAGTCCTAAAAAATTGTAAAGTAGCTATTGCCTATATTAGAATTTATTGATTTTTATATGTAAGCCATTAAAGTTATATTGTAGTTCAGTTCAGTTTTTTATATTCATCTATAATTTTGAATTTTTTTTGGTTACCTTACCTCATATGTGTTACTAAATGTTCTTTCCTGGTGAACGGCTTCGAGCATATTTTACACGCATGCGGCGTATCACCCGTGTGCTGCTTCAAATGATTGGTTAAATGTTCCTTTCTTGTGAATGTTTTGTTACAGAACTCGCATCTGTGTGGAGATTCACCTGTATGTATCCTGTAAGGAGATAATAATTGATAAAATATATTTTTTAAATCCCAACTAAATTAGTAAATTCAATATGATTCGTGTAGTTCAAATTAATAGAAAATATACAATGTATAATCTTTCATTCAAATTTGTTTGTTGTTTATTTAAGAGAATTCAGAGAAGATAAATAAAGTTTCGAGGTTTCCATAAAGCGTGAAAGCAATAGGAAAAAATATTAATAATAGACATATGCAATCTATACTATATTTAATTGAACTTTATTACTTTCATACTACTACATACGATAAGTTATAATAGTTAATTTACCTGACATGGTTAGTTAAGTGTTCCTTCCTAGAGAATGTCTTAGTACAGAATGGACACTTATGCGGTGTTTCACCAGTGTGAAGATGCACATGGTTCGTGAGATGCTCCTTACGCGAGAACGACTTCGAGCAGTATGTGCATTTGAATGGCGTTTCACCCGTATGTTGTCTGTAATAAATAAATATATTTTTAAAATAAAAGTTTAATTTCAACATTATATGGAGGTATGTAGAATAAAAAGTGTGTCTAGATATTTCATAAAATTCAAATATCTCAAATCAATAGTTGCATCTTCATAATATCTGACTATTTATAAAACATTCAAAAATATACTTTCACATACACAAGACGATTTAAATAAACAAACGATATACATATCACAGACAAAACTACCCTTCCATTCACAAATAAATCCCTACCAAACACAACTAAAACACCTCTATTAAAAAAAATACAATAAAATCTTCCAATTTGTAATACCCACACTATTAAAAAAAAAAAGAATAAAAACCTAAAACAAACCTGGCATGAGTAACAAGATGCTCTTTCCTAGTAAAACTCTTATTGCAGTAGCTGCATGTATGTGGCGCGTCTCCAGTGTGCTGCCGCACGTGCTGCTGCAGGTGGTCCTTGCGCGAGAACTCGCGCGGGCAATACGTGCACTTGTGGGGAGTCTCGCCCGTATGCTGTCTGCGCAACATATACATACATTCCGATTTATTTATTTATTTTATTACTGGGTATATCGTCAGCTTGTCGCTCATATAGTGTCAAGACACTCTGTTTTCTACTTTTCAGCTAGTTGAGAACTTAATTTAAAATTATTTTTGTTTGTTAAATTCGAAACTGACGATATATCTACATTTGATAGGGTTAGGTTAGCTCGGTAGAGCGTATCAGCACGTATCGGAATGCACAATGCTGTGCTACATTGACGGGGGGACTTCCCACAAATGCCGTTTGGAGCTCAATGATTTGTTGAAATTTAAAAATTTTTGTAGGCTTACCTCCGTTTTTAAAACATGCTCGTTTTCGTGCAAGTTTTGTCTGTGATACTAAACAAAATAATTAATCTTTGAATGCTTGTAGCACAGCATTGCTATTTCTAACTGGTTCTAGATTTCATAAAGGATCCATGCAACGATTAGGAGTATAAAATAAAACATACAATTATGTTACACTAATCACTAAAATGAATTAGTAATTAGTAACAAAAATACGTTTTGTATCAATACAAACAAACAACAACAACACCTATTGGCGACATTTGAAATGATGTACAATATCTCACCTTATATGATTTGTAAGATGCTCCTTCCTAGTGAAAGACTTGGCGCAGTATGTACATCGATGTGGGGATTCCCCAGTGTGTTGCCGCACGTGATTCGTTAAATGCTCTTTGCGTGTAAAAGATTTCGTACAGAATGTACATTTATGTGGGGACTCTCCCGTGTGTTGACGAACATGATTTACTGTAACAAAACCATAAAAATAATAAAAGTCTTACACAGAATTGGCCTTCAGTCTGTGCAAGACTTGGCCTTGGACTTGACATTGTATTTACGTAATATAAAATAATATATTTATTTATCAACATAATACAATATAACATACCTAAATGATCTTTCCTAGTAAACGCTTTAGGGCAGTATCCGCACTGGAAAGGCGTTTCACCGGTGTGTTGCCGCACATGATTGACTAAATGTTCTCGTCTTGTGAAAGACTTTGCACAGAAGTTGCATCGATGCGGTGATTCCCCAGTATGTTGACGCACGTGGTTCAGCAGGTGCTCTTTACGAGTGAAGGTTTTAGAGCAGAAGTCACATCGATGTGGAGTTTCACCTGTAGGTTAAGAGATTAAATTAAAAAAAAGAAATTATAATCAAAAGTTAGAACAAAAAAAAAACGAGAATTGAACTCGAATCGAAAATATTATTATTACAAAATAAGAAAACCGAACACCAAGCCTGTTACCAGTAAATTGCAGTACATAACTATAATTATACATGTTTTATATACACAGGCGGTCAATAGATATCAGCGTTGCCAGATGTCCCGATTTTTAGCCTAAAAATCAAATTTCTTTCCGCGGATTATTCAACGTACTTACTGCGAGATTTTTTTATAATTTTTAATATTTTAATTAGGTGTATACTAATAATTTCATAGTATTTCAAATAATCATATTCATAAGTTAAGTATAACTACTCTGAAAATTTAAATGGTAAACCAAAACAATATAGTTTAACTATGTTTTTCCATCAAAACCATTTAAATTGATTAAATCCTCAGTGTTTAATTTTTGTTATTCCACATTTAGGAAAAACACTCTCACTTTTTTACATAAAATATTTAAAAAATCCAACTCTCTATCGATAGAAAATCCGATAACGCTGATAAATAAACACAAATAAATACTAACCGGTGTGCCACAATATGTGATTGGTGAAGTGTTCCTTCCTGGTGAAGGACTTGCCGCACAAATCGCACCTGAACGGCGTGTCATTCGTATGAGACCTCATATGATTCACTAAATGCTCCTTCCTAGTGTACTTCTTGCCGCATATTTGACAATGGTGCGGCGTTTCACCTATTTTTGTGGGGCAGAAAATAATATGTTTACAATCAATGATGCAACTGTTCTATATTATTATATTAATCCTCGATATCGTGATGTTGTTAGTGGTAAAGATGAGCAACTCATTGTAGGGGACCGGTCCGCAATATAAAGTTGAATCATTAAATTGTTTCTTACTTTCTGCACCACTGGTACCAACCTTTTACTTGGTGCAGGCTTGGTTATTCCGAACAACTTATATATAGACGAGACGAGAATTAAAGGAAATTTGAAATAAATACTATAACCAGTCATTACTATGGAAGGACACGTTTTAGGACTAACAACATGAAGAAGAAAGTAGAAAAAGTAAACTACAATAAACATGCAATCTAATAGCATTCTGAAAGAATACACAAATATATCATAAATTCTTTTCGGGTACATTCGTCTAATATTTATGAATAAAAGATGAAAATTGTCTGTATTTTGTATATTAATGTAAAAAAAAATAATACTAAAATTTCAATCAACTTCGTATACCTTCGATAGCTCAGTTGGTAGAGCGGTGGACTGTAGTTGGTTAATGACAATGGTAATCCATAGGTCGCTGGTTCAAATCCGGCTCGAAGGATATTTTTTTTTATTTTGTTATTTATTTTTATTTCAGGCATTAATATTTATATCTTCAAATATTTTATTTTCAACTAATATTTTTTTCTATTTATTTTCATAATTTCAAAAAGTGTACCCATATAATATGCATAGTATGACTATGTAAAAAATACATAAATTACAATTATTTTACTAATTATTTGTATATTATTCTTAGTTCATTGTCTTTCATTGACAATAAAGTATCTTTTACAAATGAAATTGAGTGAAGTCTATTTTTAGATTTCATAAAAAAGTTATTATTATAGAAGTAACGTTATCGTTTTTTATAATTAATATATTAAAAAAAAAAAAACTAAGAAGTGCCTTAACATCATTGAATGTGCTTTAATTTTTTTTTAAATTACCTTTAAAATATAACCATTGGAACCATGTAACGTCACTCAATGTAAATCTGAACTATTACACTCTACTTAGCATCATACCATATCATGATCATCAAATTCATAGTTACGAGCAATTAGGAATAAGCAAAGTTATTATATATTAATGTTTGATATATGTAAATTTTATACTTAAATAATAAAAATACATTACAAAAGAAAAAAATAAATTCCTTTTTCTTCTTTTTATTTAATGACAACAATGTCATAAAATAGTGACGTTACATAGAGTTAAGCTTTCATATTGATAAATAATAATTACAGTATAAACATAATAAAACATACCAGTGTGCCACATGACGTGGTTCATGAAGTGCTCCTTGCGCGTGAAGCTCTTCTTGCATATCTCGCATCGGTGAGGCGTCTCGCCGGTGTGCTTGCGCACGTGGTTCACCATGTGCTCCTTGCGAGTGAATGTTTTTGCGCAAAATTGACATCTAGTACGAATAAAAAAACGTCTGTTAGTTAGTTGGAGGGCCCGTTGACGTGTTGTCATAGCAACGTGTATATCACTTTTATAAAAGTGTATATATTATCAAATTGCCAGGCTAGTCGTGGTCTAGGGGCACAAAGTGTGACTGTAAAACCGACTGGTCGTAGGTTCGATCCCCACTCAAGGAGATAAAAAAATTATTTAGATTTGTAGTTTCATTTCGTCGCTCTGGTGTGAGGCAAAGAGCGGCGTGGAGTTCTTCCACTCAACACGCAACGCCTCCAGAATTCTAAAGGAATTCCTTCTGCCTACTATGCTGTGTGCGGGGATACAGCGTGAATGTGAAGTTTTATTTAGTAAATTCACAAATAAAACACAAATTTCATTTATACAGTAAAACAACTTATCAATTTAGTGATATATTCACCCTAAAAAAAACAAGCAATCCTAACAAAAAATATAAATTAAAAAAAATGGACTTAAGTTATATTTAGCACAAATTTAACGACCTACCTGTATGGAGTTTCCCCAGTATGACTCCGGACATGGTTGTCGAGGTGCTCCTTACGCGAGAACGTCTTGTGGCAAGTGGAACACGCGTAGGGCTTGTCCTGCGCCAGTCTCTTTGCTTGACGTTCGGCGGGATCACCGGCTGTGTGGAAAGTAAGAAGAGATATAATTAAAATTGGAATTAAATTAAATATATACTTAACAGTGATATTATAGAGGGGAAATTGTACGCACTAATATAAAGAACTACTAGTTCGATTAGAATTTTTTTTGTGTTGTATAATGAAAGAGCCTAAATTACATCACCCTAGAATTTATAGCAGTGAAGAAAAAATAAATAAAAGATATTGAAAAAACGGGGAAAAATTTTCAATTAGACCATGCGGAGGAGGCGTATGTAAAAACCAATATACAGATATTGTGATGCAGTGGATGACTATCTGTATGTAAGTAGTGCTGTGGTCGTAGATTCGATCCCCACTCAGGGCCATGAATCATCTTCATTCTCAAGCAATGTCAATTCGATAGAAAGGATGACAGTGTCTTGTCACTAGATTCTCTCTGCTGTCTCTCTAGTACACAGAATACAATGTGAAGTAAAAAATAATCATCCAAATATGTAGTTGACTTACCCAAGTGACATTTTCCATGTTTTGACAATTCCACCGGATTAGCAAATGCGGAGCCACAAACTTGACACGTAAAAGGTTTGCTTTCTCCGTGGTAGCGTCTAAAACAATTTCAAACATTAATATAAAAGGTTGAATTCTCTAAATTACCTTATATTTTTTTACCAAATTTAATTATAATAATTTTTAGTCCATACCCACACGTGTTTTCTCCTGTTTCACGATTATTTATTTAGTTTATAACAAAATAATTAAGAGTATGAATATAATTTCAAAAATAAATATCAGGCATATATTTAACAAAAAAAAACTTAATTAAAAACGTTGTCCTATTGCTTTTCTATTACGTGTTAAATAGAAACTATTGTATACACTGTATGCAAAATATAATGTGCAACATAATTTCAAAAATAAATATCAGACATGTATTTAACAAAAAAAAAACTGTGTTATAAAAAAAACTATTTATGCAAAATATAATATGTGCTTAATCACGACTGTAAATATTAGTGTGAAGTTTGTACTATTTTATATTTTCCCTACTAACAATTATAGATAAATTACCTATGAACAATAAGTTGATATCGGAATTGGAATATCTTCCCGCATATGTCGCAAGAGTGGTGTCCGGGAGACGACTCCGCCTCCGACATGGCGGCGCTGGTGCCAGCCTCCACTTCCACTTCAGTTATTACCTAGTTAAGATACCCACTAAATTAAATAATTATATTCTTGTATAAATATTCTCTAAATTAAATATATTCTTTAATAATGCTTTTTCTTTTTAGTTTCTAATAATGCTTAAATTCATTTTTTATATATCATAAGACATAAAATTTAACTTCAAAAGTAAGTTCACCTTAGGCTGTTGTTGATTTTCAGTATTAAGTTTCCCAAACACTTCATGGTACGCCAGAAGTTGCGAGAGATCTTCCACATTCACTTTATACATGGCATGTTGGAGATCGTGTTCAGATGCCGCTGAAATCTTAACCACTGCTCCCTCCATGCCCATAGCTCCAACACTCTGTATAAATACGTCAAATATTAATATATTAATGGCAAATTCCGGCCAGTCTTAGCACAGGAGTATTATAATCGTAAATCTGACCTGGTTTTGGATTTAAGTTTCACTCAAAGGAATTAACTATTTTCATTTCTTTACGGTGGTTATACAATATATAGAAAGTGGGCGACAGTATTTTCACACTAGTTTGTCTAACTAATAAATATGTTAATATTGTATTCGAACGTTTTTTATATACACATTATGTAACAAGCACATTTATTTCTATCAATTTTTTTAACTAATAAAAAAAAACATAATATAAAAAAATATAAACATTAACCTTCAAATCGATTCCTTTAATATCCTTAATCTCCGCCGGTATAGCAAATTGAGCGGACTCAATTTTGGCGACATTCTTCTCATCCTTCACTAGGAGCGGGTCGGCGGCGCTGGTCTCTATAGAAGTGGTGCCGTCCGGGTTCTGCGTCACCAATATATTGGCGGGTTCGCCCGTCGCTTGTTCTATGCGCACGACGCTGTCGATCACCTGTTGACAAGATAATATTCATATTACTTGTTTAGAAAACGTATAAAAATTTGAACGTAGCGGGACTCGAACCCGTGCCTCCTGAAAACAGGCCAGGCGCTCTGACCACTAAGCCATACGTTCTCGTCAAGCTACGTCAACATTCTTATAAGCTAATGCGCTTTGATAATCTTCCTACAGAGATGCTAACATAAATAAGTTGTAATAAGCGTAATAGAATTTCGACGTAGCTTGTTTTCTAAATATATCAATCAACACTTTAAAAATATTAAAACAAAATACCTGGTGATGTCCAACAATCTGTTGCAACTGGTGCACAGTGAGAGTGTGGTCTGTAGGCATTTTGATACCTTCATGAAGCTCTTCCTTCTCTACGAGCTTCCCGCCGCCGCCGGGCTCCACCACTGTTACTATGCCATCCTCGCTTACCGTCAGCTGAATCTGTTAAGTTTGCAATTGTTAAATATATTGATATCTTAATTTTTGAACCAGGTACCTCCCATTTGCGTGATTTTATATATTAAGGTATTGATATATACTAACTTAATTACAAATAAATAGTAATAAAGTATTTGTATTGATTATATAAAAGTTTATTCTAAAAACACTGTATGCATATGGTAAATACTTGCAGGAGTATGAAAATATAGATTTAAAAATGAGATGAAATATTCAAAAATAACTAATTAATAGTGTAAATAAAATAAAACTATCCAAGCATTACAACTATATAAAAATATATATCTTAATAATAGAAAACAGTAATAACAAAAATAGTATCAGTACTTAATTTACTAATATATAAATTGAAACATATAAAGCACTAGTTTATTAAGCTTTTCCATAACAACACCAAATATAAGTATATTTAGTAGTAATACTAACTTACCTCACTGACCTGTAGTATAATGGTAAAGCAGCATGAATACAGAATAGCTTGTTTTAACATGTATTTGTGAATCTACATGAATACATTTGTACAATGCAGTGAGGCTTTGTATTGTACAATACATATATTATTATTGCTCAATTTGTTGCGGCTGTGCATCTATAATAATATATAGTAAACATAAACAATATTACTATGTATATTCATATCCACATGTACATATACATATATACTGTTTTAACTTAATGAAATCAACATTATATACATAAATATTAAATAAAATAATATTAAAATATCATATAAACTTTCCAAATCCTGCTCTGTAAATTAGCATTAAAAATAATAAATATATATTATTAACAAGCCTATTTTCGTTTCGTGATTCAATACACACCTGTTGGTTTGCGTGTTCGGGACGCGCGGCCGCCATCAGCTGCTGCTGCATGATATGCTGCTGCTGTGAGTGATGAGCCTAAGTTTTGTGATAAATATAAAATAAGTAAACTAATTTGCTTTTCCATATATAAAATTAATGTAAGTTAAAAGGTTATTAATATTAAATACTTTCATATAAAAATTTTAATTTCACGCATTGTAGGATAGACAGAGAGAACCTAGTGCCAAGACACTCTGTTTCCCACTTTTTAAGCTTAATGCTGAACTTTGTCTGCCAAATAAAGAAAATGAAAGTAATTCATTCACCCAAGCGGGGAGTTAACATGCAACCGTCACATTCCCGTTCACACCATTTATTAAAAGTGATATGAAATAAACGATATTTTAACTATTCATAGTTTACATAGTGTACGACTAATAAATTATAACAGAAATCATTTGCAAGAATTTAAAATTATGTTGATAATTAATTATACATTTTTAGTTTCACATTTATTTAATAACAGCTTAAGAGTTTAAATTGATAAGTCTTTAATAATATTGTTGTTAAATTGAAGTTTATTCTTTGATTAATGTTATTGTCAGCCTCGAATAATCTAGTATACATAGGATATCAAAAAACTGAACAAGCTCGAATCAGGCGTTTTTTAATATAACCGACCATTTCTTTTCATTAAAGTAACTAAATTTTTACTTGCTATATAATTTTCTCAAAAATAAGTAATCAAATCAATTAAATCTATTTCGGTATTCTAGTTTAAGTACTATCAAACGTTAAAAAAAATTCTTCCTATCAAGGAAACAAGTTGTTCATAATCATATTATGCAAGGTCATATAGTATTATAAAAAAATACATTTGAAATTCATTCTACTTATTTTAGTAGAAATAAAAAAAAATACAAGAAGTGTAAGTTCACATTCACTATGTAAAAAATAATAATATATTTTTTTGTTTTTATTTTCATTTCTCGCTCTGTTGTCTACGCAAATCGCGACGTTGAGTTCCGCCAGTCTACACGCAATGCCTCCAGAATACGGTGGAAAGTGGGGAACGGAGTGTCTTAACACTAGGTTCCGTCTGCATATCCAGCTGTTGTTGTTTTTAGATGTGTATTGGATACAGCGTGAAGCTGATTTGTTTTTTTATGTAGACTTTTAAGCTTCTAACTATGTCCCTCATATAGAACAATGTCAAGACATTTGTTTGCTATATTTCACCCAATTTCAAGATTACTATTTAGTCCTAGCACAGCCAAGAAATGTATACAATTCAATATAATAATTTCCCTGAATAGAGATTGAACCCACAACCATCACTAGCAATCAGACACAACCTCTATAAATAATCTGTTTAATATGATATAAAAATTAAGTTATGAGTAAGTGAGAATGGACTAACATGTATCATGCAGATCAATCTACTAAAGACAATTTAAATTGACTACATGCAAAAATATGTTTATAAGAATACCTAGAATATAATAGAGAAAGTTATGCCAGTTATAAAAGTTGCCTTCATTGTGTCGAGACTTTTGGAACTACAGACAATCATGCACCTATAGATGGCCTATTAGTGATGCCAGATTTCTGTAGAATAACCCTAATTTATTACTAAGTCATAATAACCCTATTGGAAACTAAACATATATTAGTAAATATATTATAGTCTTAATCCCTTCACATATTTACATTCCAACTGACGCATTCCAATTCTAATATTTTCTATCTGGCAACACTAGGCTTTGTTCTACATAACAGCGACGTATAGCATTCCCGCTATGATTGTGTTACCACTTGATTTACCATATCGACGTTATGGTGTTGTACAAACTCGACCCGATTATTGGGTACCTGCTGGGTTTGAGCAACTGCCAACGGAGCACTGCTAGTCGCTGTTTCTTGTTGCTGTGTATGCCCCACCAGAGTCTCTGTAAGTGAAAAATATTCAAGCATTCAGAGTGAAATATTTACTTATATATTTCTTATTAAATTATAATATAAAAAAACTAGAGCTCATTGTGGTGCAGTGTGGAAATGTCAGTTAATGATTTTAAGTTATAAAGCCACGAAGGGCAATGAAATATTTTCTTTACTTCGCTGTGGCTAGTCTAACTGTGATATTCCACATATTGTCTCCTATCAGAGTAGAAAGCAGAGAGGGGAGTGTGTTAACACCATATTCTATCTACCTACTCTGTTAAAAGAAAGAGAGATTAAGCTGCTTGGCAAAAAGAAAATTAAATATAAAGCATGCAAAACAAACTGAATTTACAATAGGTTAACTTACCATGTCCTTGTGTTGCTTGATTAGCAATAATTTGTGATACAGGTAATTGTTGACCTGCTGCGGAAACCGTAACTTGTGGTTGTCCAGCATGCCCTAATATAATGTTAGGATCTCCATTCAAAATACTTGCATGTGCTTGACCAAGATCCTGAAATACTTACATATTTGAAACCAAGGTTGAAAAAAAATACAGAGGTAAAAATTTTACTAGGAGGCAAAAACTATTTTTTATTATATTCTCTTCAAATAAAAATAACATTAATTATGCACAGTATTTTAATTACTGTACTATGACTTTTAATTATTGAACAATTGGTGTGGCTTTAATCAATGGAAGATTTTGCTTCTACTTGTCAATTATTTTAATAACCTGAAGAAAAGTTTAGCAGATTATACCTATACACATATATATTTTTTGTATTACCTGCACAGGTTTCCCATTTTCAAGTCTTGCACCAGTAGGTAAACCGTAGACAGAAACTTGTGGCAATGGACCGGGAAATAAATTAGTAAACACCCAGTATTTAGCCACGCTCGACAGGGCAACGTTTACCGCCGCCGAGTTGACTCTCAAATCGGTAGCAGATGTTGTAGGTGGTAAATTATTTGTTTGCGTCGGCTGTTGTTGCTGTGTCGACTGAACCCTTTGGTTCTGAGACTGCAATTATCATATATAAAGTAATTTAGAAATAATCACAATATTACACATCCACACAAAAAACAACAAGCAATGCGAACCTCGGAATTGCCTGGAGCTTGGCCACCACCCGAATTAATACTATGGTGATCCGGATTCATTTTAAGTCCTTTAGATATTAAAACAATTCACCACTAATACAAAAATTACAACATAACAGTTTTTAGAATTTTACGTATCGGCATTGTCATAATTTGACTGGCATCGAAATGGAGGCGCGGGGGACGCGACGGGCCGCCATTATGAAACTTAGCACACAAAAACATTTTCTACACGATACTTGTAAGAATGTTTCTTTAAGCACTCTGGTTACCACATAAACGTAAACTATCGAAAACTGTTTATTACTAAACAACAGACTTCATGAATAATAATATTTAACAGTCGAAATCGTAATTACTTTACATTTTCCACATTTTTTTTACATATTCACCATGAACGAAGAATGAAAGTTTGTCATGAACAGTAATGCCAACATTAGGAATTTATTTCAACTGCGCAACTATTATTATTGGATATGTATAAGAGAACTTGAATAATTTGAAATATTTTTTTATAATTAATTTTATTTTAGTTAATAAATATTTAATGTGTAATAATGAAATGAAAAGTAATTTAAAATAAAAAGTAACTTATTTGATAGCGACGAGCACGCGATTTCCTAGACATTCAATAGATGGCTCTTGCAACGAACTATGTCGTAATATCAGTCTAGGTAACCTTAAAAATCTAAGTAGCAAAAACTTAAAAAGGGAAAGTTTTATGTATGAAAGTGCAAGTTCTTCATTATGTCATTTAAATAATAATTTAACAATATCAATAATATTAAATAGCTAACTCTGAACATTAGAACAATATGCAAGATTGATTATATTGTTTTATAAACTATTATAGAATAAAATTAAGACGACATTTCCATTGAAATATTTTGTAGTATAAGTATAGTAACTTTCCTAAATACAGACTATTTAACTTTAACGTAATATTACGCTTAAAATAACAGCCAAAGTTATCAATAACTTCTCTAACAGAATAAATATCGAAACTACATTAATTTTCGTAATTAAATTTTATATTAACGTAATAAAATTGCTTTTTGTAAAATTATTAATTTACAATTAATAAATTTAAGACTATATATAATAAAGAAAACTTAAGATATAAAATAACGTAAATTTTATTGTAATATCCTGTTATTTAATTCTTATAAGACATTACAACTTAAGAACATTTAGTACAGTACGGCCAATGTGTCGTGGCTGCCTCTAAATTAGGTTTTCTTAACTATTAACCATATAAATATGTATAAATAAGTCCTAACGAGTTTATTAAAAACTAGTATTCTCTTGTTTTACAAATACATTTTTTTATTTAAGCAGAGAGTTGTAAATATTTTTTTACTTTCCTAATGTTATATATAATATTCTTTATTGCACCAAATATACATAAGAAAACAATATAATACATTTAGTTCACAAAGGTGGACTTATCTCTATAAGAGATCTCTTCCAGCCAACCATTGGAAGTGGATGAGTTACAAGTAGCGGGTGAGATCATAGCACAATTGTGAATGTTCCTAACATTTTACTTGGCACTGATATAATATTATACATTCATAATAATATTTCACTTAAATTGTTAGTACTTTGGTATACTTAAAAAGTATTTAATTTTACCAGAAACAAATGTAGTTTCTTTATATATTATATTTTTACTTACTAATTAGGTACTACAATATCTACTCTGGTTAAGGAAAAAATCAACATTGGACGAAAACGGTTGCAGAACTAAAAAAGTGAAGCTTCGTATTCTAGTTACTATTTGGTTTTGCATTTTTGATTGTGGAATTGTATTCCTTCTACACCTGTTTCGACTATATACAGTAAAAAAACGGGAATTGTAACATATAGTTATCAAACGTTGTTTCTTATATTTCTACATATTTCTATAGGACTTATATATTGACTGCTCCTATATTTTTCTAACATTTCATGTTTATTATTATTTGAAAAAAATAAATTAATTATACTTTATTGGTGACACCACCCAGCTACCATCAAAGTAATATTTTTACTAATAATTCTTAATAAAGGTACCAAATCAATTAAAATACTACTTCAGGACGTTCTAGGACTAGGACTGGGGACAGGGTGCATTTAGAAAACAGTCGTTTGAGGAATGGGGAAAACAAAAACTTAAAATAGGAGATTTTTCTTTATTCAGTAGTACAAATACGAAAAAAACTAAGTAATTACGGCTGTTAGGTGTAACTAATGTTTATTAATATTAATGTAATGCTTAAAAATATATTAATATGTAATAGTAAGTTCATTACATTTCCTTATTGTTTTGTTAAAATTGAAAAAAATATATTAATTACAATACAAATAGAAAAGTTACATATAATACCGCAAGGATTTACATTATTATCCAGATAAAATTACGGAAACGAAGTAGGAACTTGTATCCAACTATGTTTCACCAAGTTCCAACTTCCAATCCAACTCAGTACCGCTTGTGAGGCTGTCCGGACTGCGCGCCTCCTTGTCTACATACCGCGTAAACTTTACAAACTTTAGAATCCATCGCGAAAACATTTAAAAACTATAGTGAAAGTGATTTAGAAAGAAGAAACAGTCGCTATATTTATATTTACAATTGTAATCACGTATTAAAAGTTTTAATCAGCTGTTTTTAATAATTGCCGGTGTTCAATTCGCAGGTTGGTATTGGTTTACTGAAAAATGTTTGCTTATTCATATACTTACTTAATATGTTCTTCAAATGTGTCAATACTCTTTGGTTTGGACATTTGCCAATTTCTCTAGGATTTAACAACTTTTTATAACAATTGTGTTTGTTGTTCTTCCTCTAAAGAAATCGTGTGGTTTTTACCGCAAACTTAAATAAATATAGTTGGTTGAAGTTTAAATGAATTGTAAGAAAGTGTTTTATTCATGTTAGAATAATTTAATAATTAATAATATATTTATTTCCATTACTAAATTAGTACAGAACTGGATATTGGGAATATTTATCATGATTTGTATCAATGTAATTATACTGTATATAAACAAAGAAAAATTATATTATTTTATATATTTTAGTAAATATATTTCACAAATTACAATATAAAAAAAAATATAAATATATTCATACGGTTTTAATAATTAATTTATACTTTTGATAAGGTTTCTGAATAACTTGGCACTCGCCAGCTGTTTTGTCGTTTGTCACTTCTATAGACATTAGACAATTACGTAAATTGTTTGCATTTTCATATTAGAGGTGAGTATGTTTATAAAATGCATGTTGTATTTGAACTAGTATACAAATAAAGCTTTTCTATTTGGTGTAGTAACAGTTTTATATTAAATTAATTTAATTTTAATATTGCTTTATTGTATTAAAATCAATAATCAAGTTGAAATTTTATTTTTTATGTAAATATTTACATAAATAAATTTATAATAAATAATTTGTTTATCTGTGCGATATTTGCCTGGTCCTCAAATCGAACGTGTTATACATATGTAGGTTGATTCATCTTAACATTCAATAATGAATATAGTAATATAATTTTTATATAGTATAACAATTCTTAGACAAATAAAACGTTTAATTATTATTATCACATCCATAAGAAATGCTAATTTACATTTTTCTCAATTGTTATTCACTTTTTTCGACATGATTATCTTAGAAGAGGACAGATACCATAAAATCAAGTCGCTAAAATTCTTACGTAGTTCGACATCGAATTGGATTACGAAACTTAATGTTGCGTTTAGTGACGCACTGACTGTTTAAATAGATAAACTTTTTTAGAAAACGTAAAAAAAAATTAAACCTAGCGGGATTAGAACCAGCGTCTCTTGAAAATGGTCCAAGGGTTCAAATCCCATTACGTTTATTTTTCCTAAGTGTGTAATAATACTTTGAAAACGTCGAAAATGTTTATGGAAAATAATTATAAAGCTTAGTTCAAACCGTATACTATAGAATCGTTTCAGAATATATCCTTACATAATTCTAAACTAATAAGTAACAGTTGCAGTACAACATACTATTTAACTTGTATATTACACAAAAGAAAGGCTACATTCGCATTTAGATTTGTTAAATAAAAAAAAAAGTCGAATTAATAACCTCCTTTTACAGAAGTCGGTTAAAAAAAAACTCCAGCTGGAGTTTAAAAAAAAACAGGTTTGAAATGTTGCTGTAAATATGCACTGTTTATAAATCATTGCAATAGTTTGTACGCAATTGTTCGATAGGTACGATTGTTCTAATTTATCAGTTCGCTGTTATTCAATACTGATAATGAGTTTCCTAATATTTTATAATTTTGAAATAGCTTTTACGTTTCCCTTCAAAAACAATGCTGTAATATAAAAAAGGCCCTTCTATTTGTTATATAGGCAGAAGGAACCTAGTGTTAAGACATTCTGTTCCCCATTTTCTGCCGAATTCTGGAGGCATTGCGTGTTGAGTTGCAGAACTCAATGCCGCGCTTTGATGAAGAAATGGAAATATAAACGTAAATAAATATTTCATTTCCTCGAGTGGGAATCGAACCCACAACCGTCGCGTTACAGACACACCCTTTAGAGGCCACGACGGCCTCTTATAGAATTTTTAAAAAAATATTATTGAAACGATACTATCCTATCCTATCCTATCCTATCCTATATCTTATAATATAACAAAGTCGCTTTTCGTGTAAATATGTATAAAGTCCTACCCGTTGAGACACTTTCGCGCATGCGCTGCTTTAATGGTAAGTACTACATGAAATAAATGTACTGGAGTATTGTTCCTCTTAATAAAATCTACAAAAAAGTCCGCGACGGCATATTCATATCTTTTAAGAATAACGTGTAGTGATCATTTTTCTATCTAAAAATAATAATTTCCATATATTTTTTATTGTGAGTCATATTTCTCCATAATGGTATTAACCCTTATCCTTTAAAATACTTTATTAATTATCTACGTTAAACGAAGATAAAATTTGCTTTTTACACTATTTCGAAATTGCGAATAGTTTTACAGAAAAACGCATTTAATTGTTGACACATCCCGCCGTTGACACATCAGCTATGTTTCACTTATCCCTTACTCTCAGCATATAAATAAGTATATTAGTTACGTTGGCCATTTAATGTAGATCAAAACTGTCTTATACTGTTTTTCATTTTAATAAGTACTTTAGAAGTTGTTACAATATCAAAAAATCCTTGCTGCGAAACGGCTCGCCACTCCATGCGTCCGCCGCGCCCGCCTGCCATCGGTGGTTCAGTGATAGAATGCTCGCCTGCCACGCGGGCGGCCCGGGTTCGATTCCCGGCCGATGCATTCTATTTAATTTTCCGCACAGGCAGCGAGGCAACGTAGTGCTTGCTTTTCGTCAGGGACAGAATACCCTCTTCAGCATTAACCACAAGCTCGAAAAAAAAAACCCGCCTGTCTCTATAGCAACGAAGATTTAGATGCGTTTGCACGTATTGGATAATTAGAGTTGAATGTATTATTTCAGCGCGATATATTTGGTTTCATATTTTTTGTAGTAGTTATTAATAGGTAGGTTTTTGTTTATTATTTCTTCCGTTTAAAAATAGTCATTTAACTATCTAAAAATAGTCATTTAAATATATTTTAATAAGTACTTGAAAAGCACAGATTTAAAATTACGGTACCTACTAAAAAATCCTTGCTGTGTAAAACAATTGGAAAATCCTTATTGAAACTACGAAAATGCGGGTTGCATTAGGGTTTAATTAATTTTCACATTATCTTAAGTGCTTTGCAAACATACATTATATGAATAATCCAGTAGTAAAAGCGGGCGAAGCCGCAAGAGGGTCGCTAGTATTGTTATACAATTAAGTTAACAAGAAGATAGAAAAAAAGAAAACGTTTCTGACACTTCATGTTTGCTCTTGCGTCTGTTTATTTATCAATGCAATATTTTACCGTGGCGTATATTTTACACTGTTTTTGTATCGCGTATGGCAGGGTAGACAGAGGGAACCTGGGAACCTAGTATCGAAATACTCCGTTCCGCAATCTCTACCGAGTTTGAGTGTTTACAGACACTGCTTTACTAGATTTAATATAATTATGCAAACGATTTTAATCAATTAATTTAAATTTTATATACTTAAATATATTATAAATTTGCGCATTCAACTCATATAATAGATCAATTCGCAATGTAAACTGAGATGTTTGATTGAAATTCTAACTAGTATCCATAACAGATATTCCAAAGAAACTTAAGGCATCATTGTTCACGGTGTTCGCCAAACTTAGGACCAACTTCGTTATTGACTATTTGGTTATTAGGAGAGGGAAGTGAAGACTGCGGCAACTCTGCCTGCATTTCCATGACGTGTTAGATAATGTTTTAAATTAATTGTATAATTTAATTATGTTTAAAATTTAAAAAAAACATCTGTGTGTTCATTTATGTACGCAATAAGCTATACTTTTTTGATGTTACAACATAAAAATATTTCTAAAAATTATATCTCATACCTATATTATAAATTCGAAAGTAACTCTGTCTGTCTGTCTTTTACGCAATCAGGCCCGAACCGCTAATTTAATTGTGATAAAATACTCATACCTATAGAGATACATGAGGGTCTCGGGATGAACATAGGATACTTTTTTTTCTCGTATTTGTAATATAATATTTTTTTATAATATTTTCGATATATACCAATATATTAAAATACTTATTAATTTGACAACAATTTATTCCGCCATGTTAATAACAACCGTCACTAAGCGACCGTTGGTAAGCAACGATTTGCAAAGTTTGTTGTTAGAAAACGTCATCCAAAATGAGCTTGCTTAAAGCATCTCAATCAGCAATCTCTCTATTGAAAACTGAAAATAATTTCATAAATATATTTAATAAATATTCGTATAGTTCAAGCGGACGTAGCCGCGTTCGGGTCCACTAGTATTATTATATATGTGTAAAATTTCTTAGTGTGTTATTAACATATGACTATTGAACTATAAATATAGAAAAAAAATGTATTATATAATTATAAAGCTTTTTATAATACATACCTATATTCTACTGTCTGAAGATAAATGTTATCTATATTGTCTTTAATATTAATTAAAGCCTGCCTTATAAAGTCTCTTATTTACAGAAGGTTCTGAGGTAAAGGTGAATCATTAAAATTCTGCTTATAAATGACTAAAGCCTGCATTTATATGACTAAATCGACGATTCTTTCAACTCTGAGATATGGATGTGAAATTAATGAAAAGAATCGATGAAATAAAAATCGATTTTTATTTATTTATCGATTAATATTACTTTAAAAATCGCTTTAAAAAAATAAGAAAATAAAAATCGAATATTGCTTAACGTCTCTGCTCTGAGATGGAACTTGAGAGCGATCTTAAGATGCCGTTATTAGATTATAATTTGTGTAACGACATTTCAAGATCGATCTCAGAGTTGGGAGCGATTTTAACTACGAGCCTCAGATTATCATGAATATTTCTTCTGAATTATACTTGTTTCGTATTTATTTTGACAAAAATGTAGTTATGAATACGTTGACATTTTAAAAATTTATTATTTAACAGTTTATTTTAGGAACTTAAATTAGAGGAAGTTCTTGAGTAGGTTATAAATTAATAACTAGAAATAAATTTACAGAAACACAAATGTGAAGTGATGCCATACATAGTGTTTACATACAGACATAGTGTTTTTATGTTAATTTTATATTTTCCGTTATTCGTTACGAAAATGGAGGGTTTCATTCATTGCTGTTACGGATACCCCACTTAGTATCGGATGACATGGTATAACGAGTACAAAAATTGATATGAGGTATAATTGTATGTTATAATGTTCCTACGAGGTCAGTCGTGGCGCAGGGGCACAAATGTGTGACTCTAATCACGACAGGTTGCCGGTTCGATTTCCAAACGAGGAAATGAAATATTTAATATTGTCGTTCCAATGCTCTGGTGTAGAGGCAATGCACGGCGTTGAGTTCCGCTACTCAACCCGCAATGCCTTTAAAATATGGCGGAAAGTAGAGAAGGGAGTGCGATAACACTAGTTCTCAGGTTCTCTTTGCCTACTCTGCTATGTGCGGGAGTCAGCGTGAAGACAAACTGTTAGTAGGTACATTAGTTATATGTAGTTAGACCTAAAAATCTGTTATTTTACTGGTACAGTGTGTTGAAATTGATAAAAATATGATGCACAGAGCATATTTCTATTCACCCTCAGATTGTACTTTATATAACAGTTAAAAAATAAATATTAACTATAATTAAATCATAATTATTGCTCTAATTTGAACTTTTGATAGTACTGTAAAGGAAGACATTAAAATTATTTGTCGTTTCTTTCTAGTGTTTTGGTGGACAAAATAATATTTATATAACTGTTACCATAAAAATCGACTTAAAATTTATTAATTTTGAGCTAGCAACGATGTTTTCGTTAAGTAAAAAATGTTAAATACCTAGATTATATAAGAAATTTAGAAAAGAACGCTAATCTTGTGGTCACGGTCAACTGCCTACTATTGGCTTAGTAGGTATTTGTATTAAAAAATAATTCAATTTCATCATCGCCATAATATTGCAGTTATAATTTATATTGATTTTTTATAACAATTTGTCGTTTATTAATAAAGTAATAGTAAATAAATGCTGAGGCCTGAGTAAAAGCGACTGGTTTTTTTTTTTTTTTTTTTATGGTAAAAGGACAAGGCAAACGAGCGTTAGGGTCACCTGATGGTGATCACCGCCGCCCACGACCCCGTGCAGCACCAGAGGAGCTACAGGTGCGTTGCCGGCCTTTGAGGTGGAGATAGACGCGCTTTTTAAAGGTACCAACCTGGAAACACTGCCGCGGGTAGACCGTTCCACAGTTCGGTGGCGCGTGGAAGGAAATTTCTACGAAACCGCACAGTAGTGGAGTGCCACGTATCCAGATGGTGTGGATGATATTTAAGTTTGTGACGTGCTGTGCGGTTAGAAAATTCGGCGGCAGGTAACAGGTCAAATAGTTCTTCAGAACACTCACCATGATAAATGCGATAGAGAACGCACAGTGAGGAAACGTCTCTACGCAGAGCCAAAGTGTCAAGCCTTTCACAGCTTACTGGGTCCTTAATGATTCGAACAGCTCTACGTTGTATGCGATCAAATGGGTCAAGCTGATACTGGGGTGCACCAGCCCAGAGATGAGAACAGTACTCCATGTGTGGCCGAACCTGGGCCCTATATAGGGCCAATCGGTGTTTTGGCGTGAAGTACCGTCTCGCTCTATTGATGACCCCCAGTTTCTTCGAGGCCAACTTGGCCTTGCTTTCCAGATGATCGCGATACTGGCAGTCACTCGAAACATTAAGGCCCAGTATGCTGATACTGGGCGCGGCTGAAAGGGGAGTGTTCTGAAAGACTGGCGATACGATAAAAGGGGTTTTTTTTGTGGTTAACGCGCAAACTTGTGTCTTCAGGGGGTTAAATTGGACCAGGTTCTTTTCACCCCATGAAGAGACATTCTCGAGGGATGCCTCAACAGAAGACACAAGTTTATTTCGGCACTGTTCAGCGTTTTCCCGAGAAAGACTTGCGCGGCCGGAGTAAACAGCGTCCACCGTGCTATCATCTGCATAGCAATGAATGCTAGAATCCTCCAGCATGTCATTGATATGCAGAAGGAACAGCGTGGGGGACAGCACGCAGCCTTGGGGAACGCCTGCGTTCACGGGCATTTGATTGGAGCAAAAACCGTCGACAGCGACCTTGATGCTGCGCTCAGTGAGAAAGCTGGCGATCCACCTGCATAAATTCTCGGAAAGCCCATAGGATGGAAGTTTAGCAAGGAGCGCCCCATGCCACACTCGATCATTGTGAATTCGATCCCCATTCAACGAAGTGAAATATATCTATCTATATTTGGATTTCTTGGAGGCGTTGAATTCCGCCACTCAATATGCAATGCCTAGAAAATTCAGCGGAAAGTGAGGAAAGGAGTACCTTAACAACAAAGTCATTTCCGACAAAATCACTAGGAAAATCGATTATTTTATATTTTTAGTTTCACGCTGTATCCCGTAAATAGCAGAGGGAAACTGACTGGAAACCGAATGTTAAGAATCCATTTTCATCAAATCACTTTAGTTCCCCACTTTCCGCTGATTTCTGGAGAGTTCAACTCACGCCGCGCTTTTCTTCATTAACAGAGAGCGAAAATGAAAATATTAAATATTTCACTCTACGAAATCGAACCCACAGCCTATCGCCTTGACGCTTACACGCTTATACCCCTGTACCACGACTGGCCTCTTCTCTTAAGAGGTGTCTTAAGTGTTTCAAATTTTCATGACTCATCTCTTACATTCATTTTGATGACGTAATGTATTATCGGTGATGCATTTATAAATTGCTTAATTGTAAACATTAATTGATTTGTATTACGTTGTAAAGTATTATTCTTTTTAATTAGTATCCATTTGTATATTAAAAGGTTAAGTATTGGCGTGTAATAAGTAATAAATGCGTTTAGATTGAAATCTTTGTAGAAATGGCATTTGAGTGTTGATTTTCCCTAACACTAATAAGAACATATAAGTTAATTGTGTAATATGCAAAGATAATAAAAATAGTATAAGCATAAATAAACATTTGTTGTTAAATTATTTATTATTACTTTAAAAACAACCTGTAACTTTCAAAAGTTTTAAAAAATAATATTTAAAATATATTATAAATGTTAATATTGGTTTGTCCGTTACGCTTTCACGACAAAACTACTCGACCGATTATCATGAAACTTTGTACACATATTCTTAGAGATATTAGAAAGGATATAGGATAATTTTTATTTTAAAAAAATGTTTTCATTTGGCTATAAAGTAAAAATAAGTTTAAGCGGGCGAAGGCGCGTTTTAATCTCTAGTAATTATTATAAACTAGTGGACCCGAAAGCGGCTACGCCTGCTTGAACTATAAAAATATTTATAAAATATATTTATGAAATTATTTTCGTATTATTTTTGAAGCTCATTTTGGGTGACGTTTTCTAACAACAAACTTTGCAAATCGTCGTTTGCAAAAGCAACGGTCGCTTAGCGACGGTTGTTATTAACATGGCGGAATAAATTGCGTGTCAAATTAATAAGTATTTTAATATATTGGTATATATGGATAATATTACAAATATGAGAAAAAAAAAATTCCTATGTTCATCCCGAGACCCTCAAGTATCTTACCACAATCTTTTATCACAATTAAATTAGCGGTTTGGCCCTGATTGCGTAAAAGACAGACAGACAGACAGACAGACAGAATTACTTTCGAATTTATAATATAGGTATGGAAGGTATGGATACACATTATGCCAAAAAGATGGAACTTCTATTCTACTTGCATATTACTATAACGAATTATTCAATTAACTGATTATATTAGTTAGAGTTACGTGCAATCTACTTCTGATTATTAACGGAAAAGAAACAGCGTTTCAAATGAATTGTCTACCGCCGCCGTAACTAATATTGTATGAGAAAACAATTAATTGGATATGTTTAATTAAGTTCTTTCTAAACTAAAATTTATGAATTCTGTCTCGTTTATCGTAAATAGGTAAAAAAAAATTAGGCCCAGGCCAGTCGTAGCGCAAGAAGACAAGTGCGCGATAGGTTGTAGGTTCGATTGCTGCTCAAGAAAATGAAATAAATAATATTTTCACTCTCCGGAGTCTAGGCAAATGGCGGCGCTGAGTTCCGTCACTCAACACGCAATGTCGCCAGAATTCAAAGAAAAGTGTGTCTTAACATTATGTCCCTTTTGCCTACCCTTCTACTTGGGGGATCGTACTAGAGTAGAGCGAGTGAAATGAAAATATATGGCAATAAATAATAATCCATTCCCACGAATAGGAATCGAACCCACAACCATCGCGTTACAGTCACACGCTTGTCGCGCAATTTTATATATTTTTTAGATTTTTAACTAGAAATTAAATGCGACAATTTTTTTCATAGAATAATTGACATTGTTGCCACTTATGCAAATAAACAAGTATGTTTATAATACCGGAAAAAACAAGATCCGTGCGCAGTAAGAGTTGGTTCACGTTACACTGATACCTACGGATATTTCATATTATTTATATTAGAGTAAAGAGGTAATTTAAGTTCTCAGGTTCCTTCTGCCTACCCTGCTATATGCGGGATACCGCGTGAAGCTATAAAGCTGGGTGTAGGTATTGTGTCTTATATGGAAATAATAAAATAAACTTTAAAATTACACAGCAAAAATATAGTAATAGGAGAATCAATGCTTTTATGGTGCAACCCGTTACATAGGAGATGTGAAATGCATTTTGCTGTGTTACGACACTCCGTTCCCCACTTTCTGCCGAATTCTGGAGGTGTTGCGTGTTGAGTGGCAGAATTCAACGTCGCGCTTTGCCCCGACACCAAAGCGAAGGAATGGAAATATAAAGGTAAATAAATATTTCACTTCCTCGAATGGGGATCGAACCCACGTTACTACATAAATAAAAAAATGTAATGGAAACGCGCCCCCTCATACAAATCAGACCCAGTATATAGCTATTTGTCAGTGCGGACACGGGGTCATTTCGAGACAATTGATTCATCGAGACGTGGCAAATGTCGTGCTGGTCGGTCGACCTATAACTTGTTCAGTTCAGCTGTTCATACTGTTTTACATACATACTTACCTAATGTACTCGTTTACATTTTTTTTTGTGCCTGGTGCTAAGACACTGCGTTCCTCGAAATTCGAGCAATTCTGGAGGCATTGCGTGTTGTGTAGTGGAACTCAACACCGTGCTTTTCGATTCAAAGAAGAATGGAAATATTAAATATTTCATTTTCTCGAATGGGAATCAAATCCACAACATGTCGCGTTTAAATTGAAATTTTGCGTACTTATGCGAAAGAAGAAACCGGTCAAGTGCGAGTCTCTCCCACAGAGGATTCCGTACCTATTTCCGGATTGTAGCTCAACGGGAATGACAACAATGTTCAAATAAAAAAATATTTTTTAGTTAACTTTTTCACAAAAGCGTGTATTTTAGTTTTTTTTTAAATTATTATTTATATAAATAAAAACCAAACAATTTTATAAACTTCCACTATTCGCATTTAGTACCTAAGTACGATAGTTTAAAGAGATCAACGTAGTAAATACGATATTTGTAAGGTTGATGTTCATTTCTTTTTTTAATAATTTCATAGAAGTGGATTTAAATTAACAACCCAATGAAGTAACATGCTTATATCGAGGATAATGTTTTCGCGTAATTTGTAGACAAGATATGCACAGACAGAGTATAATGCAACATTTAAGAGGGACACTGTTTTCTCACACTCGTACCAGGGTTTTTTTTACGATAATCATTAATTAAAACTTAAATTTACCGGCTATTATCTAACGAAACTAATTAAAGATCTATATTATCATAATCAGTTGTTAATTATAATGTTTTTCCCATATAAAAAACTATATAAATTTGGCACAAAGATGTGACTATATCGCGATGGTTGTAGGTTCGATCCGCCTTTGACGTAATGAATTATTATTTTGTAATTTCTTCGTTCTGGCACCAAGGCAAAAAGCTCGACAATGAGTTCCGCCACTCAACACGAAATGGCTTGAAAAATTCGCCAAGAGTAATTTGGAAAGTGGGGAACGGAGTGTCTTACTTAGGTTCCCTCCGCCTCCCGTACTACATGCAGGTTACAGCGTGAAGCTGAATAATTTTGGATTTAGTGTAGTAAAGTATAAAAATCTTATTAAAAAAAAATGCTTGTTCATGATTCTATAATACTTATAACATCATCTAACAATTTAAAACCATTGAAAAGTGAAAGTATCCTTCCTAGTATTTAATCCGCCGCGAACTTCTAACCTTGACTGATTTTAATACATACTTTTATATTACTTCACTGTTTCTTTGAAATTTGTCGTCATCGTATGAATAAATATTTACTTTCTTGCAAAAAGATAATAAATAATGTATAATTATATGTTTCTTTGTGTGATCAGAATGTTACAAGTATTTAAGTATGTAATATGTCCTATGGAACAGGTGTTTTATTTGATTTTAAAAAACCGGTTAAGTGAGGCTTCCGTACCAATTTAATAACTGTAAGTCAACGAAAAGAACAGGGATCATAGACCTGAATATTTGTTATTAACTTCAGCTTGACACTTCCAAGCGATCTCGCCAATGGTCTTGACAAATGGACAACAAAGTGGTCCTCATAACGGTTCTGTTTTTACCTTTTGAGGTACGGAACCCTAAAAATAGCCTTTAAGTGACCAATAAAGATTATTACTCAGTCGATAATTAAAAAATAAAGTACTTGCACATTAAAATAAATAATTCAGCTTCACGCTGTATCCCGTATATTAATTTTTATATTTAATTTAAAATGAGTACCTATATTCACTGCGCTGAGTGACTGACTAAAAGTCTCATTTTACGATCTTTATTTACGCTGACCGCTGCGCTGCGCTGTGTTGATAATAATTTAATACAAAGTAAATTCGCACGCTAAGTTGCTATTCTAGTAATAATTAGAAGCCAGTCGTGGTATCTTCCCAAGGCGTAACTGTAAAGGTGAGGAGGTTGTGTGTTCGATTTCCATTTGAGGAAATGAGAACTTTAATATTTTCATTTTTTCACTGAAATTGCAGTGTTAATGCCGCTACTCACCACGTAATACTTCCAGAATTCGGCGAAAATGGTACACGAAGTGTCTTAACATTAGGTTCCTTCTGTTTACTGTGTTCGGAAAACAGAGTGACCCTAAAAAATAGAATAATAATTAAAAATCATATCTCAATCTACCATTTGCTAACTACATATACTAAAGTCCATGGCCTTAGGCGAAGCGTTAAGCGTATGAAACCATAGCATTACATAATTGTAATGAGATTTGTGTTCCTAGTACACGAGTACGAGTGCACATTGATGTATTGTCAGATACCGTTTGTTATTACCACATTATGTTAATCATATCTATTTCTCTCTCTCTCTCTCTCTCCGGACCATTATTAGTCCCATCTGATGGTGGGTTCTGCTTTCCTTGTTTTTTGTCTCCACTTCTAATGTTAATTATATTTATTTATAATATTTAATTTTTATATATAGAAAAAAATGAGAAAAATGTATGTAGTGTAGTGATACATTATTCTGTTTTCATTCTCTTATTAGAATCTGTGGTATTATTTTCATTCGTTTGATTGTGACTTTAATTCAAATAGTGCAAAGTGCAACAATAACGCTGTTTTTCTATTTGAGCTGATCAATATTCCATATCAAGGCAAATTGCGGCGTTAAGTTCCACCATAAGCGATGTTAAGACACGCAATACCTCCAGAATTCGGCGGACACTCGGGAACGAAGTGAACCTACAATATTAATGTTAGGCTATTTAACCTACTAAATGGTTGAAAAGTTTTGTAGAATAAATTCATGACGTTAAATGTCACGATGCGACGTTTAAGAGAAATTTCTTGATATGATTTTAATGAGAAATTTAGTGTTTTAAAAAATTAAGAAGACAAACAAATAGACATTTTTGTTCTCATATATATATTATACATATTCTGAAATTGTTAAAATAACTGTTTAATTAATTATTTGTATCTCGTTACAGGTTGAATTTATTTTCCGTTAGTTCTAATAGACTGTTTTACATTCCGTATTTTTTTATTCATTTATTGATTTTTTTTAATATGTTTTTGTATGTATTATAAAACTCTACATTTATATATGAGAACTGAATAACCTTGAAATAATACTTTCTTGCTATAAAAATAAAAAGTATTTTTATTATATAGTTAATTATAGGCTTCACATATATAATTTTATTAAATGAATTGTTTAATGACTAAAAATAAAAAGCCGGTTAAGCTCGAGTCGGCCTCACCCAGCGAGGCTTGCGTACCAAACGCTACGGTCTCTACATATCTCTTTCGCCTCATCCACTGCCATCAACCTCATTGTACATCTCCTTCGGGGGGTTCTCATGCTTTTTACGTGATCTTCCTCCAGTATCTGTGATACTGTTTTTTCAAAGGTCTGCCGAGGTCTCCCCTTACCTTTCTTACTACTCACTTTTCCATCATAAATCTAGTTTGTGTTTTTCTTCTAATTTCATTTGATATTTATTTCAGCTTAATACCTCAACACAATCTCGAGTTAAATGGTCTTGACAGACGGACAATGGAGTGACTCTATAAGGGTTCCGTTTGTCACTTTTGATGTACGGAACCCTAAAAACCAGTTGCTATGACAATATTTTCCGCACTATTTATTTAAAGATGAAGAAGTGATGCCATATCCAAAAATGATTCATATTCGACTCGCATTCTGCATAGTCCACTCGATTGCCAAATCGATTAGTTTTGCTCGCGCGTGAATTTATTAACGCCATCAAGCGTTGAGCTATTTACACTTGGTGTTATGTTCTTAGGAGGTATGAGGAAGTATACTTATAATTAAGATCTAGACCTATAAGTACTCGTACGTTCAACATAAATATGTGAGTAATAAAATATAAAAATGCATTTAATTCATAAAGATTAATAAGCAATTAACACTTATCTATACTTATAATAAAATCGTAAGAGGGTCGGTATCTGTACTTGGAAGATATTTAAAAAACATGTTATTGGGAACCTTTATTAACCTAATAGAACCCAAAACAACGATTTCAAAATGTTTGTCTTTTAGTCTGTGCGTTTGTTCTCAGAACGTCGTTTAATCTCAGAATCGACTAAACCAATTTAGATGCGGTTTTCACAAATTGGATTCTGGCAAGCTTCCGAAAACATATAGTATTTACTTTATTACAATCGGTTCATAAATAAAAAAGTTATGTCAATTCAAAGTATTTAGTTCGACAAATTTGCTAATTGCCGTAACAGTTATTTAATACAACTGTTTTACTGAATTGATTGAATCTTTAGTTTTAATTCCTTTATTAATATTTCTATTTCAAGCGGGCGTAGCCCCGCACGGGCCCATTAGTATATACATATATCTTTACAAAGTATAAACATACATTTTTTTAGCTTTTCGTCGTGTCCCGCATATAGCAGGGTAGCCGGGAACCTGGAAATCTAATGTTAACACTCTGTTCCCATTAAGACACTTCCGTTCCCCATGTTCATGGCGTGATGGCATCACGGAATTGAACGCCGCATCATATTATACAGACATTTATTAGCCATTTATCTGTGATCCGATATCGTGTACGCTATCGCAATCGCGGACGAAGCACTATTTATTCACATATAACAATATCCTGTATAAGAAACGATCTATTTATAATTAAACAACTTGGCAATGTAATTAATATGAAATAGCATTTTTAAAATTTTGATTTGAAAATATGTATGCGCAATTAAAAAGAAGGTTGGTTTCGATATTGCATATAATATGTAGATCACGGCAAAGCTGAGTAAAGTGAAGGTTATGTTTTAAAATATTTCTTGTATAGTACCCACTTATTGTTAGAAGAATATAATTTTCTGCTATTTTTATACATAGTTCTTGTAATACTTTGTAGTGCCATTTAATAAATTTCACATATGCACATATATGCGTTTTTCATCGGCTTGTCACTGTATCCCGCATGTAGCAGGATATGCAGAGGGAACCTAATAATAAATTTTATGGTCCGTTTTCAATTTTTGAAGGCATTGCGTGTTAAGTGGTGGTGCTCAACGCCGCTCAAAACTAAACGAACTTCGCTCAAAACTAGAGCCAAAAAATTAAAATATTAAATACTTCATTTTATAGAGTGGGCATCGAACCCACGAGTTAGTAATGTCTTACCACTCACTTACTGACTAATTTGTTGCTACGATGACTAGAAGAAAATACAAAAACAAATAATGTATAATATATGTATAAATATATTCTTAGCTTCACGCAGTATTCCGCGCAAAGCAGAATAGGCAGACGGAATCTAGGAACCTAGTGTTAAGACACTCCGTTTTCAATCTGATCTGAGATTTTTTTCTCTGTGTCAAAATGCCGTGCCATATTCTTCTCTAGCAGTAAATAAGGCCAATTTTTGACCAAGGAAGACACGACAGTCTTTAGGCTGAGTCAAACCAGCTGGACAACTTTCACAACTCATCCAACAGCGTAAGTGAACTATTACGACACAAACACTGACATTTTATGCTAAATTATTACAATACCGAATGTATTCGAGAAACCTTTAAATGTATAAGTGCATTTGTCAAAATTAAAACGACCTAATTTGAAATATTTTTTACAATATATATGAACAATATAGAATTGTTCATGAAAGTTATTTTTTAACTAAGACTGGCTTAAGGCTTCAAAGGCTGTTTCAATATTGTAATAATTTAATGCTAATTAATACACTAAATCTATGAGAAGATACTAGCTAGGTTAATTATTCTGCCAAAATAGATTTAAATTGGACATAAAAGTATTTACTACTAGAAGGTCATCAAATGCAAATAAAGTTTATATGTTTTATACAATATTGGGTATATTATGCATTCATATTAAATTTAATGAAATAATAGATATACCTTCTCTTGCATTAGATTAACATTTAACAGTAAACATAAACACTAAAAAGCTTAATGCGTAGAGTTTAACAACCTCTCTACGGTCTAGTTGTACCTAGAAACTTTATATACAATTTAAGTCTATCTTTAAAGAAAAAATATATTTCATCTATAGATACTTCATTCAGAAATTAATATAGTTTAGTCATTATAATAAGGATTTCTTTTGTTAGATTAAATTTCACTCCCATTTTAATAAGTTGCCAATCAACATTTAAGTTTCATCCGAATAAAATATTTAAAACGATTCATTTAAATAAATGTGATCGACGCAACTAATTTGAATATTAATAAAATTATAGTCTTCGAATAAATTAAAGAGAGACGTATTCGATCCTGATCTTTTACTTCCGACCTTCTATAAACTCTATATGTCTTTATCGTACGTTTTTGTAAACATCATAGTGTTTTATGAAGCATTGAAAGCGTCAAGACTTGTAAAAATAGTTTACGACTCGATTTTACGGCTTGTATTTCAGAATTTAAGTTTTTTTACTCATAAAATTAGATGCTTACATTTGTTCCTACAGAAACATTATGTATTTGGCCAGTATTATTTTCGCTCTCTTCTCTCCTTATAATAAAATCACTAATTTATTTTTTCTAAAGAATACATTTTTTACACGTGTTTCATATGCATAATGTTTATTAAATTACCGTGGCAACAGTTTAATCGAATTTAAAGTTTATTTCTAAGAAGTGAAGTTTCCTGATAGGACGGTACAAGGCCCGCTATTATATGCCCTTATCCTTATATATACGTATAATATAGTAACATACTGTTCATACTTTATGTTAAAACAGGACATTTCTAAGAAATAAAATTAAATATACTCGTAAATCAGGTTCACGCTGTATCCCGCACACAGAAGGAATGTAATGTTAAGAGACTCCGTTCCCCTCTTTTCGCCGAATTCGAAGGCTTTGCGTGTTAAGTGGCAACGCTCCACGCTTTGCCTTGACACCAGAACGAAAAAATGAGAAAATATTAATTTAAATAATTATTTCATTTCCTCGAGTTGGGATCGAACCCCCAACCAGTTGCGTCTATAGTCACACTTTGTGCTTCTGCACCACGATTCGTTTTAAACAAATATATTAATTTAATAAACAAATTAAAGAAATATAATTACAAAAATAAAAACAATCTCCAATGATGATGAAAAACAATTAGATAAAATCTCAACGAAAGCTAGAACAATCAGTGTTTTACTCCATTAGCGTGATGGGTATATGAAGACAGGAATGCGCATGGCCAGCTGACGGTCTCTGGCGGTAGGCCAACAAGGCCATCAATACTTTCTATGTTTTTCAAGATTCGCACAAAACTAAAACGGAACCTATACTGTGTAAATGTAAATCTCATCGGATTTTTTTTAAATTATTTTGTTTTCATATATCTTCTCCATTCTCTATCCACCCAGTCAGAGTGGACAGACAGAACCTCAACTCATCTTCACCTCGTCACACACTAAATTGCGACGCTAAACTCCGTCAATCAACTTGTTTAATTTAGTTGTTGCACGTTATTTATTATCCAATTCATGCTACGATCAAGATGCAACAAATTTAAAATAAATGTATGAAATGTGTATATCTAAAATATCTAAAAAGGTATTTTTATATTAATTCTGGGAAACGTTCTTAATTTCTTTCACTCCCGCCTAAAACTTGCAAGTTTTTTTTAAATATTTCTTATAATAAGTCATATATTGTTAAAATTGTAGGGTAGATATTAGAGTATATAAAAAGGATCAATATTTTATATCTCCAGAATTCGGGAATGTAGTGTCTTAACACTGGATTCCCTCTGCCTACCCTGCTGTGTGCGAGATACAGCGTGATACCGATTTATTTATATTTTAAAATATTTTTCTAACATAAATTTTGATTGCAAACATGTGACGTCATCCAATGATTATTTGCTGTAAACTGTAAAAAAGATATTCCTATTTTTTGACTGTTTCAGCTAAAGTTATACGAACATGCTTCCCAAGAGCAGTAAAAGTACCTAAAATACATACGAATACAATTCAAAAACACACAATTACGAAATCTGACTTACTTAACAAGTTTCTTTTTAATATTTTTAATACATATATTTATTAAACATTCAGTTTATTTTGCTATATGGTCACATGCTGTTTTCCAGGCAACCTTGCTAGCGCGACATTCGTTCTCGTAATAGCTCGCGCCTCGCACCCGCGTGGGCGCCCGATCTTTCTCTACGAGATCTTCAAAACAACTTGCGCGAATCATTTTACAAAACTTCCCAATGGTTTCAACTATTCTTGTATGGAAATGTATGTGAATTATCAGTTTATTATCTATGTGATTTAGTGATATTTTGTGTTAGTGTAGTGTTTTTTTTAGTGATGCGTTATATACAGTTTTTGGTTGTAATGTTGTACAGGTAAAAATGGTTCCTTATTTTAAATTATCTAATAAAATGTTTATTTGGTTGTCCCGATTTTTTAGATATTGTAAGTAAATGTAACAATTATATTCGGATTTATATATATTATCTGTGACCACAATAAATGGTTTGAAACTTTGGATTTTAAAATGTATTTTCGATTATCAAAATACAGGTTATACGGTTAGATTAAAAATATATTGCAACTATTTGAGGAAGCCATAATCTTGACTGCAAAATGTTAAAAATTATGAACGATATCATACTTCCTTAGGTACACTATAAGTTAAAAAATAAAATTACTTTAAGAAACTCTATAGCTACTTAATAGGAAACCCAGTGGCATTGACTACAGATTAAAAATGTTTTAGGCTTATAATATTTAAGTAGCTTTGTGTAAATTTTGTTGTTTTTTTTTCATTTGTAATGCTTGACTTTCTAGATATGTGATTGTAAATAGATTTTTTTATATTCACTATTCGTATGAATAGAAAATCTCACAGTCAGATTCGACAAACCAACAAATATTTAAAGTAAATTCACGATATCAACTAAAGCGTTCTCTTCGCCAATATTTTAATACATACATTTGTTAATACCTTCCTATCGAGACATATAAATAGGCATGTAAACTCATATTTGCGTAAATTTTTATTACTCATACGCTATTTACGAAAATATAAATTAGCAGCTTACAATTTGGTTACAACATTTATATGAACTCTCGAGCAATACATACTTAAATGCAGATTGTAATCACACGTTGAGAAACATACCTGTGTGTTTACGAGCTTTATTATATTAACCTGTATTTTAATGACTTTACATAGGTATACTATATGTATCGTATAGTTTATTTGTGTGTGTTTTCCCCATATAGTAGGGTAGGCTATAGGAACCTAGTGTTAAGACATATCTGTTCCCCACTTTCAGCCTAATTTTGGTGGTATTGCGAATGGCTGAACTATTACCATATAGAGCAAGGAAATGAACATATTGAATATTTCTTTTCTTCGAATGGGAATCGAACACACATCCTGTCGCGTTTATAATCACGCGTGTGCCCCTGCACAATGACGGGCCTTTTTTTTCCCTAGCCTGTACTGTCCCATAGTTGGGCAAAGGCCTCCCTCCACTTCTTCCAATCTGGTCTATTTCGCGCTATTGAGCACAGTCAGGCTTGTAATGGTCCAGCTTCTTTTGCCATCTTCGTTTTGGTCTGCCAATTCTCCTTTTAGAGTTCGAAATCCAAATGACGGGCCTGTATATAATAATAGTATATTAGTATATTTATAAAATGTCAAACATTCTACGTCTTATTCAGTTGGTATTTAAATTAACCAATACCTAGGGCACAACTGAATCAGGTTTTAGTCTTCCTGGTTGAGGAGTTGTCAACTTGTCACAAACATTTTAGCATATTGCGTTTATAGTGTTATATAAATATGTTTTTGTTATTTTTTGTCGTTGTTTAATCCATGTAATATGTATGTACTTAAATTTTATTATTTAAGAAGGCACGGATATATCGTGTATGGCACTTATCTTATTATAATGAAAAGCTTTTATTTTTACAATCAATTCTATTGTCTATTATAAATATCTTATTATAATGTATTATAGTATCTATAGTTCTTCTTCTTCATGGCATTCTTATGGCTAGAATTATATAATCAATATTGATATTCTTAACACTTTTTTACCGATCAAAAATTTTTAATTAGTTAATTACTAAAACAAATAAATAATGTATCAAACAATGCTTCATTTCAAATGAATGCTTCATTTGCCAGCTATAATTTATAGTACTAATGTAAAACGGTCACATGTGACGTTTATATTTTTTAAATAAGTTTTATTTCAAAATTTATGGCAATGACTTTTACTTGGTATTTGATATAGATTATAAATATTACAAATATGTAAACAGACTAAAATATCTTTATGTAATAGCGTGTGAAATTATTTTTTAAACTATTACATAAAATTATTTAATATATTTGCCATTATTAATATTATCAAAATTTCAGTTAAGTATTTGATTTTATATTATGCCACCAAGCAATTTAGTCCCAGAACATGGGAACCTGGAACACCAGGTTCCCACGAAAATGTCTTAGTGAGAACAGAGTATCTTAACAAAGATAGTCTGTTCTCACTAAGACATTTTCGTTCTTTAGTTTCCGCTTAATTCTTGAGGCATTACGTGTTGAGTGGCGAAGCTCAAACTTGCTGTTTATCAGAGCGAAGAATATAAAATATTAAATATTTCACTCTCACGAGTGGGAATCGAACCCACAACGGTCGCGTTTACAGTTACACACTTGTGCCCCTGTGCCACAATGGTTCAATAATAATAACTTATACTACGAAAGCTATACTAAAGCTATACTAATTGATTCTTATTTTATTTAAGCTTAATTAAATTGATTTAACGTAACATATTAGATTTTTTCTATTTCTAAGATGTGTTTGATTATGATGACCGCTAATTAACCTCTACCTTTAGGCTGAGTATAAAAAAACGACATCTATTTCCTTTATCAAATTTTATTATTTTTATACATATAGTGGACCTGTAAATTAAATCACAACTAGCTTTCAAATATAACTGAGCTTTTACATAGTTTTTTCTATTTGTTATAAACTTCACGCTGTATAACAGGGTAGGCAAAGCGAACCTAGTGTTAAGACACCTCGTTCCCCACTTTCCGCTTAATTTTTGAGGCATGGCATGTTGAGTTGCTGAACTTAATACCTCGATCCTTACCTCGCGAAGAAAGTTAAATATTAATAAATAATAATTTATGCCCCCGAGTCGGAATCGAATCCACAATCGTCGTGTTTACAGTCTCACCCTTATGCCACCGGGCGATTTTTTTATTTCATTTTTTATTTTAATTTAGATCATTAACCATACAAGCTTCAAGCTGTACTTTATGGCGAATGCGGGTCTTTTAAACCTGTCTCCGACCTTGGCTGTTGAATGAGCGGGTGCAAACCGGTACCGAGAGCTGATGTAAACACTATGTTAATTACTTATGACATTTCTGTGCTACATTATAAAAATAAAAAATAGTTCTAATTTAATATTTTAGATTCAAATCATTTAAATATTCAATGCACACTAATAAAACTATTTTATATGTGCAAAAGATGAGCCTTAATCTGTTGCAGTTTATTAAAAAAAAAAATCAAAAGGAACGGAGTTCCTTATTTTCCATCGAGTTTTTAAAGCATTGCGTGTTGAGTGACGGAACTCTACGCCATGCTTTCCCTTATTACCAGAGCGAAGAAGTGAAAATATAAACAAATAATAATTAATTCTCCCGAGTAAGGATAGAACCCACAATAGTTACATTTACACTCGCACGCTTGTGCCACTGCGCTACGACGGTCTCAAGTAACTAAGTTAATAGGTAAAAATGAAACAAAATTAATTGGCGCTTATATAGCGATATATTATTATTGCCATCTAATTAAACATATGTAACGTATACCTACATACTAATATCAGAAATATGAGGATAATTAGTTTAAACAGTTGTTTTGCATAGCATTATTACGGATATAATTAAACTTTAATAATACTATTGCTTATAAAACAATATTTTAGTATTAATATTATGTGTCATTGCACATTTGAATTACATACACTAAATATTTCTTATATAAATTAATTTTTAACAAAAAGAAAAACCGACTTCTAACAAGGAACTAAAAAGTGAAAAATAATTTTACAAAGATTTTATAATTTGGAAGTTAAAAAAAAATACAGTCGAATTGATAACCTCCTTTTTTTACAGAAATCGGTTAAAAATATACTTTTTTATATTTTTGTGTTAGAACATTTTGTTCTCATTAAGACACTTTTGTGACACTTGCCACTGAATTCTGGAGCCAATGCGTGTTGAGTGGCGGATCTCAACACCGCACTATGCCTCGACACCAGAGCGAGGAAATGTAAATAAATATTTCACTTCCGGGAATCGAACCCACAAACTGTCGCGCTTACAGTCCCACGCTTGTGCCCCTTTTCCTCGACTGACCTAAGTTGTTTTAAAATAATTTTTAAATATTAATATAGTTATTGGGTTATATACAGGGTGGAATTGTCAGCGCCACTTTAAATGAAACCACAGTTTTAACTACTCTATAAAAGCCTAATATAATTCGGAAAAAAAATAATTCTCAAAAATAAAAAAGTTTTTTTTCAAACAAAATAAATAATAAAATTATCGTTTTAAAATAAAACGCCATTTGTAAAGTATAACATAGGCACGCACACACTTACCTGTCAAAGCGGCAATGTCGCTTACGTATGTGTGCGTGACACGAAATACAGGTATGGATAAAAATCGTGAAATGAAAAAAAAATCCTACGTCCAAACCGTTGAGGTACCTTGATTATTTTTTTTAATTCTGGGTTTGAAATATTTTACCCTATATGCAGTTTCAGTAAAAGAAGCGCTGCCTCTTCCACCCTGTATACAAATATATTTTATAGATGGTCTGTTCTAGACATGCTGTAGGGCATCGCCAAGGCTACTTTGAACTCCTCATAGTTGCACTAACTTATAGTTAGAAACTGAAAAGTGTATGCTTTTGACCAGTTACAGGAAAATGTTAATATTTAACCTGTCAGCTCTATATTTTTAAAGTAAACTTTCATTTAAAAAAATAGAGTTCGACTCTAGCAGCAATTAAAAAAGTCGATTGAGTTTCATACCAATAAATGTTATTATAAACAGCTAATGACAACCTTTTATTTCTAATTTACTATTTAATTTAAAATAATATTCCGGGTCTCGTCAATTAAGGAGAAACTCTCTGTCAGTTGCTCAACTTTCTGTTTGATTTGACGTTTTTGCTCTAATGACCGATTCGGTTACCGTCCCCCCTTAATGGTGGTCGATGCTTGCTATTTATTAGTATTTATTGAAGTTTTAGTATCAGTTATTAATATTTATTATTATTATCTAATTTCATATCATGCCTGGTTTATGGGGTTCATAAAAATGTAATAATATTTGTTAATGTTGTCAACCCTCTTGATTACTTAACGATTGTACGTACTTCAATGTAGTGAATTGAAAATATATGTGGATATTTCGTCTATAATAGGGTAGGCGGAGGGAACCTGGGAACCTAGTGTTAAGACACTTCGTTCCAATTAAGAGATTTACGTTAGACATTTTTAAGTTAATTCTGGAGGCTGAATTCTGTGGTGGAACTCAACGCCGCGTTTTGCCTCGTTACCAGAGCGAGTATGGGAGTCAAACCCACGACTGGCCTCTAATGATAAATAATGTTTTACATATTTTTATTAAATTACTACTAGACAATAATATTCTCTTTTGTCTGTTTCAGAAATCTGGGAGCGGTGCTATTCTTCTGTTCCAGGTATTTATTTACTTAATAAAGAAATTTATATAATTTTAAATTGCGTTCACCTTAAAAAAAAAACCTAAAACAATACAGAACAATTAATATATTACTTTTCAATTCCTACTACTAGAATCTTTCTTATTAACAATTTAATTGTACTCTGTAGGTGCATTACCAATTAACTTGTGAGATTGAATGAATAAAAACTTTTTTCACATCCTTGTTAAGCTACTGAGTGAACAATGATTTGTAGGTCGATCCCACGGTACAATCCCGGTTAAGTAACCGTGATGTATGGCACAAAGAAAAAAGATACTATCTTTTCTTTTCTATTATCTATAATCGTTGAAACATTCAATAGAATATACTATTAAATAAATAAATAAATCAGCTTCACGCTGTATCCCGCACACAACAGGATAGGCAGAGGTGTCAAGACACTCCGTTCCCCACTTTCTGCCGAAATCTGAAGGTGTTGAGTGGTAGAACTCAACGCCGCGCTTTGCCTCGACACCAGAGCGAAGAATATACTATTAAATTGTGGTTTTTTTTTTATAAATATTATTTTGAGGCCTTGGGAGGATTATTTATTAATATTTGATTTTTTTCGCTCTGGCACCAAGGTAAAAGCGTTGAGTTTCGCTACTCGCTATATCTCGAAAGAGAACGGGTGTCTCAACACTCTAGATTCCCTCTGCCTACCGTGCTATATGCGGGATACAGCGTGAAGCTGATTTATTTTCACTTCTATAAAAAGTAAGAAAGACTAGAAGCATTAAAAAATAATAAAAATTATAACATTTCAATATAAAATAACATATTAATCATATAAATAAAATATAAGTTTCGCAATAACGATGTCTCAATACTTATTCTCGTTCGCTTCTAAGAATTAAAAGAGCTCACGTAGAAAAATGAATTTGTAAGTAATGTCAGTCAGTAGATACGTTAACCGTTCGTTATGCCTACAAATTGTCCTACTCTTTCAATGGAAAGTCAGTGATTACACGTACGAGTGCGCTACAATAATAGTAATAGATACCTTTAATGCCATACGTTTTCTCTAGAATAGAATAGTATTGGCTGTGTTAGAAATAAAATGTTTTAGCGATTTTATTTCATATTTTTCAATGGGTCTAATTGAATTGTTTATTCGCAAACTTGCGTGGGTAGTGGGTTCGTGGGTTCGTGGTAGGCCGTCGTGGCGCAGCGGCACAAGGGTGTGACTGTAACGCGACGGTAGTGGGTTCGATCCCCACTCGAGGAAGTGAAATATTTATTTACGTTTATATTTCCATTTCTTCGCTCTGGTGTCGAGGCAAAGCGCGGCGTTGAGTTCAGCCACTTAACATGCAATGCCTCCAGAATTCGGCAGAGAACGGAGTGTCTTAACACTGTGTTCCCTCTGCCTACCCTGCTGTGTGCGGGATACAGCGTGAAGCCGATTTTTTTTCTTACTATACAATATACTAAGGCAATACAATTAATATGTAGTATATAGTCAAAGAATGTTTTAAAGCTATCGCTAAGATATGATAAACTTAAATATGAAATCCACATACAAAATATTATAATTAACGTTATTTTAAACTGTTTCTTTAGGAAATCTTAATTTAGAATTATTTTATAAACAAACACGAGTAGAGATACAAAAATGATAGAAGATCACGGACGTTTGATGCTATTAGGTCATAAGTATAACAATTTTTATGAATAGAATGTTTGTAATAAAAATAGAAACTCTACCTATCCTGCTGTGTACGGGACGTTAGAAAAATATTATATGTAATGTAAATCTATATATATAAAATCGAAAGGTCACTCACTCATCACGAAATGTCAGAAACTACATGTGCTAGGAAACTCAAATTTTGCATACGAGTTATTTATAGGACGTAGGTGCTCGCTAAGACGGGAATTTGCAATATTCGACTCCTAAGGGGTTGTTTTTGGGGTCGAAAGTTTGTATGAAACTTCGTTACTACAAATGCTAGGAGTCTCAAATTTTGCATGGGCGTCACTTATAGGACGTAGGTACTCATGGAGACAGAAATTAATAATAACGTAGTTCACGCAGGCGAAGCCGCAGTCGGGCCGCTAGTTAAATATATAAGCAATGTGACTTGGATACGAAGGAGATGACTGCAGATACTTCTACTAAACTTTAAGTGCAACCTTGACCGAGAGGCCGGCTGTTGAAGTCTAGGCGTTAGAATGCCAAATGGAACACATTTATATTGCACTGATCAGATAATAATATGAAAATATTAATATTATTAGTTATTTTATTATTTTATGGAGTTAGAAAAGTCTCTGATATTACAACAAGGGATTTTGAAATTACTGCAAAACATTCAATTTTATTGGCACTTTAAGCTACGTCTGTAAAAGAAATATTGTCTTTGGAAATATATATGCCTTTTTTAAAGAAAGATAAAAGGAGATAAAAGGTGGGGATATTTTTTTGGCCGAAAATAGATATTTCATTACTTGTAAAAATAAAAAATACACTTTTCTCTAATTTTATAAATTCGACTACATTAGACCAAATATCTATTAGACTGCCACTGATTGCTACATATTGATTGCTATTTAAAAAGAATAACCATCGACAAATCTTTATTATTTGTGGTTCAAGTCGATGATTGTGAATTATTGTTTTTCTTACATGAAACGTAGCTGTGCCAATAATTGGTGGAATAATAAGAACAGAATAGAATAGAAAATAATTAGATATAGAATAGAAAAGAATTTGATAAAAAATAATTAGATATAGAATAAAAAAGAATTCATCAGGTTCTACATCTGACAATTATTTTTTAGGTATATTTTATTATTATATTTTTTTAATCATCTAAAAAGATTAAACCACAACAATGGTATACAAACAAGTTCTCTTGAATGCCACAGTATTAAAATCATTTAAAATTATTACAATTATTAATGTAATTTATAAATAAATAAAACATTTTGAATTGTTGTAGAAAGTGACCAGCCTAATTTATACAAGCAAGCAAGTATAAACAGTAAACAAGCACGCATTCCGCATATGTAATATATGCAGTAGTACACCCATTTGTAAAATTAAATAAGGAGACAATCCATTAATAAAATAAAATTTAGTTATGGACTTGGATAGTCTCTGGATGAGCATATGTTGATGGATCCAACTTTTTAGGGTATCTAAATCTAGGTTTAAGGAAACACTGAATTACAATGTGTTTAGTATAAAGGGCGATGTGGGGTTATTTCTCCTACTCCAATGTCTCTACAATGGGCATAAAGTACAGAACGAATTTTCTTACACAAAGATTTTACTTGATTACTCTATAAAAATCGATCAAGGCCGAGTCGGACTCGCCTACCGAGGGTTCCGTACTGATTTCAGGACTGTGACTGTAGGGCATCGGAAAGTACAATTTATAAAAGTTGACAATTTTAACTTTGCAGGTGTATGCACTCATTTTGTATGAAATTAACAATAATCATTACAAACTTATAATTGTAGTTAATTTCATACAAAATGAGTGCATACGCCTGCAAAATTCTTTTGTGCCAAATTTTATAACTGTATGTCCACGAGAAGTTCCTACGCTATAGGTTTTAATTACGCGGTGATTATAAAAAATTATACATGCTCATATCTTTTGATTGCCTTAACTTAGAAGATTAGAATATTTGATAGTAATTTCAATTTGATACCTTCAAGCGATCCCGAGATAAATGATCTTGAAAGAACGACAGACGGGCAACAACGTGATCCTATAAAGGTTCCGTTTTTCCTTTTGTGTTACGGAACCCTAAACCAAAAATCGTAAACTGCTTATAAAAGCTTTAAATGAGGCGCGACAAATAATAAATTTCTCATTATTATATGATGTAAAACAACAATTTCCTTAATAATGCTATAATATCCCACATATAAATTGCAAAATACCGTAATAAACTTGTAAATCATATTAATTAATTAATTTACTGTATCGTAACGAAGAAGCCAGCTGAGTGCGTAACATCGCGTGAGGTGCATCTATTCCGCTTCCTATATAATAGGTGATTTAAAAATGAACGGCAGCGTTGTAAAGTCATTTGTTTTATTATAATTTCATAATTTGTAGTCATTAGTCAGTCAGAATTCGGCAGAAAGTGGGGAACGGAGTGTCTTAACACTGGGTTCCCTCTGCCTACCCTGCTGTGTGCGAGATGCAGCGTGAAGCTGATGATAATGTTAGTAGCAGCCTCAGTCGTGGCGCAGGGGCACAAGCGTCTGTAAATGCGACAGGGTGTGGGTTCGATTTTCACCCGAGGAAATGAAATGTTTAACAATTTTATTTCTTCATTCTCCAGAGAATTCGGCGGAGAGTGAGAAGCAGAGTATTTTAGCAGAGTACATTAGGCTGCCTCTGCTTACGCTAAAAAAACTGTTTAATCTAATCTAAATTATTGTTGGAATATATTACTAAATCTTTTAATTTTCTGTTTAAAAGAGAAAATAAAAAAAATCTGCTATAGTATGAAGTACATAGTACATGTACTTCAATCTTCAGAAACTAAGAGCATAGCATATACTAGTATAGTACTCTTAACTCATATTGACACAAGTGTGTTAATGGACTTAGGCCTATTTCATTTGCTTAAACTACTCACAAACGGTCGCTATACACTAACTAGAACAAAAATTAGTATTGCAAGATAATTCATATAATTATGAATACAAATATTAAAATAAAGATTTTATAATTTAACTTCTTAATCTCGCTTAGTCCCAGCTTTTATTGCCAGAGTCTGCCTTTCGACCCAATCCTTTGCACGGTCTTCAGCTCCGTATCGCTTCTTTGGGTATCCGGGGTGTTTAACTCCAGGGACCGACACAGTAAAGCACTTTCTTCCAACATAGTTTTCTGAGCCTAAACATTCACACAAATACGGTGGTTCTATAAACAAATTATAGATCGTGGAAATATATTTATTAATTACTATTGTAATTAACTACTATACCACAATCTGTTTTTAGCATAATTATAATTATAACATCATTAAGTTATAGAATAATGTAATCATTCATGCAGGCTTTTTATTATCTTCTTTTATATCAAAAGTAATGAAATTCAAGTAAAGTATTATTTCTTAGCCACGAAGCGTGTAAACAGCGATTTTACGGTGACACAAACGTGTATAATATCAGTATCTGCAAGTGTATTTTGTTTTCCTCTTGTTTATAGATGCTTTATTTAACAACTATTTAATTTTGTCATTAAATATGTGTGCTATATGATATATGATAGTAGCAGCTATATAGTATTATATAGTTTATATTTTATATAGTTTATAAAATATTTATATTATTTTTCCAGTTAAATATTCCATTCCTAAGAATGGAAATTGAAGCCACAACCTGTTATTTTTAAAGTCACATGCTTGTGCCTGTCCATGCCCTGTGCCATGACGGTCTTCTTCTCCTGGCATTAATCCCGCCCTCCTGGCAATAATATATACGCGGCGCCAAGACTTTCTCTAGTTCATACTGTTAGCCCAAGATCCTAGAGCCGCCATACCTACGTCTGAAATTTTGAAGACTGTTCCTCAATCTTCAGCAGATCCTCAAATTTCAGCTTTGCTAAAATGACATAGGTCTGGGGGCTCTGGGATCTCAGTCTATATGTATTACTGTGTGCTTATCATACAAAAGTAGCTCTCTTTACGTCAAATGACTTAATTAAATATTATATTTCACCAAAAAACATTTATTGCCTAATAAACCGTTTGAATTAGCTTTTGTTTCATATTAACGACCCTACGTCACGGTTATGGTAAGTGACGTAAGCACCTAATCATTATTTAAATAAGCTATTTGCTATCTGATATGTTATTTAATCGTTTGTTTGGTGTAGCTTCTTCGTTTATTAACGGAAAGTACCTACTGTGTTATTGGCTTACTACTTTTATATATACAAAATATAAACCGGTCAAGTGCGAGTCGTTTCGTACCAATTACAGGATTCTAGGTCAACGGGAAGTACAATTTAAATGCAGCAGAAACAATGCATAAATGTTTATGTCTTTTAATTACGTAGAACTAGGTTTTTTCTGTGCTTGAAGAGTATTTGGACACTTGAATATTTGGTATTAATTTGAACTTAATACCTCCACGTGGTCTCGAGATAAATGTTCTTAAACAGACGGACAACAAAGTGATCCTGTAAGGCTTGCGTTTTTACCTTTTAAGGTACGGAACCCTAAAAAAATATCGTATGTAGAAGTTAAATTTTAATTAAATATGTAAAAAACTATACTAAATAAAGCTGCAAATGTATGTGCAACATGTATATGCAATTGTGCATTGTGCAATATTGACTGTTCTATATCCTTGACCTCTGTAAAACTGTTGTTTCTCATATAAATGTAATAAAAATATATTGTATAAATGTAAAAAATGGCAAATGGTGTGTGACATTCTTTACATTTATAATAATAATTTATATATAAAGGATATTAAATATTTAATTAAAAGAGGCAAAAGCGCGGCGTTGAGTTCCGCGACTTAACACGCAATGCCTCCAGGATTCGGCGGAAACTTCCCCACTTTGAATGTTTAACAGTGTCAGTTTGGAGTGTCTTAACACTAAGTTCCCTGACTGTGTATGGTAAACAGCGTCAAACAGATTTAATATTTTATTTTAAAAATATTTTTTTATTATAATAATAAATCAAAAATAATTATTATTTATGCGATTATAATTATAAAATCGATATATTTCACCATTGTTTACGATCGTCTCGACGCGTGTAGTCCCGACTCGGACAGGGCGACGACACCTGTAGCCGTGCGTGCCAAATGCCGTACGATATATTTCACGTAATAATATATTAATTAATTAATTGCGATTATTATTAGAGTATCTATTTTTCAGTCAAAATTACATACGTTTGTATTGTATGTAGATATTTTATGGTGTATTTGATAGAAATAGAAATTGTTTGTAGGAAATTTTCATTCATATTCGAATAGCAGAACCAAATAAGAAATTGGAAATCGATTTAAAAAAGTTTTGAGAGTTCTCGCAATTTATAATTTAAACATATTTTTTTTACCTTAAATTACTAGGCCAGTCGTGGCTCAGGAGCGCGAAATATGGCTGTAAACTTGACTGGTTGTGGGTTCGATCCCCACTTGAAGAAATGAAATATTTATTAAAATATATTCATTCATTTCTTCATTTCTTTGCTCTGGTGTCGGGGTAAAGCGGAGCGTTATAGTCCGCCAATTTAGTAATGACTTTAGGCCTACTTATTTTGGATAACGCTTCCCTTTAATATTTTTTATTTATGTTTGTAAAGACGATCGCCGTATTTCAGAGTGTATTTTAAACTATTCGTGCAATTGAAACTGTAACGTTGTCAGGTTAAATAAATCTTGACGTTCTGAGCAGTTAAAAAAATATCATTATAAGCGAATTCTTCCTTATTATGAAAAATAATTACAAAGAATTATAAGATAAAAATAATTGGCTAAAAAATGTCTATATTATTCTTCAACAGGTATCCTAGATTCGTAAAAATTTACCAAGCATTAGTACAATATTAGATTTTGTTATCAGATCAGAAACAATTTCCAAATTATTCTGTTTATAAATGTATCTCTCTAGGTCAACACCTCCGAATGCATTGGATAAAGGCCAATCGGGATATATTTATTTCCATCTCATTGTTAGTATGTGTTAAGTAAATATTTTAAATATAACAAGAAATACTTCAAGTCCAATTCTAGTTTTTCGCATTAGCTTCCATTTCATTTAAAGTAGTTTTTAAGACGAATAGAATATAAATATGGTTGTAAATAAAACCCGTTTGTCAATACATTCTCACAGAAATTTATTTGTCAAAGGGTCTTAGCCTAGATATTTTAGGAAATTACATAATTACATTAGTCATACACATTAGTCGAGGCGTTGAGTTCTGCTACTCAACACGCAATGCCTCCAGAATTCTTCGGAAAGTCGGGAACGGACTGTCTTAACACTAGGTTCCCTAGGCACCCTGCTGTGCGGGACGCAGGCAGAAATGTATATAAAAATATTACAAAAAAAAATCACAAAAAAATCCTTTCAATTAACTATCCCAACATTATACAAAACAATAATCAAAAGGGAACAGAACTCTGTGTATTCGATCGAAATAGGGAACTAGCGAAGCACGTATCCCTTCCATCATCACGCTATTTCACGTCGACTATCATATATCCGCCATATATCTGTATCTTTCAAATCTGGTTTCATTTGCGAGATATTTTAAACCTACATTGACAGATTTGCCTTCCTATTCCGCAAGCGTTTCACATTTCATTTGTTACGAGTAGGTATATCAGAATGTGCCCGATATGGGTGATAGTGATAAGCTATACAAATATTTTAAATTATACTTAAGTTAAGTGGGATTATTATTTAATATTTTCTTGTTAAGTAAGTGGAGAACGGAGTGTCTTAATATTAGGTTCCCTCTGTCTATCCCGCATCAGGTTATTCGTAGGTACGGAAGCTCTGTCTACCCTGCTGTGTGCGGGATACAACGTGAAGCTGATTTTCTATTTATTGACCAAAATACAATAACAACAGAAGAATGACATAAATAAATTTAATTTCCTAAACCAAATCGATTTAAAACGCTATCTATCATTACAAAAGAATCCATAAGAATATTTTCATTTATTCCATTGAATTACAATTTGTCACATAATAATAAAATGTCGAAATATGTTTTATTATACACATTCAACGCTTATTAGGCAGTTAGATAAATGGACAGACATTCGTCATGGACACGTACTGGTGTTTACGGATATCTGTACAGACAGAAATTTCGCTTAATAATTATTAAAGCGTTACTTATATGAACAGTCACGTAGCGTAGGCGAAGAATAAAAGTGTTTATATTCTGTAATTCCAATACTTGATGTCAGTTTAAATCTAAATTGATTGAATATTTATATTAATACTAGCGGCCCGCCCGCGGCTTCGCCTGCGTGAACTACGTTATTATTAATTTCTGTCTCCATGAGTACCTACGTCCTATAAGTGACGTCCATGCAAAATTTGAGACTCCTAGCATTTATAGTAACGATGTTTCATACAAACTTTCAATCCCAAAAACTATAAATAACTCCTATGCAAAATTTCAGATTCCTAGCACATGTAGTTTCTGAGATTTCGTGATGAGTGAGTGGCCTTTCGATTTTATATATATATAGATTGTACGTTTCGCCTTTTGTTCGCTTCGCTTGTCAGCCTGTATGTAACACGGGACTCAACGCCGAGCTTCTTGGTGCCAGATCGAAGAAATGAATATATTAATAAATAATAATTAGGTAATTCTTCCGAGTGGAAATCGAACCCACAACCGCCGCGTTCCAATAACATTCTTATCAGCACCTGCGTTACGACGGCCACTAAAACAAAATTAACATTTCAATCAATAAAAATTTGCACAGAGCTTATATAGTAGGTGACTTTAAGTAGGTACCTACACTATTACAAATGAAACCTCAAAAATCCACAATAGTGGAATGAATATAATTATGCTAATAGACCTATTTAGGGTCAAGTTCAACAGTTTTTTTTTATTTTTTTCTAAATGGTAAGTCATATGATTCAAAATTAAATATTTACACTTCTTCGCTCTGCTGTCGAGGTAAAGCCCGGCGTTGATTTTCGTCACTCGACAAGCAATGGCGAAAAGTGGGGAGTAGAGTGTCTCAACACTAGGCTCTTTGCCTATCTTGCTACATGCAAGATACAGTATGAAGCTGAAAAAAGTAATAATTCTAGATCATTAAATTATTTTCAAAGAATATCTTCTACTCTCTTATCTAGATATATATTTTTTTCTAAAACTCGACAATCCTAAGATATATAAATAATAAATAATTACTATTTTTCATATCATATAATAAAAAAAAATGTAAGTCTGTATGTAAAAAAATAACGCAGCCTATATTATAATAAGTACTCATTTAAATTGCACTTTAAAAAATATATATAAACTCATTGCATACAATAGCATGAACGAGAAACGCATACGCTAACACCTACACTAGGCGCATCCTCTTTACGCTTTTCACTAGAACATGAGGAAGCGAAATAATTCTATGAATTTAAATTGGACGATCTCATTTCGGGTGTTTTCTCTAAATTCCCTCAGCGTGACATTGATAAAGATCACCGTTTTAAATGCTCTCTATGTGTCCGTGACACTGGCTGTGATTGTTTGTTTGTATGCAACGCTTGCATGCCTTATTAAATGTATGACACGTAGCTGGCACGCACGATTTAGTACAGTGACTCATGTATAAAATTGTTGTTTTTATATAAAACAATTATACTTTTTTCCTGTTTCAAGGTGTATCCGGGATCTAGCAGGGTAGGCTGAGGGAATTTGGTGTTAAGGCACTCCGTTCTCTTTTCGAACTTGACGTCGCGCTTTTGCCTCTACATCAGAAGGGAAAAAAACTATTTTCTTGAGTGGAAATCCCGCCACAACTGACCTTCATTCAAATAATATTTTATAGGATTCAAATATTAGTGTAAAACGAAAGTAAAACGATTTTATATTAGGTGTTAAAAATTTAATGTAAAAATACTAGCCACTAAAAAGCTATTACAAAATAGAAAAAAATATAAAAAAAATTAACATATCACTAAACAAAGGTTTTAGTTTGTTAATGAAAATGACTTTGATATGGCGACAAGTCACCTGAATACCAGCGCCACCATTGTGCAACTTCAATGTCAAATATTAGTGAGGTGAGATTTTTTTTATAATTTCACGATTGTTTACGTAACTTCGACTTCCAAAAGAGGGGTTAAAATGAAAACGCTAAAATAGATTTCTTGTTTTTTGCGACGGCATTGGTAGGTGATAAATGAATATTAGCCAAAAGGCCAATAAATATATTATATTAGTAAGTCGTTTGTGACTTTCAACGCGACTCTAGTATCGAGACAAAGCGGCTTTAAGTCGCGGCTTTGAGTTCCGAGAATTCGGCGGAAAAAGGGGAACGGAGTGCCTTAACACTAGGAAATAGTGAAGCTGATTGCTTTGTAATTTTTCTACAAGGAATATTTTTAGAGTTTCGAATATTTCAATATAATTTTCATTATATGGGGCTGCTACCCTAAATCTCCTAATCACTTGTCAATTAGGCCATCTAAAATCTACCTATTGTTTTATATCTGCATAGGTACAGTCATTCGTTTCAAATAAATTATATTAGATATTAACTATAGATACAAAAGCTATAATTGATAAAATATTAATGATGTTCTGATATCATTGAATGAACTGACGATAATTGATAACTTTTTCCTTTTACAGAAATCGGTTAAAATAAATTAATTTTTAACAAAAAGAAAAACCGACTTCTAACAACGAACTAAAAAGTGAAAAATAATTTTACAAAGATTTTATAATTTTGAAGTCGGTGCCAAGTAAAACAAACAGGCTTAGTAATTAGATATTGTAGTAAGGTTATTGTAGCAGTAGCTTGACACCGACTTCAAAATTATAAAATCTTTGTAAAATTATTTTTCACTTTTTAGTTCGTTGCTAGAAGTCGGTTTTTCTTTTTGTTAAAAATTAATTTATTTTACGATTTTTAGTGATGGGTAGATCTTAAAATGATGCTTCTTGAACGAGTGGTAATGGTGGTGGTAGTGGTTGTCAACGAGTGGTTGTGATTGTTCTGTGTAAAACTTCATTTAATTAGCTATTATTTTTGTGCAAAGTTACATTTTGGTATATTGACAAGAACATACATAAAAAGTATTCGGGTGAATTCGGAATCTCCCTTTTTTGAAGTTGGTTGAAAATGAGAACATCCTCTTTTTTGGGATTGGTTTAAAAGAAATGCAACGATCAGGAATCTCACTTCTGACATCAATTTAAAAAGTTTTTGCTTGTAACTATTACAGTATAATCAATTTTTTACCAAAAAAAAACAAACTTTCTCAATTTTCACCGGATTCCATAATCGTAACCTAACCAAACTTTCACCAAATTATCCTTGAAGTGTATCCTTTCAAATAAAAAAAGAATCATCAAAATCGGTTAGCGCGACATTGAGTTATTCAGCTATTTGTCGCGCACATACCTAATGCAAATTTAAGACTTATGTGATTTTCTCATAGATACCATTGTCAGACATGGACCAAAAAAAAAATGGGACCATTCGGGAAGCTTCACCTTTCAAATAAAAAAAAAATTTTCAAAATCGGTTCACCCAGTCAAAAGTTATGAGGTAACAAACATAAAAAAAAATACAGTCGAATTGATAACCTCCTTTTCTTACAGAAGTCGGTTAAAAAGGAATATTAGTTTATTTAATTAAATATTATTAAAGTGGACTTTTTGTATTGAATTGCAAGAATTGTATTTTATCAAAATACAACGCCCTCAAAACTATATGTATCTCCAAAACTACCCTTAAAAACCTAAAGAAGCTATATCAATAGTTTATATAAGTATTTTTTATTAAAAATTAATAAATTACTTTACCATAATACACTGTGCCCACGTCAAATGCAAAACCATCTAATAAGAAATAAGTAATCTAGTTTTCAACTTTTCAAGTTGCAAGAGTCTTAATCAGCAAGTCAAGAGTAAAATAAGCTGAGCTGAAAGAAACTCATTTCCGCCGTTTATTCAATACATTCATTCCATTTGAATTTCTTTTAAGTGTTTAAGAGCGGGAGCGCTTTAATTTCTCACATCGGCCTCACGTGGAAGACGTAGAAACGCTTTTAACGTCTCTGATAAAAATCTTTTTGTGAATGTTCTTTTTGTAAAATGAGACAAATCCTGTCCTATCAGTTTCACGCTGTATCCCACACATAGCAGGGTAGGCAGAGGGAACCTAGTGTCCGTTCCCCACTTTCCGCCGAATTTTATCTCGACACCATAGCGAATAAATGAAAATAAATAAATTCATTACCTCGAGTGGGGATCGAACCCACACCCATGTGCCGCTGCGCTACGACGGCCTCTAAATCCTTTCCTACAAATATTGTAAATGCGAAACTTTGTTAGAATGGTTGTTTGTTTTACTTTCACCCAAAAACTACTGAACGGATTTAGATAAAACTTTACAATAATGTTTATAGATACATCAGAATTAAACCATAGGCTACAATTTAAGTAAAGATTTTTTTTGTTATTTTATTGTTAATTATTTGATTATAATTAAAATTCAAATTCAAAATACTTTTGTAATCTATATAAATAAAATCGAAAGGTCACTCATTCATCACGAAATCTCAGAAACTACATGTGCTAGGAATCTCAAATTTTGCATAGGAGTTATTTATAGGACGTAGGTGCTCGTTAAGACGGGAATTTGCAATATTTGACTTCTAAGGGGTTGTTTTTGGGGTTGAAATTTTGTATGAAACTTCGTTACTACAAATGCTAGGAATCTCAAATTTTGTATGGACGTCACTTATAGGACGTATGTAGGTACTCATTACAGACAGAAATTAATAATAACGTAGTTCACGCAGGCGAAGCCGCGGGCGGGCCGCTAGTAATATAATAAATTCAAACGATTTTTTATTTGTTATTTGAATATACTTAGAATACATATATGATAAATTTTGAGTATTTAACAATAGTAAGCTTGTATATCATATTTATTTGCTTAAGCTATATTATCGTTGTTTTATATATAGTTTTATATGAATATATAGCCCCAATCGTAGTTGATTGAGGACGGCAATTTAGTTATTAAGATATTGTGGGCAGGTAATTTCTGTCCTTCCGTCCGTCAAACGTAGTTATTATATGAAAATTATAATTTAATTCGTATCAAGATATATATGAAAAGATTGTAGTCTATTAAACCCATATTTACATTCACTACATGTAGTAAAACAAAAGGTTATTTCATACATCATTTTAGTAAAACTTAAAACTTGTTGACTTTGAGTCATCATTTATTACTATAAAAGTAAATGGCTACTGTCACATCATTCCGCTATAGGTACTTAAAGAACGCTTAAAAAACAATTTTCGTTATTAAAAATTATCACCGCTATTTAATGATATAGCTATCTTTTTAAGGCTTTTCTCTGGTGAAAATGGAGATAGGAGTGCCTTAACACTAAGGTTCCTGCCTACCCTGCTGTGTGCGGGATAAAGCGTGAAACAAAAAATATATATCTACAAATACTATCGTCTCGTCCGTCACAGTTAGCAATTTATTCATTAGCCGTGTTCAACGCCGACAATTGTAGTTCCGCTTGTAAAACGATTTGGTAGTTACTTTAATTTAGCAATTATAATTTTAGTAATTATACATAACTGAGTTATATTAGACAAAAATACATGTCTTACCCCGTATTTGAATTTATATAATTTATTTTATGAAAAAGGCTTTTTAAAATATTACTTTACTAATTTCTAAAAATAAAAAATCATTAGAAATATGTATAATACGTGAATTATTGTTAGGTATCTTTTAATTCTAGAGTGACAATTTAAATATTTTCTAAATTATAATTCTTTTTTTTATTCTTCAATAATATCTAATAGTCGTACTTTAATAACAAAAAAATGTAAAAAAATATATACATTCATAATTCCACGTTATGCCTATCTATTAAAATTTTAATTTGCATTGCAAATAAATAGTTTAAGTACTTATAACATAAAATGTTAAATATTGGAATGTTTAATTTAAGCATTTAATTAATATGTATATATGTATCTAGCCTTGCTCTCGTTTATGTTAGTCGCTTACTAATTATAAGAATTTATAAAGTCAAAAGTTTCAATGTTCTTATCCTATCCTATCCTATCCTATATCTTATAAAACAAAGTCGCTTTTCGTGTCTGTCTGAACTTTCTAACTCTTCTTCTTCTAAACCAGCCAACGGATTTTAAAGCGGTTTTCACCATTAGGTCGAGTATTTCTCAGGGAAGGTTTATATATAGTTTATTATTTGTACATTCTTATGTAAATTAACATAAATACGATAAATGTGTCTAAAGTCCTACCCATTGAGACACTTTCGCGCATGCGCTGCTTTAATGGTAAGTACTACATGAAAAAAATGTACTGGAGTATTGTTCCTCTTAATAAGATCTACAAAAAAGTCCGCGAGAGCATATTTTTATATTTTAAGGATAACGTGTAGTGATCATATTTCTGTCTAAAAGTAATAATTTCAATATATTTTTTAGTGTGAGGGATATTTTTCCATAATGGTATTAATCCTTATCCTTTAAAATACTTTATTAATTTTCTACGTTAAACGAAGATAAAATTTGCTGTTTACACTATTTCGAAATTGCGAATAGTTTTAGAGAAAAACGCATTTAATTGTTGACACATCACGCCGTTGACTCATCAGGTGTGCCGACTTAAGTTTTACTTATCCCTTACTCTCAGCATATAAACAAGTATATTAGTTACGTTGGCCATTTAATGTAGATCAAAACTGTCTTTAACTGTTTTTCATTTTAATAAGTACTTTAGAAGTTGTTACAATATCAAAACATCCTTGCTGGGAAACGGCTCGCCACTCGCCATGCGTCCCGCGACGTTTTGCTTATACAAGCGCGTCATGAGCAGTCATCGGTGGTTCAGTGGTAGAATGCTCGCCTGCCACGCGGGCAGCGCGGGTTCGATTCCGCATTATATTTAATTTTCCTCACAGGCAGCCACGTAGTGCTTATTTTAATAAGTACTTGAAAAGATTAGTAGCACAGATTTAAAATTACGGTACCTACTAAAAAATCCTTGCCGAGTAAAACAATTGGAAAATCCTTATTGAAACTACGATAATGCGGGTTGCATTAAAGTTTAATTAATTTTCACATTATCTTAAGTGCTTTGCAAACATACATTATATGAATAATCCAGTAGTAAAAGCGGGCGAAGCCGCAAGGGGGTCGCTAGTTTATTATAGAGAACTACTAATAATTATATCGGCACTATTATTTATTATGTTCTAATTTCGTACAAATATTCGAAGTACAGAAGAAGCTTGCACCCTCTTGAATTGTCGTATCTCTTCTGTTTTCCTATTTAAAAAAAATAATAAGGCTCTGTGGTATGTTTTTTAATAATTCTTAGATAGTAAAATAGACAAAACAATTCTCAAATATTTAGTTTGAGTTTTTAAATGTTTTGGATCACGCCGCGGCACCAGTATCCGGTGGAAAGTAGGGAACAGAGTGTGTTAACACTAGACTCCATCTGTCTACCCTGTTACATGCAGGATACAGAGTAAAGCTGGAAAAGAACTATATATTTTTATGTTATTTGAGTTTACATTTACATAACTTATAACACAAGAAAATCATTTCGTTCTATAGACGACCGATGATGAAAGCTCTAATATAAAAAGTCAATAGTTTGTGACGACCCTATACTGATTTTTAACCTTTACATTTTAAAATTAATCATTTTAAATGTTGTTTGCCAGTTTTGCGATACTGTTGACCCCAATGTTTTGTCCTCTACATTTACACAACTATACATGATATATGAATAGACAGAGCCGAATAAATATAATAGAAATTAAAATGAAAACAGGTGTTCTCTATTGCACATTTGAATCATTTTCATCTATTGTAACGTAAAAATATATTTAGTTGTGCTTATAGTCTCATAAGTGTCCAAAATGATTGCAAAATTAATAGAGGAATATAAATTATAACTAAGCTCATAAAATATTGACTAAAATATTCTTAAATTGCACAGATTAAATAGAAAAAAAAACAATGAGATCGATAATTGGCTCAAATGTTTAATTTAAAACCCTGAAGATTATTAAATAATTAAATATATTTTTAGTATTAAGGTCCAATATTATGAAAATATTTATTATTGCCATAATTTTTATTTTAATACTAACTGTGTGGTTATTGACAGATGTATTTTAAACCTCTGTCAATAACCACAGATTAAATGAAAATATAATTTGATTTAAAACTAATCACGTTCAAAATTCAAATACATTCAAAATATAAAAACAACTTAGTCGATATATTTCTTTATATTATTTGCAAATTTAATATCTGTGCCTTATAATTATAAGCAATGCATGAAAATATAGTAGCGTAATTATACCTTTTACAAAACGAATTACAATTTCATGGTAGCTGCCAGTGTCAGACGAGATTAAAATAATTGGTCTTAAAAACCACACGAGTCGTCAAGGTTACATACCTCGGGAACTCTTCTACCTTTTTATGTATTTATGATGGCAGGCTTGTAAAAAAATATTTCTAGAAAAAAATATTTTCGAGAAAATAAGTAGTCACTGAAGTTTGTAAAATATATAGATTGAGGCCAGTCTTGGTCAACAGGTTGTAGGTTTGATTCCAATTCCTGGAATTGAAACATTAATTTTTTTTAATTTTCTCTCTCTGGAATCGAGGCAAAGCGAGGCGTTGACTTCCGCCACTCAACACGCAATGCCTTTAGAATGCGGCAGAAAGTAGTAACGGAAGTGTCTTAATGGGAACAGAGTATCTACGTTCCCGGGTTACGTTTACACTACACTACTACTACTTACGTTTACACTACGTTCCCGAGTTCCCTCTGTCTACCCTGTGCAGGATACTGCGTGAAGCTAAAAAACCAGCCAAGTCAATTAACAATCAATTAGTTAATTCTAAGGTTAAAGTGTTTTTATTTATATAGTTAAATTTTATTTATAGGGATTAAAATTATCTTTAATTCATGTCCAATACCAATGAAAATCTAACGAATCTATAGCTATTCTTAGTGTGTTGCTATTTAAAAATTTTATTTACAAAATTATCATTAAAATCAAGGAAATTCTTCTTAGTATACTTTAGACAGTCACGTTGCGGAACAAGGTTGTACCAAGTTGTCTCTATTATTATGCAACACATTTGACTGTCAGTCAATTCTGTTTATTAAATGAATAATCATGTAGTTCAAGCGGGCGAAGCCTCGGGCGGGCCGCTAATAAATATATAATAAGGAAAAATAAGTCTGTAAAATATTCCACATTAGGATTCCAAAACATTAGACATATCAACCTTAACACCATATTTGAATATGAATATTTTTTTAAACATAGTTTACTATCTCGCATATTATAGAGGTAATGCTAATGCAGAAATCGGAGAGCGGAGTGACATAATTAAATTCTCCTAACTTTCTATGCAAGAAGTGCATCAATATATTGTTTTTGTTCAAATATAGAATGTATAACCTAAGTAGATATCCAACCAATCAAGTTAAGTAAAGCGATGTTATTCAAATTGATTGCAGTGCTAATGTAATGATGATGACGATGACATGTCCAGTAGTTAAGAGTTATAAGTAATTTAATGTTATATTCATAAAGTTGGAATATCAATTTGTTTTCATATTTGTATATTTTGTTTATATTAGCTGGCTGTGCCAATAGATTTTAATTTAAAAAGTAGAGTTCAGTAGTTGTAGGAAATTTTGAAATGCTTGCTATGGTTCTTTGTAATTACGTTATTTTTCTAAAATTCGTTTGTAATTTTTAAAAGAAACCTGACAGCCACTACAAGTTAAAACAATGCTTTTATTAGTATTTCTAAGGCGAAAGATGAATTAATTAATGAACATGTAATAAATATTATAAATGGTAACAGGGTAGGCAGAGGGAACCTAGTGTTAAGATTCTCTGTTCCCCACTTTCCGCCTAATTTTTCGAGGGTTTGCATGCTGAGTGGCGGAACTGAACTCCAGGTTTTAGCCTTGGTGCCAGAGCGAAGAATTTGTTGTCTATTGTTTGTCCAACAAATTACATAGGTTATAGTACTGCTATATATGTATAATTGTATGTATATATATATCCTATAATGTAATTGTATGTATATATGTATGTTACATAGCACATACAGGTACACGGTTATTACAGAAAGTACCTACATTCAGCTAATGGGGACTGTGATCGAGATGTTATCTACAGAACAGCTATTATGCCATTGTTTATCTCATTCAATGACTAAAGCGATCATTGCGTGCTTCCAGTGCTTACCACTCAACTGGTCTTTCCTTGTATCTTTTTAATATTTGTTTCTTTTATTTCATAACATGTTTATCATACTTTATATTATGTGGATCAATCAATCAGTTTCACGTTGTATCCCGCACACAGCACAGGTAGGCAGGAAAGCTGGTGTTAAGACACTCCGTTCCACATTTTCTGCCGAATTCTGGAGGCCCCACTGCCTGTTGAGGGGTAGAACTCAACGCCACGTTTTGCCTCGACACCAGAGCGATGAAATGGAAATATAAATTTAAATAAATATTTTGTTTAAAAATAACAGTGTTATTTCGATTAGTCTATAAACACAAAACTTTTACCGTTTTAAATAATTTTGTTCGACAAAACTACTATAAATCATGTAGTTCAAGCCGGCGAAGCCGCGAGCAGGTCGCTAGTTTTTTTGATAAATTTGACTTTATAAAATGAAATAAATTTGTAAGTAAATAATAACATATATATTACAGGAAGTCTACATACAAATGATAAAACCACAATGACAATTTATTTTCTTGATTATAAATGCTACAAATATGTATGAACATAACATTTTATATTTAAGCTTAAGACATATTTTTATATCTCAATAATATATGTTGCCTCCATTCTTTCTTAGAGCTTATTGAGAAACGGAGCTATGGAGGCGAAGTTTTCACATTCAGGAATCAATTTACCCTTGAACTTGATGCAGGATTCAGCACAAAGGGGTCCATCAAACCACGCGCCCAGCATCTTCTTGCATTGGGCACAATTTTCAAAGCAAATTTCCATAGGATTATAGCCAATTGCTATGGCTGGATTGGCACTTCCATCTTCAATACAGCACATAAACACAAAGACTGAGAAGATTGTAAATAAAATTACTTTTCCAAACATTTTGTTAGTATTTTCTTGTGTAAATGATGAGAGAAAGGCAGGATGCTGTATGTGTTATCTCCAATGAATCTCAGCGATTTTATAGTAGATTCTGAAGAATATTGTTAATGAACCGTATATGAAAACCATAGGAGGTTCTTTTTCTTCCATTACCGATATGTGTTCTAAATTTGATTATGTTAATGCTTCCGAAAGAATTGTACTGGATTAAGACATTAAACTAAATTAGATTTTTTAGTGGCAAAAATTATTAGTATAACTTAAATATTTTAAAGTATCTTAAAGTTTATTATTAAAGTAAACTCAATAAAGTTTTATTTCTACACTCGAGGAAGTGAAGTATTTATTTACGTTTATATTCCCATTTCTTCGCTCTGGTGTCGAGGTAAAGCACGGCGTTGAGTTCTGCCACTCAACACGCAATGCCTTCAGAATTCGGCAGAAAGTGGGGAACGGAGTGTCTTAACACTAGGTCCCCTCTGCCTACCCTGTTGTGTGCGGGATACAGCGTGAAGCTGATTTTATCTAATTATCATATAGTACGGAATTTCGAAACAAAACAATTTAAACCTAGTTACAATGTACGAAACGTTTCAAATATGATTTTGAGGTATTGTTAATTGCAACGCTGATTTCAAAAAACAACAAAACTTACAACAAAAATACGTAGAGTCGAATAAGGCCTATTTTTATTTTATTCTTCTATTATACATTGTCATTGCCAATTTTGTGTCAATAGTACCTACTAATTAAGTTCAAGTCGCGAGCTTATATAAATTAACGAGGGCTGCGTACCGTGCTTGCAAAATTGGATGATTGAAGTCTTTTTGTCTGGTGCTTTGGTACTCGTATGAGGTAGGAGTGGTAGCTGGTGCATGAATTTGAAGATGTGATTACTATCAGTTTTTTTTTATTTTTTGGTTTAAATAAAAGCTCACGCGAAGCTTTTACTGGCGTCCATATAGTCTATCTATACTTATAATAAAATCGTAATAGGGTCGGTGTCTGTACTTGGAAGATATTTAAAAATGTTATTGGGAACCTTTATTAACGTAATAGAACCCAAAATAATGATTTTTAAATTTTTTGTCTGCTTGTCTGTTTGTCTGTGCGTTTGTTATCGCTAATCTCAGAATCGACTTAACCGATTTAGCGGTTTTCACTATTGGATTCTGGCAAGCTTCCGAAAACATATAGGGTTAGTTTATTACAAACGGTTCATAAATAAAAAAGTTATGTCAATTTAAAGTATTTAGTTCGATAAATTTGCTAATTGCCGTAACAGTTATTTTATACAACTGTTTAACTGAATTGACTGAATCTTTAGTTTTCAATTTCTTTACTAATATTTCTATTTCAAGCGGGCGTAGCCCCGTACGGGCCCACTAGTTTACTTATAAAGATTTTTAAAATTATCTGTAGCTATGCTTATACGAGTATTAACGTTGTAACGCATTGGTGTCTATACACGAAAAAATGTTGTTGGTGTCATTTGATAATGTATCTGTTTGTGTGTGCGTTTGTTCACATTAATCTCAGAAACGGTAGAAGCGATTTTATTGTTATTTTCACTTTTGTATTTTAGTAAGCTTCTTTTAACATTTTGTGTTTGATTTATTTAAACTTGTTAATAAATAAAAAACCCTTATACCATTTTAATGAATATATATCTAAATAAATGTTAAATTTCAGCCATTTTTTTTATTTTTAAAAAATATATATTTTACAAATATAAAAAAACACAGGATTCGGTTCTGTGTTAATACCAATAGTACAGACCTAAAAAATAATTAAATGTAAACTTTGAAATACTGTATTTTGAGCTCTCACATTGTTTTCAAATTTAAACAAATTTCACGTTTCCCCTACTTGCTTTTATACGCTTTGAAAGAAGCAAAATAAAATTATATTTTTATTTCATTTCATATAAAGAAATGTATTTTTTATTTTTTATTATATGGCTTATTATCAGTTAGTCATAAGTACTTTATAAGTACTAGCTGAAACATTTTTTTTAAAATGATGGAGAAAATAATTCAACAAATATTTTAAAGAATATTCTACATATTACGTACAATTTAATAAATGTAGTACATGATAAAAATAAAAAAATAAAAAACTCCTCGAATGGGGATTGAACCCACAACCGTCGCGTTACAGTCACAAACTTGTGCCTCTCTGATTTCTGACATATTTTTTAATTTTTAAAATAGAAATTTTCTTTAATGGAAAACCATCTTTCTAATGTTGAAGTTGGTAAAAATATGTTTATGAATCCTTTTTCTATTCATTTTAGTCATGTTTTTCAGCCTACCATTTAAGCCTGTAGAAGAAAAACACCTACGGGATTAATTTATCAAAGATCTTTTATATAAGCTTTTTATTATGAAAAATGTAAAAGAAACCAATAATTTTGATATAAATTATATGTAACTCATGTTATTTGTTTTATCTATGTATCGACTTTAAAAAAACATTGCACAATTAAATTTAAATTTTTCTTAAATATTTTAATTAACATTTTCTTATAATAAAACGGAGAGCTTAAAATCTGGAGCGTAATAACTCGTTGTCTGATCTAGTTTAGATTAATATAAGTAGATAAGAAAAAAGATTCTAAGGAAAAGAAAAAGAAAACAAGATTAAATTATTAAAGATATTAGCCCTTGTATTAGTGGGGGCGTTATACTGTTCCGCTAAACATTATTTTTAATAGTTGAAGATTAACTTATATTTTTATAAATTGCTACATTTTCTTTTTTCTTGAAAAGAAAATTATAATATAATTTAAAAAATCCTAATAGTAGGTTTTATTTAAAGTAAAGAAGTTTGTTAATAGGCGATGTAATAATATAATATTTTTTGGTGAAAAATATGGGAATAGTAAGTAACTTTTTTTAGCGTCACGCTGTACCCCGCACAAAGCAGTGTAGCTAGAGGGAACATAGTGTCAAGACACTCCGTTACCCATTTTCCGCCGAATTAAGTACAACTTGTTTTTTTATTATTTTAGGACACTTACAAATATTTATTATTTCAATGTTGACATATACAATTAAAATTAAAACTATATGGTAATATTTAATTTTTTTAACATGAAATTTCATCCATCTTTCTATAATATTTGTGTGACTAACACTTAAAATAACTTAAATAGATTAAGGTAATTATGTAAAGCTTAATAGTTATCATAAGAATTATTAGTAATTTATATTAAAGTCACGATTATGATATATAATTAGGTAATAAATTATTAAATTGACAAAATACATTATCTATTAAAATATAATTAGTATTTGATATAGATTTATTGTAAACATTTTTTCTATTTCTTAAAATGCTTCCAAGCTTGATATGATATTTTAATAAAAGATTTGTTAAGTTTGAATAAAAATATTGTTTTTTTTTATTAGAGCCGTAGTAATTTATTCCGAGCTTCAGCTGTGCTCTGTACATAGCAAGGTAGACAGAGGGAACCTGGGAACTTATAGTTAAGATACTCCATTCTCATAAGAGACTACTATACTCCACTTTTCGCCGAATTGAAACTTGGCTCACTACCAGAGCGATGAAATGAAAATATTAATTAATCCATTTCCCCAAGTGGGAATCGAACGTACAACCGCCGTTTACAGTCACTCCCTTATGCCTCTGGGCTTCAACGGTTAACCCTATCTTGACAGAGTACGAAAAAACGCGACTAGATTCAAAAAATATCTCTACACAATTGAAAACTAGAGATTCTTTAAACTCTTTGGATTTTAAATTAATATACTACTTATTAATTAATTCTACTTATTAATTAATAGATGCCTGTTTCGATCTTTAAATTACGTGATGCGTTTCATAATTTCCTTGTTACGCGTATATTAATTTTTTTTTTCTTCTTCATTGTAACACAATTCACATGTTATGTGAATATGTGTATAATGTGGTGTATGTACTTAACATAAACTCTTTACTATTAATAAAAAAGGGAATAACTTAATTTGCTTGAACGCGCTTATCTCAGGAACTATTAGGTTTGATTTGAAAAACTGTTTTTGGGTTGGATAGCCCATCTATGAAGAAAACCTAAAGGCGTATAGAAATTAAATATTTTTTTTGGAAGAACGGAAGAACTTCCGAGAGCCTCTGTGCACGTGGCGTACTTGTATTACAGAGTTGTTATACTTTAAATATTGTAAAAAAAAGGATCACGACAATAAAAAAATTGTGGAATTTGAAACCACAACCATCGCGTAATGCCAAGCTCGTCTCAACTGTGCTTTTTAATTTTTATTTTTTTTAATTTTTTGTCTATATATTCAATTTATTTTTCGAATGATGTTCTAACATTATTTTTCAGCTTTACGCTGTATCTCGCATGTAGCAGGATAGGCAGACAGAACCTAAGGCACTTCGCTTCCACTTTCCGCCGAATTCTAAAGTGATTGCGTGTTAAGTGGCGGAACTTAACACCGTGCTTTGCCTCGACACCAGAGCGAAGAAATGAAAATATTAAATATTTTATTTCCTCGAGAGGGAATCGAACCCACAACCTGTTGACAGTCACACGCTAGTGCCCCTACGCCACGAGTCACGACTGACCTAGCTGACATGTTTATATTTAAATTTCTATGTATGCAAAATTTCAACTACGCGTGTTAATTTCTGCTGTATCAATGTTTTCATTTAGATTTGATGATGCAGATTGATATTTGATATTTAATAGGTAATAGAATTATTATTAGGTCTTTTATTAATTATAAGAATTTGACAAAGCAATATTTTTAAAACTACATTTTAAATTTTATTCACGCTAACGGTAATGAGGCAAAGTGCGGCGCTCAGTTACGACAATTAACACGCAATACCTTCAGAATTCGGTGAAAAATGAGTAACAAAAATGTCTTAATGGGAACTGAGTGTTTTAACTAGATTTCCAAGTTCTCTCTGCCTAGCCACATACAAGTCCACTGTGAAGTTAAAAAAAATATTTGAAATATATATTTTTTGAGCTCGTTACAATTAAGTAACAATATTTCTATATAATATTTCTCAAAATTAAATTTAAGCAATACATCCAAAATGTATTATAAATTAATATTGTGGTAAAAATTGTATATTTCATAAATTGTAACATTAGCCTGTTTAATATGAGCACAGCTATAGTGGTTACTTCTCTTTGCGCAATCGGTTAACCCCACGGTCGTGAGTTAACGCTTGTGAACTCGGTAATAGTATGCAGTTACAGTGACATTAGTTGTTTCCTTGCTATTTAATAGCTATATGAACTGGTTTCATAGAAAATGTCACGTTTTTGGCATTTATTTGATCGAATGAATTATCTTATATCTCATTTATTTTTTAGATTGTATTTAAAATTAATATTTTTTTATCGGACTTTATTTTCTTTTTCCTTTAACGCGTTTATTACTATTGATTATTTTTATGATTGCGGATTTAAGTAATTGTAAGAATGATTATTTATATCAATTTTGTCTTATTTAACTTAGTATTTTTTTTAAACATTCGTTATTTTTTTAGCTTCACGCTGTATACAGCATATAGCAGGATAGGCAGGGAACCTAGTGTTAAGACATTCCGTTTCTCACTTTTCATGAAAAAAATAATAATCTCTATTATTCTTTTTTTTTCATAAAAAAAATATAAGAGGTTATATTATAATTTAGTCAATTTAGTTATAAATAGAGATTCATACATTGCTGTAACCCAATTAACCTTCATATCTAATTTTGTGGTAGATATTTTGGATAAAATAGATAATAAGTGAATCTATCACTTTCATGAAACAAAACTGATAATAGAAGCTAATTTAAAATCAAATAATGAAAATGTATTACAAATAAAAAAAAAATAAAGAAATTACGGAACTCTAAACTTAGTAGGTTTCTACGTTGATATTTTGCAAACTAAATTTGTAAACATGAAATGCTTATGAATTATTCCACATCGTTTTGTGAATAAAATCAATATTTAAATTAGAGCAGCTGCTAATGTTAAAAGAATTGTCGATTTTGTCAACTTTGCCTAATTATTTTTTATCTGTGGGCAACTATTTTCATATAATTTATTTTATCTATAACGGATTTAATATTAAACTTGCTTAATAATAATAAAAATAGATAACTAAAATGTAAAAAATTACTGGTTTTTTAAATTTGCCTAATTTTTATTTTCGGTTTTAGGCAATTATTTTCGGTTTTGGGCAAATATTTTATTTTTAATGGGTTCAATATCATAAATAAGTAAGCCAAGTTAGGTATAAACACGTGTAACTTTGTAACATTGTAATTTTAACTTAACAGCGTAAGCGGGTGGCGGCGGCGCGCGCGCGGCGGTAAGCGCTCGCCGACGCCGGACCATGCGCCGGGGCCGGCCGCCGCTGGCAGTACTGGCAGTGCGACCGCGCCGCGCCGCGAGACCGCGCGCACCATGCTCAACATGAAGCTCAAGGAGCGCCTGGCGCTGGCCCTCAGCGCCTTCCTCGTCTTCTTCACCCTCATGCTCGTCGTCGACCTCCAGATGGACTACGGCATATCCGGCCACAGGATACCCCTGCATGGACGCGTCAAGATAGGCGATGACTCGGATAAAGGGAGATCAGCGTATATAGAATTTCGGAAACGTTTCCTACAGAAAAGGTGAGAGTGATGTGTTTTGGTTGTGTTTTGTTGTTTAGTGGATTTGCGAGGTATGTGGTTTTTTTTCTAAACTACAGATAACAAAAATAATAATCTTTTGTTTTTCGGTATAATCGGTGAAATAATAATAAATGTCAAATTATTAAAATATTATTTTCATTACTTCTGTTTATTAGTGAGCACCGTATCACCGCGTTATCACATGTAGAATAGTTTGACAGCGTCTTGTGTGATAAGAGAATATGTATATTTCTCGTTAAGTAAACAAGACATCCTTATTAACTGTTATTGCTTTAAATGTTAATAATATATGTGTGGTACATAAATATAAAGTAGTTCCTTTACGGTTTATTTTTTTAATATAATATCATTTTGGAAAATTTGTAATAAAAGACTTAAATATTACTTTATCTGTGCCATAAAACTAATGTTTAAATTTAAAAAAAAAAAAACATTTATATATTCTAGTAACTCTAGTTGCATTCTATATATGAATTTGAATCTTTCAAAGTTTTTGTTCTTTCGTCATGGCCCGATACTTCGATAACTTTTCCACTTATCTCGACTTTCTATGATACAGTCTATTAAAATTAAGCTAAAATGAGACATTTTTATTAGTGCAAAGAAAAAAAAGATTGTAATACTATTAGGAAATTTCACTATTAAATGTAGCGTCTCCATTTTTTTTTAAATGAAAGTGTCATTTATTGGTAATAACAAATACAATTATAAAGTAAAATTTTGTTTGTACATTTACAAAAGCTAACCTTGTCAACATCACATTCTGCATAATTCATAGCTAAATGTTACAAGAGGCTTGACAAGGATAGAATTTTTTCCTTTTAAATCTTCTAATCCATTAATATGAAGAAAATATTATTTAATTCACATTCTTTCACTCAACACGCAGTGGAGGAATACGGAGGTAAATAGGGAACGGAGTGCCTTAACCCTAGGTGCCCTCTGCCTACCCTGCTGTGTGCAGAATACAGACTTATGCTAAATAAATGAAGAAAATTTGACATCAACATTGCTTAGAAGAATAATCATATTTTTAAAAATTGTTCGTGTTTGATATTGGTTAATTATTACATTGTTATAGAAACTCATATATATAATTAGACAAGAAAATTAAGAAAATTCTTCTTTTTGATCTTTTTTAAAAACCTACTACTTTTATATATAATTTTGGCGTAAATAATTAAAATTATCGAAAAATACCCAAATAAGATAAAGATTTTTATCTGTCTTCGCCTTATATATTGTTATCATTATTTGTCTATCAGCCACTGAACAAAGATTAAACGATAAATATAAAAACACTACTAACATTTTAATTACTGTATTGACTTAGGTACTAATGACATTATTAACTTATGTTTTTATTATATCATATTTAATGCTACTAGTTAAACAAAAGAAAATGAAAACGCTTCACGCTGTATCCCGCACACACCAGGGTAGGCAGAGGGAACCTAGTGTTAAGACACCTCCGTTCCCCACTTTCTTCCGAAAAGAGCGAAGAAATGGAAATATAAACGTAAATAAATATTTCACATTTTCGAGTAGGGATCGAACCCACAACCGTCGCGTTACAGTCACTTCTTGTGCCGCTGCGCCATGACGGCTCCAATTAAAAGAAAAACAATTAAAATAATTTAAGTAAAACAAAACTGCCTCTGACCACAGTCAAAATAATCTAAATGGAATAATTTGGCCAATTGAATAAATAATAATTTAAATATAAACTTTAATACTCGTATACTATTTTGTTAAGAAATCGAATGATTATATACGAATTTCTATTATAATTATTATTCGATTATACACATAAGTTAGAAGATTTTTTAAATTTGTATGTATTTTAATAGAAAATCGTCAAATTCTAGTCAATCAATATTATACCGTACGATCGATTCGATTAAACTATAGAGCTATAAAATATGCATTCCACTATAAAAGTTATGGCTTACAAAAATTGTAAAAATTGTAATTTTTATTTGAAATATTTGATTTACAAAAGTCATATATTCAACAAGGCCGCCGTGATATAGAGGCACATAACCGCGACGGTTGTGGGTTCGATTCCCACTCAGAGGATTAAAATCTTATAAGCAATATTTTCGCATAGCGCGGCGTTGAGTTCCTTCATTCAACGTCAACATTTTACTTAACTTATTTCAAATCATTCAAGTTAATATATACCTTTTTACTTGTTTATATAAAAAGTAATATTAACAATTAAAATATAAAGAATTGGTCGAAAAGTGGAGCGTAGTGTCTTAACACTATGCTCCCTATAAAAATATAATTATATTCAACAATTTTACACGGCAAAAGAAATTTCGGCCCTTCTAAATTACTGGGACGCTTATCACAATCTACTTTATTTATCAAAAATTATCACACAGATATTTTTATCAGAACATTTTGTAAATATCTACTAGTGATATTGCATTACGCCTGTATACTGATAATAAACTGCTATATTTGGAAATTTATTATTACCTTTTTGCCTTTATAAAGTTCTTTTAGGCCAGTCGTGGCATAGTGGCACAAGAATGTCATTGTAAATACACCCTATCGCAGTGGGTTCAATTTCCACTCGAGTAAATGAAATATTTAATATTTTAATTTTCTCTCTGGTCTCGAGGTAAAGCGCTGTATTAAATTCCGTTTGTCAACACGCAATGCTTTCAGAATTCGGTGGAAAATGGGGAACGAATTGTTTTAGCACTAGTTTCCTTCTGCCTACCCTGCTGTATGCAGGATAGCGTGGAACCATAAAAAAAATATTGTTTTATTAAGCTAGATATATATTGAGAAAGGTAATTTTAATATTCGTAAAATATTAATTGGCTTTGTAAAAAAATAGTACTGAAATAACTTTCATAATAATTTCATACCTTTAATTACTCGTATAATGAATAAAGTAAAATAGATATCAAAAGTACAATAGAAATTAAAATTCTCTACAAATACAATAGGTATATTTAATTTGCACCACGATGGTCTGCCTATAAACGCGGCTGTTGTGGGTTCGATGTTTGCTCAGGTAAAAATAATGTTATATCCTCTGTGATGCGATATAATGCAGTGTTGAGTTACGCACACTCAAAACACAGTGCTGGAATTCGGAAGGAAACCTCACTTTCTCTTCCTACTGTTAGGTGGCGCAACTCAACGCCGCGCTTTTTTTCCTCGTTACCAGAGAGAGGTTAAGAAAATTAATATTTTCCTATTTATTATATTTCATTTCCCCGACTAGGAATCAACATAAGACTATATAACTTGCTTTAGTAGTCCTATAAATATTTTGGAAATAATCTTATACTTTTTCATATTCATAATATTAAAAAATACTCCTATTGAATATTCTCTATTCTCTGCTAATGAATTACAATGAAACTTATGTACTTAAGTAAAAATACAGTATTTAGTAAACGAATGCATTCATTGACAGCTTTTCTTTATAATTGCTTGCGTTAATGTCAAAAAGTCTCTAATTATGCTAATTATTTTTGTTACTAAAATACTTAAATCTATAGGATATACTTAATTAATAAATTATAACGAACGTTTCTATTTTAAGACAACTAGACATCAGCCAGTAGTATTTTTTACACTCTTTTATTAGCGTTTCTATGCATGTTTGTAAACGAAAAACTTTGAAACGTCGGATTACTTTGAAATTATGCATTCTTATCAAGGACCGATGATGATGTAATAATATGAATAAAAAAACTCGGACTCGCCCACTGAGGGTCAACGGGAATTACAATTTGTTATTAATAATTAAGTTAAAAAACTAAGAATTAAGATAAAGGTAAATTAAATACAAACTTTTTACTTAAAAAAAACACAAAAGTACTTATGTATTTTTAAACTATTATTTATTATTTTTGTTTATATAATATACCTTCACAATAACAATAACAAATAACTAAGGTGAACGAATACTTCTCAAACAAGCCCTACGTATAACCATAGACAATTCAACAAATTCCTAAGTAAATATTTATGATTTCTTCAATAGATACTCAAGTAAAAGTTCACTAACAGCCATATTATAAAAGAAATTAACACAACCATTTGTTTTAGAACAATATATTAATTAATTTGTCACTTCGGCTGTGCAAATATGTAAAATGGACGAAATATGAGTTCGCCACTCATTCCTTTTACTATAGAACAATGGTGTGTACAATCGAAACGTCATATCTTTACAATAGGCGAACAAACAAAATCTCAAGAATTAATGCCTACACCACACTAAGGCTGCCTTTATTGTTTGTGTTAATGAAATTCTAGAAGCTTTTGTAAACGATTTTATGAATGTCTTGCCGTTTTTTTTTGCTTTAAAAAAATGTTTGCAAAGAATATTCGCATTAAGGCTAGTTAGAAGGTTCCGCCAAGCAGAGGTACAAGCGTGAGACTATATACGAGAGGTTGTGGGTTCAATTCCAGCTCAAGGAAATGAAACTAGCAATGCCTCAAAAAATTCAGCGGGAATGGGGAACGGAGTGTCCTTAACACTATATTCCTTCTGCCTACCCGGCTATATGCGGGATACAGCGTGAAGCTGATTTAATTTAATTTTAATGTATACTTTATAAATATAATAAGATAACACACCTTATATGAAAATATGTAGTAAAAATTTCCATTTCCACCGTAAGCGGATCTTATTAAGACATTGCTACTTTGTGAATGCCGGGAACTTTAACACGAGCTATCGTCATTTTAAATACATTTATTTAATTTAACCTCTCCGTTTTTAAATTAAAAATGGTTATTTTAATTATATTATAGTATAAGTTTTAGACTTTTTTAGTAAAATGGGATTTGTATGAGGCCAGTTGTGGTTCAAGCGCAAGCGTGGCGTAAACGCAACAGGTTGTGCATTCGATTCCCACTTGAGGAAATTATATAATTTTATATTTTCAACTCTCCGCTCTGGTGTATATCTGGTAGTGGTGTGGAGGAAAAGCGCAGCGTTAAAAGCAGAGTGTCTCTTAATACTAGGTCGCTCAGCCTACCCTGCTAAAAAAAGATTCTTATTCATATTGATGTTTATAACAATGCGAAATTTAACAATTTAAAATCTAATTGGAATTAACAAAACAATTGAGTTGAAAAGGCTTAGACGTTTATTTCTCTGTGAATAATATTTTGAGAAACTAATTGGCTTAAATCCATTCAAGTCTTCCTTAAGACTTTAAAGAGTGCTTTATTCTATCTAGCTATTATTAATCAATGATTTTTCGTATAAATAATATTAAAATAATATGCCTTAAACAATTTGAATTTATAGTAAATCTTTATTTAAGTAGCTTAGGTTAAGATATAATTTGTTAATACATTACAATAGGCGAACATTAAAATAAAAAATCTATTAAACCTAAGTATAGCATAGGCTTTCTCTTTTAACAATTATATTAAAATTATCTTTTATTTACAGTAATGGCAGCAATAGTTCAAAAGAATATGAACAGTCAGCACCAAGTGAGACTAGTGGAGGCGATGTGGAGCCACGAACTCCCTCAACACCTGCAGACCGCTTCGAGGATCTTCAAAGAATATTAGTACTCCAGCTTCAAGGCAAGGCTGACGATAATCCAGTTGTTGTACCACCTCATAGGGACTTAAATGTTTTGAGACCAGAGAACCCAACTATTGGTGAAATGGAGGATTTAGAACCTAGGTAAGAACAAATTTGTATTTTTATTTATATTCATTTATTAATTGTTTTTAAAATTAATTAAAAGTAATTTTATACTATTGAAATATATGAAAACCTTGGTGTCATATTTATAAACGATTTTTAGCTTCTCACTGTTCCCCTTATTTAATAGTATTAAATTAGTATAAAAAGTATTACATATGTGTGTGGAGTTTGAAATAAAAATACACTTGCTCGATTCGGTATCCCTGCTATATTACATTAGGTATATTAATTTATTACGATATTTTAATAAACTAATATAATAATAACCATTTACATTGTACTTTAAATATTAAATAAAACACAGATTAACATAATAACCTAACTAAGAAATATTAATTAAAATTGTTCCGCGAAAAACGACTCCAAAAGGACATTACAAGGAAAATTTCTGAAAGTTGTCGACAGCTGACATCCACAAGTACAATTTATGGAGCGCGGAAAGTCGCCGAATTTAATTGTTACTTACTCCGTTATTACTGCAATTAAACTTTGATAAAACGTATATTGCAGTTAAATATTCGACCATTTTGTTTCACATCGTAGTAGCGCACTCGCAAGTAGCTATCTCTTAGAGTCGTTTCTAATAATTATTTCTAATCTTCATTAAATTTCATATTTAACTTAATATAAAATATTTTTTTAAATAACCTATGAAATATCAAGTTAAATTTAAAATATACGGTATTCATCATAATAAGAATAGTAGACTGTTCCTACATCCTAAAAGCCTTTCATACCCAACGTACAACCCGGGCTGAGCTCTGAAGTATGCATCAAAACTAAACAGGTCGCCCAATGGTTGACGTAATTTCACCAAAGTAAATATTAGACCAAATCTCATAGGAGCACGACGAATGAAATGAAAAATATCACATACTCGTTTCTCTCTTAACTCTTTATTTCTCTAAGTTGTAAAGGTTTTCGATAGTAATATAAAAAAAAGGTTATAATATCATACTTGTAGGATATACTGATTCTATAATGTAGCAGACAGGGCGACCTTTTTTATCTTGTAAAGCGAATTTCACCAGCTTTGCCAGGAATCTTATTTAAAATCCAGTTACGGAGATAGGCGCGGGTCTTTGACAATAAAACTAAATGGAATGAATGCATGAGGGCTTCCTCAAACGCCGCGAAGATATGACGAGACCTTATAGCTGAATTCATGTATCACAAAAAGGGTTGCTTTGATATATGAATAATTTTTGCCATATTCTTGGCTCATCTAGGAGAATGTGTAATAAAGAGAGAATATTCTTTAAGGTATTTTCTTTACTGCAAATTAGAGTGGCTTGTTTGTTGAACTTCAAAAAAAAATTTGGTGGATATTTGGCTGAATAAAATCCAACAATATGAATTAGAATTCTTCATAATTGACAGACATTAGTACTGTATAATAAATGTTATAGTGATTTATATTGTATCAAAACACATTTATCACTCTATATCCTGAAAAAAAAATGAAAACTATTACCTGCCGGGTAAAAGTTGCCAGGGCAATATATCAAGTTAGCCATTCAGAATTCTAAGCGTCCATTTGTACTAAATCGAGTCGGGCGTTTTGAATTCCCATTCGACACGAGCACAATTCACACCGAAAGAGAGTCAATAAATTTTATAGCATACGGCTTGATTTCTAAATGCAGGTTATCAGGGCATACCACAAATCGAGGACGTAACACGTAGGCTCCTTAGTATTCAGTTCTGTCCTGCGTTGTGTCGCCTGGAGTCTGCTCCTCAGCAACCAGCTCACGTCCACTTATGTGTTCCACGCAGCCAAAACCAACACGCCGCCGGAAAATCTTCCATGTAAATCTCGACATTAACGAGCAGGTTAAAGAATGTGTGCTGGAAATTTAAAGTGGCTCTATTGATATTCCATTGTCCCGTTGGGCTAGATGTTCCGAAAATTTCGATGGTATAGTATCGAAAGCGAAAAATCACAAATGCTCTTTTAAACTATTAAGAAGTGTAGTTTTAATGATGTTTTTTTTTTCAGAATTAAAAAAAAAATGTTATTCATGCATTTTTTATACTTGTATGTAATTGAAAACTACCCTCATTAGTGGTTCAAAACAGTAATAAAAGCTACTTCCAATTTTTCACTTTCTATACTTAACCTAGGGACCGTCGATTTCTTTATAATATCTTTGTAAACTCGCCAGTCTACATTATTAGGATCATGTTAGGTATGTATGTGCTAAATCAAAGTTCAAATGGTGTAAGGTTAGTCATGCAATAAAGATAAACTCTACTCAAATAAACGCTTATACATATTAAACACTGTGCTGGATGCATCCTCATAAATTAGAATAAGTTATTACAAGGAAAAATATATGCAAAAATGTCAGCTACTATTAATATTAATATTAGCTATATGTTTATTATTTGTCAATATTTTCATTTCGTCGTTCTGGCGCCAAGCCAAAAGCCCGGCGTTGAGTTGCGCCACTCAATACGCAAAGCCTCGGAAAAACCGGCGGAAAATGGGGAACAGAGTGTTTTAACACTAACTTCCCTATGCCTACTCTGCCTTGTGCGGGATATAAGGTGAAGCTTTTTTATATATTATTCCATTTTTGAGTTTCACTTTTTATTTGCAGTGTGAACGCATCAAATTTGGAAAAGTTTCAATTGAAAATAGCACAGCATGAATTGTATGAAGATGGAGAGTCACTAGTCGGGGCTGTACTCCAGGATATGTCTACATCTCCTATACTACATGTCGGTACGTATAATGTTACTTTGTTTTAAATAAATGTATGCATTTTTCAACAACTGATTTAAATTGTAATATAATTTTAATTTAATTTATTAAATTGAATGTTAAGCCTCAGTATTTCATTGTATTTGCAATTAAATGCCAGACTTACAAATAGCTATGTAGTAATAATAACTAGTTCGTATTAATAGTCTAGAAACCGAAGTTATGGCAATGCCTACACTAAGTTTAATCTAAAATAACGACATATAGTGTATGCAAAATATATGTTAAGGCCGGCGTGACACAGTGCCACAAGCGTGTTACTGTAGACGTGACGGTTGCGAGTTCAGTTCTCACCCGGAAAATTATTTATTGAAAATTAATGCCTCGAGCGGTGATAAGTGCCGAATGAAGTGTCTTAACACTATTTAGCTCTGCTACCCTGCTATTTGCGGGATACAGCGTGAAGCGGAAAATAAAACAAAAACATGAATAACTAGATTTTCATACAATTTCTAATACAAATCGAATCTAGGACCAGATTGGAGTTTGCAACCAGTTATTCATATTTCCATATAATAATCAGTAACCATGCGTGTTTTATTTAAATAGTACAAACAGTTAATACCAATAAATTAATGAACCATAAAATAGTGCAATATTAGTTATTTTCAAGTATAACTGGATCTTTCATTTGAATATATTTTCTGAGTTGCAAAATTTAACAATCGCCACCAAACAAGTGTAACAAGTTAGAACTAGTCTATAAATTGTATACTAATCGCACTTGCTCTGAATACCAAACCCACTAATATGATTAATGTAAAATTGTATAGAAATTTAATATTTTCTGGTATTCTTCCTACCTTTTCTCGTATGATATCTTTTCTCATTTCGTAAGGGTGTCGTGGTGCAGGGGAACAAGACTGACTGACTGACTATAAACGCGACGGTTGGGAGTTCGATTCCCACTCGGGAATTTGAATTATAATCTATTAACATTTTCATTGCTTCGCTTTAGTACCAGGGCAAAGCGCGACGTTGAATTCCGCCAGTAAACACGATACTTGAAAAAGTCTGTGGAAAATGGGGAACGGAGTGTCTTAACACTAGAGTCCATTTGCCTACCCTTCTATATGTGGGATACAGCGAGAAGCAGAAAAATAATATTCTAATTACTAAGTCTAATTACTAATTGGTGGCTTCGCCTGTTTGAACTACATGATTATTTGTTTACTTATCAGAATTACATTAGTTTACAAATAACATTATTATTTTAAAGATAATATCTACACTTTAAGACTTAAAGTTGAAGTCAATTCAATGAAATAATTATTTTCTATACTTGACAAAAGTCAGGAAAATATTTTTTATTGATATATATTTTTTAAATTTATTTTAAATAAATTAAACACTAAATGTTAAAATTCTGCCAAAATATAACAGAGAAATATATTTACATCAGTTTTGCCATTTCTGAGATTAACGTGAACAAACTCTCAGACAAAAATGATAAAAAAAATATTATTTAACATACTATTACATTAATTAATGTCACCAGTAATATATTTTCTTTTACATGATCCATATACAGACAATTGTATAGCAAACAGTATACGCCTGTATCTACAATAATATTAATTAAATATAAAAAATTTCAACACTTTTAATAACCATATGCTTAACAAACACTAAGAAATTAATAAGAAAATTAGCAAACCAAGGCCATATTTGTTTTAGATTTATTTACACTAGAGTTGCCCTTGAATTGTTAGTGTTACAATACTAAGTAAATATGAAACGTAATAATATATTCGATAGTAAATTCAACAATCATCTGAGGTCGGTTGTGGGTTCGATCCCCACTCAAAGGAAATGAATTATTATTTATTAATATTTTTATTTCTTCGCTCTGGCACCAAGGCAAAAGCGTGGAGAGTGAATGCGTGAAGTTACGCGACTCAACACACAATGCTTTGAAAAAATCAGCGAAAACGTAGTGTTTTATCACTACGTTCCCCTTGCCATACCCTGCTGTGTGCGGGATATAGCGTGAAGCTAATTTGATTTAATCTCGAATACAAAGATTGAGAGTTTCTTCATTAAATATACAATATGGTATGTATATTAAATGAAGTCGGGTTCTAAAATCAGTATAGGGTTAGGTCGGACAATGGTACCAACAATCGCCCTTTACTTTCAATTGGACTTTAATATTTAAAGCGCTTAAATGGATTCCATTGTTAAAACCTCTATAGTTCAAACCTATTTTTAGATATATAGTAATTATTACTTAATTCCATTGCCATCGATTGGGCTCATAGACAACTTTCAAGAATAGCCTTACTTGTGAATTCTCATTTATTTTAAGGTCGTACTTCAATTTCAATTAATTCAAGTGGTCACAACAATAATAATTCCATTTGTAAGATATTAAAAAACCTTTAAATGTATAATGTGGCAATAGAAGGACATGAGCACAGGTATTTAAGGCAGAGGGAACCTAGTGTTAAGACACTGGATCTCCATTTTATAGCGAATTCTGGAGGCATTGCGTGTTGAGTGGTGGAACTCTGCGCCGCGCTTTGCTTAGAAACCGGATCGAAGAAATGAAAATGTAAATTTTAATAAATATTTCATTTCCCCGAGTGAAAATCGAACCTACAACCAGTTGCATTTACAGTCACACTCTAGTGCCCCTGTTCTACGACTCGCCTAAATACCTTGATAAGATAGCAAAATATTATTTTTATTATGTTTATGATATAAATAGACTACTTGTTCTAAATAAATGGTTTTTGGGACATGTTTAATTAACATTTCAATTATTATTTATCAACGTATCTACATTAGATTTTATCAAATAGAACACAGAAATATTTTATTGTCAATTTTTTTTTTAAACTATTTCTCGCACATAGCAGGGTAGACAGAGAGAACTTGGGAAATAAGTGTTAAGACACTTCTGTTCCCCACTTTCCGTTGAATTCTGACGAGATGGCGCATTGAGTGACATCGTACTTAACGCTGCACTGACTAAGCCTCGTTATAGCCCAAGATCCCAGGCGTCATTCCTACGTCATTTTAGCAAAGCCGGGATCTCGGTCTATTATCTGGGCTAGGAAATGAAAATTTTAATAATTCATTTCGTCAAGTGTGAATCGAACCCACAACCTCTCGCGTTAACTGTAACACGCTTGTGCCCTTCTTCACGATTGTTCCCAATTTATAATTTAGTAATGTTTACTTATTATTTAGTTAAATACACATAATTTGAACATTTTAAAATTCTACAGAGCAAAAAGAAGGTGGAACGCAGCTTAAGCTTATCATCGACTATCCTAACGGCGTCCAAGCACTGTTTAAACCAATGAGGTAAGTTCACCTTAAAAATAAAAAAAAACACATTTATTATTTATATTGAGTTGCAGAACTCAACGCCGCGCTTTGAGTCGACACCAGAGCGAGGAAAGGAAAATATAAACGTAAATAAATATTTCACTTTCTTCGAGCGGGAATCGAACCCACTTGTACCCCGTTTTATAATTATATATTTCCCAAGTTGTAGTAACTTCGTCATCATTGTACTATAATTAAATTGAGTACTTTTCTGTTTGATTTCTGTTGAAACTTGTAACTTGAGGCTAGTATTTAGATGGTTAAATTCTCATAAACAAATATTAGTAAAGGCCGCTGTGATTGTTTCCGGAAGTTCACAATAGGCATTTCCCTATTTCTACAAAATATATAGTACGGTCAACAAATTGTGGCCGCTGAAATTAGCTTAAGACGGCTGCGTAGATTTGATTTTAGGTTTTTTCTTACTTTTGATTATTTTCTTCCCGAGTGAATAATAGACAAAAGTTTATAAAATCTAATTTTAGTGCGGCCACGACTTGTTGACCGTACTATAGTAGATACTAGAGTAAGCCTTACGTGTACGCATAACTTAACTAAATATAATTTATATTCAATAGTTATCATAATATATCTTTGTATTTTGTAAAGATTATAATAATCTGTATTTATAGTACATAAATACTACCGCCTAATTACATCCTGTAACTTAAATAATACTTTATATTACATATATGTAAATTAATTTACATAATTTACTATAAAATAAATAAGTGCATTTCATGGAAATATATCCCATATCTCCAGAATTCGGCGAAAAATGAGAATCGAAAGTGTCTTAATTGGGACAGAGTGTATTAACACTCTCTCACGTACCCAGGTTCTCTTTCTCTACCAGCTATATGCAGGATATAGCGGGAAACATCAGCTTTTCCTCTTTGATTGTACATATTTATAAAATATATCGGCAAGTGCGGTAGTTCCATTCCTTTGTCGATTAAGAACACTTACTTAACTCTAGTCACCCACAATGTACTACAAGTTTGAATAAGTAGAATAGTTTCGAGTGCACGTTTCCAAGTTTTGTCACCTCGTCGGGAACCTTACGTGTTGGTTCCATTCACGAAAGTTCGAGAAAATTCTTTCACATGATCGGCTTAGAGACTTGCCCAGTGTTCGGAACTACAAGTGTTATTGTAGTGGGTGAGTGGGGAGTTTTCTAAGTTTTGCAGCTTTTCTAAACTTCTTGCCCTAATATTATTGAATTCTATTCAAACTTTACTTGGGAATTATAATCTTATTAAGTTATAAAAGTAGATATTATAATTTTATAGTATTTATATTTATCTTTTAAAAGTATATATAAAAATAAAGACCGTCGTGGCGCAGGGCACAGGTGACTGTATGTGATAGTTGTGGGTTCGATCCTCACTAGGGGGAATAAATTATTATTTATTAATATTTTCATTTCTTCGCTTTGGCACCAAGGCGGCGGAACAGCCCGGCGTTAAGCTCCGCCCCTCGAAATGCCTCGAAAAATTCGGTGGAATTTGGAGAACAGTGTCTTAACACTAGGTTACCTCTGCCTACACTGCGCACTATATGCGGGATACAGCGTGAAGTTGATTTTTTTTAAATGAACATTAAATTTAAAATATATATAAAAAATATATGTATTCAGTTGCCAGTTTTACTGATATTTTTAAAGGTAAAATATCATTTCATTGTCAGTTAAAGGTGATAAAATGATGTTGGCATTATTCTAAAGGGACATCTCGTCTCTTACAAATGGCTCGCGTATCAAATATCAAGGCCTTTTAACACTTCAAAATGAATTTGAATTTATTATTACAATTATTTTGTTTCATTATTTGTAGTATATTTTTATCGTGGCGAAGAGGTACAGGTGTGTGACTGTAAACCCCTATCTCCTTTATGTTGTGGGTTCGATTTCCAGTCGAGGAAATTAAATATTTTGATATTGTCATTTCTTTGCATTGGTGTCGAATCAAAACGCGACGTTGAGTTCCACCACTAAACACGCATAGCCACCAGAATTTGGCGGAAAGTGGGGAGCGGAGTGTCTTAATATTAGGCCCTCTGTCTGGGCTACATGCGGGATACAGCATGAAGCTGAAGAAAAGCAATGTCTACGAATTGCCTTTAGACTATAAAACAGTATATAAACGTGATTTCCTTTTTCCTTGGAACCAGCAAGATTTATAAGAAAAATTATATACTCAAGGGGTTATCCCTGTGACATATCAAGGGGCTGGTGATAGCCGCTATCCGCTTAGGGACGATAAATTGAGATAGTCGATAGCAACCCTAACGGTGATAGGTTCACAGGTAGAAAATTTTATCCTATGCTATATAAGTACATATAGATAAACTAGTGGACCCGAACGCGGCTACGCCCGCTTGAATTATACGAATATTTATTAAATATATTTATGAAATTATTTTCAGTCTTCATTAGAGAGATGCGTTAAGCAAGCTCATTTTGGGTGACGTTTTCTAACAACAAACTTTGCAAATCGTTGCTTAGCAACGGCGGTTGTTATAAACATGGCGGAATAAATTGCATGTCAAATTAATTAGTATTTTAATATATTGATATGTATCGAGAATATTACAAATATGAGAAAAAAAAGTATCCTATGTTCATCCCGAGACCCTCAAGTATATCTATATGAGTATTTTATCACAATTAAATTAGCGGTTTGGCCCTGATTGCGTAAAAGACAGACAGACAGACAGAGTTACTTTCGAATTTATAATATTGGTATGGATTTTAGAGAAGTTATTTATTGTAGTTGAGCTTGGAAAATTGTCGCAAATAACATTTTAATTTATGATAGAAATAGGAATTAATCGTATTGTAAATTGAACTTGTGAGGCTAAGGTCGTTGGGAATAAACCTATAGATTAGATAACAATGTCTCATATCGGCAAATCCTAGATACTGTTCTTTATGGCGATTTATTGCATGTACGTAGAATAATAGACATCTTATATATATAAACTAGCAGCCCGCTCGCGGCTTCGCCTGCGTGAACTATGTTATTATTAATTTCTGTCTCCATGAATACCTACGTCCTATAAGTGATGTCCATGCTAAATTTGAGATTCCTAGCATTTGTAGTAACGAAGTTTCATACAAACTTTCAACCTCAAAAACAACCCCTTAGAAGTCGAATATTGCAAATTCCCATCTTAGCGAGCACCTACGTCTAATATAAATAACTCCTATGCAAAATTTGAGACTCCTAGCACATGTAGTTTCTGAGATTTCGTGATGAGTGAGTGACCTTTCGATTTTATATATATAGATTAAACAAAAATATATTTATATACGAGTATAATAGGATCAAAAATAATAAGATACAAAAGTTAAACACACAGTTTAAACTTTATTTCATAAACATGAATAATATTGCACGTATGTACATACTCGTAGAATAACAGATAACCTACGTCGATCTGATGCAGCAGAGCGCAATAAATCGGAGGACATCCAGAGCCATACATTACCTGAATCGCTGCTATCTAACCAGCTTCACGATTTAAACGATTTAAGCGTCTTTTATAACGCTTTGCTTCCTACGTATTGATATAGTACGAGTAGATATATCTACTATGGCTTAATGCGGAAAGATGTATATATATATGTTGCTTTTATATTTAATAAGGGAACCAGGATAGTCTGTTTTGAGGGATTCTAGTGTTAAGACACTCTGTTCCCCACTTTTTGCCGCGTATTACGCGTTAAGTGAAGTCGGCTTTTGCCTTGTTACCAAAGCGAAGAAATGATAATATAAATAGATAATAATACATTTCTCCGAGTGGTAATCGAACCCACAACAGTTGTCTGTAATGGCTTATGTTACTGCACCATGACGGCTTCTAATTATGTAAACTTTATAAAGATTACAATTTAAATTAACTTAGAGTATTATGTTGTTGTAATATGTCTAAATGATACTATTGTTTCAAGGCGGAAATCTATGAAATAATTTATATGGATATAAAGCGTGTATCTGTGTATACCAATTGATAAAAGTAAGCTATTCCGACGATTTATATTGAAATTTTAATTATTTTTAATATATTATAATGCATAGGTACCTTTTAATTATATACTCACATATTCGATTACCAATTACTTGTAATTTGTATAATTACAATTAAAATTAAGAACCCCATGGATTACTACGAGGTCATGAATTTACTATATTAAGTTAATTGATATGATAACATTTTCTAAGAAGGCTTTTATATATATAATTACCTCTTTTCAAGCTGTCAGTAGTAGATCGTTAAGTACTTTTATAATAAGTACTTTTATATGGCTTAATCAAATAATCAACAAGAGAAGACGTGTTTTATCTCATATCAAACTCTTGTCTCCTTATCATCTCTTGCACTATGAGAAAGAAGCCTTGAGTTATCTCCAAGTTTAATCAAGTGAAGATTTTAGATTAACTAAAGTACCTACTTTATAATTTTTCTTAATGAGATCCATTGATAATGTGGTTTTAAAAAAGCTTTTTTCACAAAACCGAAAGTTAGTTAATTTTTTATTAATTTCTAAGAAAAATAGATTTTGCCATTTCATAAACATTACATAACACAGTAAAAACTACTATTTTTCTTTATTCTTTTAACACTTTAAAACCATTTCTTGATGAAATATAAAACTTAAAACGTTCATACTTTTAAAATAATAAACAAAACTAATATTGTAAAAATATTTTAGCATTTCGTAATATTACAAAGATGCAAAAGGGAAACAACGTTAAGTAAAACATAATACTTCCTGTCGACAGATTCGCGCGGGATGTCCAAACATTGCCTAACCACTTCTACTTCTCGGACTATGAGAGGCACAACGCCGAGATTGCGGCTTTTCATCTGGATAGGTAAGATTAACATGGTTAATATCTTAAGTAATTATATATTTTTTTTGATGATATGATGGCTTTTGAGAATTATCAGGTCAAGATTTTTTGAGAATTTTTTGACAGTTTTTATCAAGTTATGTTGGAGGCACAGGTTTCCAAAGGCGCGGCTTCAAATCCCGCTACATTGATTTTTTTATACATTTCTAAAAAGGTAGTGTAGAATAACACTTTAAATATATTAAAAACTGCTATATATTGTTAATTCTAAATTAACTATCAATTTTCGCATTATTTAAATGTTTACCTAAACTAAGGATTTTCTAAAATTCAAGGCCATTCGGATTTTGGGTCGTATCTAAAATAATTTGCACTAAAAATTGTTTAATTCTTGGCGTAGGTAGTTCTAGGAATCGTCAAACGGTTAAAATAATTCTAGTGCCTATACCGTAAGCTAAGCGTAAGCTTATAAAAACTTTTACGCCTGTTGACTTAGTAAAGATTACTAACATTTCTTCGTAAATATATTATTTGTAAAATTATAAAATAATATATGTAAAGTACAAAATCTACTTTAATATAAAAAATAAATTAAAAATTAAATTTAATCGTTGTTATTGTCAAACTTCATTTAATACCACCAAAGATGACAGTATATAATAGATAACAATTAACATTTAATTAATTGCTAATATTCATATGTAATAGCACACTACACTAGCAACGAACGGGAAGGCAATTATAAACCATGTAGAACTAATTAGGGTTGTCACACGGGATAATTATGCGTGCGTACGGTTAACCGATTTTACTTGTAAAAGAAAAGCAATTTGTTGGGTAAAGAGCACGGCTTTTTCAATATAATAATAGTGTTTTACAATGTGTGTGCTTGAAATGAATTATTATTTTTTCACGTAATAGAATGTTTTATTAATAAAATGCTTAGACCATTCGTGGTGCAGAGGTACATAGGTTCGATTTCCGCTTGAGCTCTAAATATTTGCATTTCTTCGCTCTGATATCAAAGAAAAGTGAGGCGTTAAGTTCCGCCACTCAACACGCAATGTCACCAGAGTCAAGCGGAAATTGAGAAGCTATATTTAATTACAAAATTCATTTGAAACATGAGTCGTACATTTATATTATTAAGTAAACAACTTTATTTCAAGTAAATAATTGCACAGTGAATGTCCCACATATGACTTGTATAACAATAAATAAGGAATACGATAGTGACTCACAGCTAAATGCGTTCCATCTAATTCCCTACAATCATAGTTCTTGAGCAATACGGATGTAAAAATTGATACAAGTAACTTTTGATCCAGGATGCGGCGTTTCCGTCGAGGAATGCTGGCTGTGGGACGTGTACTTGCAATTGTATTAATAAATGTGTTCTAAAATATATTTCTTTCATGATATTTATTGATTGTTTTTATGAAAAGCTTAAAGAAAGAGAAACATCTATCTGCCTTTCAACTTGTGCTATACATTTTTGTTCTTTCTTTTATTGACATTAATGTTTTTTGCAGCATCGATTATAGGAAATTATAGGAATAATAGGATAATTATATTATCGGAAATAACAAATAATCATTTATGTTTACAAATGCGATAGTAAAATAGGTGTATTTTGGATATAGAAATTAGAAAAAATACTTAACTTGCTTCTGTCTTAGTTACTAGCACTTAGGTATGAGAGGAAAAATAATATAAATTGGATTAGATAAGATGAACTTGCATATTATATTTTAGTATGTAGAAATATATTTTTTTAAATGAACTAAGGCAATAGATGTCTTGAAAACTTAAAATTAAAAAAAAAAATAATAAAATAAAATAAAATAACACACTAGAAGTATACAATATTTAATAAACAAATATTCTGAACCAGGATCCTCGGCTTCCGTCGAGCAATGCCAGTGGTGGGCCGAGTCCTCAATATGACAACAGAAATATACGACGTCACAGAAGGTGACATTCTGAAGACATTCTTCGTATCTCCCGCAAACAATTTCTGTTTCCACGGGAAATGTTCATATTACTGTGACACTGGACACGCTATTTGTGGCAACCCTGACATGTTGGAGGGCAGCTTCGCCGGCTTCTTGCCGAGCGCAGATTTGGCAGAACGAAAGGTGAGTTTTATTAAGCTTATATTTGTAAGATTTAATTTTGATACTTTAAGATAAGGAATAAAATATTATAATTTAATGGTAAAAATAATTTAGGAGGCACAAGGGTAAGCGCGGCAGGTTTTGAGTTCGTTTCCTACTTGAGGAAAATAAAAATTTAATATTTTTATTTTTCGCTCTGGTGTCGAGGCAAAACACGGCGTTAATTTCCGTCACTCCACACGCAATGGTTTCAAATTTCGGTATAAAGTGGGGAGCAGAGTGTCTTAATACTAGAATAAAGCTGAAACAAAATATTACTTCAAAAATTCGTAATCTGTGTTCACTAATTAACATTACGTTCACGGCACATTACTGTTTCATTGGAAAAAAAATAGTTATGTTTAATTTAATTATTTCTTGTTTTAGTAATTAAGTTGCGATTTAATATTTCTTGGTTTGTTAATTAATTATAAAGCTTAACCGTTACTTAAATTACTTCACGCTAGTAATATGAGTTGATTTAACACACCAGATGTTTCCAACCTACGAGTATAAGGATGCGTGATTCCTTATTGCAGCACTGTTTCAATTATTTTAATTTAAAACTTATTTTTTTCACGCTGTATCCCTCACATAGTAGGGTAGCCTGGGTCACCTGGGATCCTAGTGTTAAAACACTCCGTTCCCATTAATACACTTCTGTTGCCCACTGCCCACCGAATTCTATAGGCATTTGGAAAATGAAAATATTAATTTTGTCTAGTGACAATCAAACCTATATGTAACCTAAATATGAACCTAAATACCTGTGTTTTTAACGAATTAACATAATGATGGTATTTCGTCATTTATAGCTACTGGCTAAAGGATCAATATCATTAAATTAAAAAGATAAGATACCTAACTCGTATGTATTTCTTGTGAGACATATAAATATTTCTCATATTTTTTATTTGCTACAAAAAAAATATTTATTCCAAAGATTTACATTTGTCATATATATTGATATTTTAGCGTTGAGATCTGCCACTTAACACGCGTTGCCTCCAGAATTCGGCAGAAAGTGAGGAACGGAGTGTCTTAATACTAAGTTCCCTTTGCCCACCCTGCTGTGTGCGGGATACAGCGTGAAGCTGATTTATTTATTTTCATTTATTTATTGATACTTTTGTAGGTTTGGAGACACCCATGGAGAAGATCGTATCATAAACGAAGAAAAGCACAATGGGAACTGCAATCCGATTATTGTGATACAGTAAGTAACTAATTTCAAGCTAACTTAGTAAATATTTATTTTCATATTTATTAAAGCCAATGTGCCCAATAGTTGTGGATTCGATCCCCACTCATCGAAATCAATTATTATCATTTCCGAGCTCCGGTAAAGAGTTCTGTCGTTTAATACGCATTGTCTCGAATTTGGGCGGCAGAGAAACCGGAAGTGTCTCAACTTTTACTTCTTTCTGCTTACAATAGTAAATACTGGGTGAAGCGTAAAGCTAAAGGAAAAATGTATCTTAAATGTATTTTTTAAAGAATATATTTATTCTTCAATATCAGGTCCGTGCAACACCCCCATACGACTCTGGGCGGCGACTGCTGGACTTAATGGACATGTCCATATTCGATTTCCTAACTGGCAACATGGATAGACATCACTATGAAACGTTCAAGTTTGTATTACTCATATTATTTTTTATAATACAAATAAATAGTTAAAGGCCGTTGTGGCAAGCGTGAGACCGTAAACGCGACGGTTGTGGGTTCGATTCCCATTTGACCTCTCAAATGGGAATCGAACCCACGAATATTTCATCCTCATGAAGTATTTAATATTTCCTTTTCTTTACTCTATAAAGGTCGTACGCCTTACGTAATAAGGTCAAAACTTTTATCTGTATCTTTCCTTTTTTTTCTGAGAAATCTAGAAGTGTAATCATATTACTGTTGACGTTTTTATATATAACTTTTACTAATATATCTATAAAAATACACCAATTTATTGGATTACTGCATAATAAATTTTGATATCAGTGTCACATGACTCAAATTTACATGACGATTTAATAAGAATTTTCTCTATTTTTTACCTAATTTTTCCTTATTTTGTTGTAGAATGTTCGGCAACGACACATTCACGCTGCACTTGGACCAGGGCCGTGCGTTCGGGAAGGCCTTCCACGATGAGCTCAGTATCCTCGCGCCGCTGCTGCAGTGCTGCCTCGTGAGACACACCACTCTCCTAGCTTTGCTCAAGTAAGAGACTTGGATTGTTTTGGATTTTCATAGCATTTTCTTAAATATCTTTTTCTAGTAATTATTTATAACATGTTCAAAATAGATCTTATAAATTTTGGCATTTACATATTAGGCACACCGCAACGATTTAGCGGTTTTTAAGTGCAGGTTAGGCCGGGATAGGCGGTTTAAAACTTAAGAATAACTCACCTGACCTGCAATTATAAAATTAGAGTAGGAAATTATTATAAATAACTTATATATTTATCTTCTAGACACCACAACGGCGTTCCTCTCTCAAAAGTTCTAAGAGAATCAATGAAAGCGGACCCTGTCTCACCTATACTCTGGGAACCTCACCTCGCCGCGCTCGACCGGCGCATCGTCATCGTTCTGGACGCCCTACGAAAATGTATAGACAAATTAGAGAACCCCATACAGAATGAAATTAACGATTTTGTATGACAGGTGATTCGTAATTTTATATTATACATAAATATTGTGATATTTAGTATGGGGTCGGTCTCGATGTTCCTAGGGATGGATGGCTCACGTTTCTTAGTTAATTTTAATAGGTTCCTTCTTAATTAAAGCCCTGCTGCTATTTAATTGAATTATAATAATGTTTAATATCTATAGTTTTCTTATATCGTTATTCAAGATGAAATTGAAATATACAATAGAAGCTGCTTAAAAAAGTTACGTAATAATTTTAATTATTTTTCACAGAAAATATTTAGATAGCTTACTTACTGTTTAAAGAGAGAGAAACAATAAACCTTCAAAATAATTCGTGAGTTGACGTTGTATGTGATAATGAATGTATAGGGGTGTTGCAATTTAAAGTTAGTCGGATTGGCGTTGTCCTGAACTTGAGATTTTTTTGAATTTTCTTCTATAAATATTAAATTTAATTTTTAGCATTATATTTTAATATATTTTTTGTGTCTTCTCTATACGTATTATTTATAATAAAGAAAAAAGTAAAAGGGAAATGGATGAAATTGAATCAGAATTCTATTAAATAAAGTAAGATACGTTTTCTGTTTGATTAAAATTTTACAACATAATATTTCAACTGAAAATACATTAAATTGTGAAGAAATATTGATAAAATACACCCGCATCATCCAATATAATTTCGTACCCTAGATTTTGTGTCCATATCTAGATTAAATATATTTCTAGGAACCTATGATGACAATATTATAAATGTTTAAAATGAATAACGAAATACGAAGTGAAATTCAGTAGATCTCTTAGAAATCGAAGGTCAGGAAGCCAGGCATGTTGCATAGATTAACATACGTAAAAGTTGGTAAACAGGCAGTCTTTGGTTCAAAAAGACTATTAGAATTAAGATTTTGTGCCAAAGAACGTCCAAATGAAAAATCTTGAAGTTGAGAATACCATTCCACTGAATCATATAGCCATGTTGAATGCCAAAAATTGGGGGGAAAAGGTTGAAAAATTGTACAAAACAATTCTAATAATCTACAGTAATTTTAATTTGTATGTATATTTTGAAAGTGGGGAACGGAGTGTCTTTACACTAGGTTCCCTCTGCCTACCCTGCTGTGTGCGGGATACAGCGTGAAGCTGATTTTTTAATTCAAGTCTGACACGTGTTCGCGTGACTTTGTACATAAATAATAATGCAATTTTTTTTTAGTTTTTAAGAGTAATTATTTTAAGTTTTCGTTGTGAATCTGTTACCATAGCTCGAAGCTCAATGAGACATATCAAGCAACGCGGCTTCTGCCGGTGATATTTATTAATATATATATACTGTTGTATTTTATTATTTGAGATTTTATTTTGTTAAATCTGACGTCGGACTGCACGCACATTTCTTTAATGAATTTTTAAAAAAAATATCTATGAAATATATGGACATAAGTACAATTGGCACAATAACTAATTTTATTACTATTTGTTCATATATAAAACGATTTATTTCTTGTGCATACACTCTGACGGTCTGTTAGAATTTATAATATATAATTATACTTCTAATACTTTTAACTTTTATATTTTTCTATTTTCTTAAATATACCTTATATAAATATATATATATCTAGAGCATATCAAAATGTCTGCCAGTTTACGCTCACAGTGCTTTTATATTTAATCGTCTCGTAAAAAAATTTTTTTTGTTTATATTTAATATATTTGATAACTTGTAAATCTGATATTTTATAAATAATTAAATAATTTATAAAATAACAATTGGTCAGCCTAAACGAGTTAGGATTCTCACCAATTACAGTACAGTCAACGAGTCGTGGTCGGCCTAAAATTTACAATAAATGGTATATTTCATTTATTTCTCATAATTTTTTTACCGAGTGAACAATGCGCGCGTTCAGAAAACTTCACGACGACCAAGTCTCGTTGAGCGTACTATAATAATGTATTTTAAGTAATATCAGTTTTTGACGTTGCTTAAGGATGTTCTCTTTATTTTTTAATATTGACTATTGGAAATTTTTAATTCTTTTATTCTTGTACTATAATGACTGTTTCTTCTTTCATTGTAAGCGTATATAATAGCTTCAAGACAATTAAATATGAAATATAAACAATAAAATGTCAAAACTTTATACTTGTATTATATGAAATAATTTGCATAAATACTACTTAAATTTATTTAAGATTGTATCGTAGAGACGGCGGGGTCGAATGAGGCTTGTGTGCAATTGAAAGACTTGCCAAAGATGTACCTACATTGTTTATGTATCGACGCCGGTGTAACGCGTCTGTTGATTGTTGATAAACTATGGAAATGTATTTGTGTTTTATTTTTTTCTTATCACCTATCCATACATCAGCCTTTTAAGGTCCACTGCTGGACATAGGCCTCTCCCAATGCTCGCTCCGTCCGGTCCTGCGCCCTTTGAATCCAGCGGGTTCCCGCTGTCTTCTTGAGGTCGTCGGTCCACCTGGTTGGAGGGCGGCCTGTACCACCTATATCATTTATATATCTACAGTAAAAAAAAATAATTGAGGCCAGTTATGACGCAGTGTACCAGCGTGTAAATGCGATAAACTGTGGGTTCGATTACCACTCGAGTAGGTAAATGAAATATTTAATATTTCTTTTTTGACTTCTGCCACTCAATGAGCAATGTCTCCAGAATTCGACGGAAAATGGGAAACGGAAGTGTCTTAATAGAAAGACACTCGGTCATCCTATGTTGCCAGGTTCCCTCTGCCTACCCTGGCTAAGTGCGGAATATAGTTTGATGCTAAAAAAATATTAACAATCGGTCATTAAAATTAGAATTGTATTTTTAAAATTTATTTTTAACTTATTTAATCAAAGTCCTTTATTTCTTTTTCACATATATATATATATATATATATATATATATATATATATTTGTAAAATCATTTTATATATTCATATAGGCCTAGCCTCATAACGACATCGCCCATAAAGAGGCGACATGTTGCTGAAAAACATGCGTGAAAATATTGTATGAAATTGATGTGATAGTTTTTTTAAAATTAGCTTCACGCTGTATTCCGCACACAGCAGGATTTTCGGAGAGAACTAAGTGTTAAGACACTCCGTTCTTCATTTTCCCACCGAATTTTTAGAGGCATTGCGTGTTGAGGGGCGGAACTCTACACAAGGCTTTTTGCCTTGGTGTCAGCGAAGAGATGAAAATATTAATAAAAAATACTTTATTTCCTCGTATGGGGATTGAACCCACAACCGTCGCGCAGTACAGTGCCCCTGCGCAACGGCGGCCCCGACGATTTTTTTAAATGGGAAGAAAATTATAATTTTATGACACATTTGAATAATATTAAAGAATAATAATAATTTGTAAATATGACGGTTGTGGGTTCGATTTTCACTCTAGAAATGAATTTATTTTATATCTTAGACCAAGAAAAAGCGCGATATTCAATTCCACCAAATGGGTTGACGCTAGGTGCCCTGCAATAAAGAAATATATTTAACAAATCTAAACCTAAAACTTACCTCATTTAAATTAATGGTTGAAAACGAATAATATTTTTACAACAAAACAACAACAACAGATAAAAAAAACTATATTTATTACAAAAAAAAAATCCAAATCGAATTACATAGCAAAAGGTTCGCGGGTCAGTGACAAAGGTCGCATAAAGCTGAAGAAACACAAAGATATGGGCGGCCGCTATAAAACGCGAATATGAATGGGAAAAGAATTTGCCATAACATTTTACGGGCTTTTTGTTGCATATTAATAAAGGGGATTGTTGTTTTCTTTTTGTTTTTTTATTATTTTTTTCTGGCAGTAGTTTTTAGCTGTCGAAAAGTGAAGATATACATGACACTGGTTTCCTTTTCTTACTTAAGTCAAGCTCCACGACTGAAAATTTACCTTTTTTTTTAGCTTCGCACATAGCAGGGTAAGCAGGGGGAATATAGAAACCTAGTGTTAAGACATTCCGTTCCCCATTTCCAACTAAACTCTGGAAAGGGTGAAAAAATAAATGTATTAAATATTTCCTTCACCCGAGTGGGAATCGAACCTACAGTCTCGCGATCTCAATGGTTGAATATAAAATAACTTATAAGTTATGAGGTAGGTATTTGTATATTCGAAAATAAAATTTATGAAATGTATTTGAGATTTGTTCAGGATATTGTATCTTTACGTCTGAAACTCAAACATTGTGTATTCAAATGATCATGTCAATTCCCGATTCGTCTGTCTTTTGAATCACAAATACTCTTGCTGTCTTATGTTTACCGTTTAAGGTAATTTTATTATTTAGGTTAAAACTATCATTAAATATTTATTACTATCGACCCTGTCTCGTTTTCATCCGCCTGAACTCCATAATTATTTGTTTATCTGGATTATTTTCGTGTTCTAATAACATTGTCGATTTAAAGACTAAACTAAAATGTCAGTCAATTCAACAAAAACAATTATTTTATGTCAATTTAATCGATTAAACTAATTTATATATATATATATATATATATATATATATATATATATATATATATAAATTTAACTTACTACTAAGAGATAAGCGTGCATAGACGTACAGACAAAATTAGAAATATTGTTAGCGTACAAGTGTAAAAGTGGGTAGGTTTAGGTGAAAAAAGGACAATAAACGCAGTGGATTTGTGTAAAACGGAAACAGTTTGTAAGCGGAAACCCTGATTGGTGTTGTTATTGAGTGATATGTCACTTATTGTAATTACGTGGAACCTCTGTCCGAGTACGTTGGAAACATAGAGACGGTATGTATTTTTATCGTGTTTATTTAAAAAACGCTTCCGTTTTCTAACAATACAATAATTTCATTGATAAATGCCCTCAAAATAGTTTTCTCATATACCTTATATGTACAGACGGAGATCCGTTTCATATATCAGTTAAGGTTTAACTGTGCTTGAGTCTATTAAAAATAAATAACTAACCTTTTATATCTATTATTTAATATCAAAAACGAAAATTAAATTAATATCACATTCCTAACTCAACCCTTCCCCCTTAATGGAACTTAATAGAAACATTAATAAGAAACAAACTTAAACAGTCAAAATTATAGTAAATTAATTGCAATTCCATTTCAAGCGAGCATGTTTTAATAAACCCGTTGTTGGCATAATTTACCAAATCGGATTTTCTAATTAAGCACAAACATTAACGTCTCAAGAATTTTCTTTGTACAAAAGAGCTATATTAAAGGAATATTTTAATAATTGAAGGGCTATATCCAGATTTGGCAGAGAGAAACGTGAAACGCGACCGACAGTTGTTTTCAGTTACTCACAATTTGCTAGCAATTGTTAGAAAATGGTAATTATAAACATTTCACAGAACAATTCTATCGTGAACGCCACATTTTTGATATCGTCGTTTAGAACTCATTTGGAAGTCCGATTTAGTAGGAAATTAAGTTATTTTAATATTAGTGTTTTGTTTTTATGCTTAAAATTAAATTTTTTTGTGTATGATTTCCTTTAATTATATTGGCTAGGTCCTAGGCTTAAGGCTAGTCATCACAGGGACACAAGCACGTAACTGTAAACAGAACAGATTGTAGATTCAATCCTTACTTGAGGAAATGAATATTTAAAAATTTAATTTCATTTCAAGATAAACACGGCGTTGAGTTCTGCCATTCAACATGCAATACCTCCGGAATTCGCTGCAAAATATTCAAAATGCATTGACATATTTAAAGAACGTACACTTGTTGTCCATACAACATGGCTATAGAGTGATTTATTGGAATGGCACTAGGCGGCGTTAGACTATTGTTTTTAGGCAATTTATCGCCGATAGGAGTCAGTGGCACTACAATTCACTCGACAACGTATTTTGACGACAATACGATGGTACGAGGTATTGTTCACCCCATATGGTGTTCCAATATTACAAATGAGGTATCCGCTGCCAATGACTTGGTAAACAATGGGGGGATCACACCTGGACTAAATACTTGCTTTAGTTTAATTTAATATTGAAATTTATGGAAGATAAATATTTCTAAGTGAAATATCATCAGCTTCGCGCTGTATCCCGCTCAGGGTGGCAGAGGGAACCTAGTATTAAGATACTCCTGTTCCTCAATTTCCGCCGATTTCTGGAGACATTGTGTGTTGAATGGAGGAACTCAACGCCGCGCTTTGCCTGGACACCAGAGCGAAGAAATGGAATTACAAATTTAAATAAATATTTTATCTCCTCGAGTGGGGATCGAACCCACAACTTTGTGCCTCTCTATATCATTGTACTTAGTGTGATTATAATAGCAAAGTGGGAACACACGAAGTGTCTTAACATTATGATTCCTATGTCTACTCTGCTGTAAAAGAGATATAGCGTGAAGCTGAAAAAAATACTTATTTTAAGCACGCATCAAACACGCAAAAAACTAAGATTTTGGTAACTAACCTAGCATATTTTACACCGAATATGCTGAACCAATTATGTTGAAAGCATAGCATATTCCATTGATAAAGTCTAAACCAATATATATCAATTATGTACTTACTGCCAATATGCATATAGCTGATAGCTGATAGACTGAAGATCAAGAGCCGGGATACCTGTTTGCCTTTGATTGGCAAATGGTGTTGATTGTACGCTGTTAGCGTGCGTGCATAGACTCTGGCAATTCAATTAGTTGATGGTTGATAAAAGATGATATAATATATTGGTGTAGACTAGATTAATAAATTAATGTTAAATGTGTTGAGGCAAAGTTTTCCGTAGAGTTTTGCCAGCTAATAAAAGCTTCGAGGCTGAACGGAGAACGGAGAAGGTATTAAACACAGAGTGTCTTAACATTAGGTTACCAGATACTCTCTGCCTACTCTGCTTCGCGGGATACAGCTCAAAGCTAAAATATTATAATTAAAAAAAAACTATTAAATAGATGACTATGATTAATCCATGGATTTGGAATTGGGATAGATTTTATAAAATATTTAACAAATTGCTTGTTCATTTATGGAATGCCTATATGAAAAATTACAGAATTGTAATATAAAATCGCCTAAAAAATTGTCTATTATTACATATTATGCTTCATATGGGAAAAAAAGTGTAATTAAAAATACAACAACAACAACAACAAATTCATTTTTTTAATACTAAGATAAAACAACAAGAATTTATAAAAAATAATCAAACTACTGGACTAATTTATTTAAAATTAAAATTATATTTTTTTCAATACTAAAAATCGACAAAACCATCATTCCCATGAGACGTAGACAAGAATCGCCACTATTTATTAATTCAAAAGTATATCCTGAAACTTAGAATAATTAAATAGGTGTAGATTGAATCGTGAGGTAGATTTTGGGAGCAAATTAGTCTAATTGGTAGTGTCCATCCATCTGTCAGGCCGTCTGATAATAGCTATTTCAAATACCTTAAAATATATTTAATTATTAATTAATATGATTAAATAAATTTTAAAAAATGTATATATTAGTATTGGTTTTGTATAATTATGTAAACTTTACGTTTAAACGGAAAATTTATTAAAATTCTATGATTTTAGGTAGTTTCTTTTTCAGCTTCACTTTAAGGTTAGCTCTTAAAAAAACGACTTCAAATCCCTTTTAGCATCTAAAAATTGGCCAAGCAATGATAACAGACATAAAATTCAGTATACTGATAATATTGAAAAGTGGGGGAACGGAAGTGCCTTAATGAAAACGGAGAGTCTTAACACTAAAAAAATATGTAAAAGAATATATCAAAAAGTACATCTTTTATACATATCTATATAACAATACTTAAAATACTTTTCACCAGTGACTTAGTTTTAAAAACAGACCATCTCTAGGTTTATAGTAGAGCTCGAACGACAATTAGGCAGACAAATGTGCCTCGATATCTAGTACGGGGCGTACGGTCTCGCTTGGGACGGTAGAAGCATTTTAATTTCTATTGAGTACATCTCGTATAAAAAACGGCCAATTAATATATGTTCGAAAAGAAAGCTGGATTATTTACGGGATATATATATCTTTTTATCTTTTTATTAGAAAAGATAAGGAACAATAAGTATTTATGAGCATATCTTGTTTTACTACTACAATTCTGCTATAACTTTACGAAAATATAATTATACTTCTTTAAAATATAAAATATATATATATTTTTTATATTAATTAAAGTAAAATAATCACAAAATAAAAACAACAACAAGGCATTACATTTACATAAACAGCGTTACGTATGGAATTTAATAGTACATAAATAATGTTTAAGAATGCATATAAAAATCGAATTAAATTAAATCAAATCAGCTTCACGCTGTATCCCGCACACAGCAGGATTGGCAGAGGGAACCTAGTATTAAGACACTCCGTTCTCCACTTTCCATCTATTTTCGAGGCATTGCGTGTTGAGTGGCGGAACTCAACGTTTTGCTTTTGTTTCGACACCAGAGTCACTATCTACTATATATAAATTTAAATTCATATCGTAAAATCTATTTTTTAAAAATTCTCCATATGTATTCATGTAACATTTTAATCTCTCCGCAGGAAAATTGAAACCAAAGGTTTTTCTACGCAATAAATAATTGCTGTGGCTCGATTTATTGATTTATGGTTATTAAAGATACGTTCCCGAGATAAAGCGAACCACAAATTCCATTTGCATGGAAACATATCTCTGTTAGGCACGTTCTATAATTTATAACATATGCTAAATGAAAAGAAACTCACAGTCAGTGTATTAAAAAGGTAAATATTAATTAATTATTAAACAATTCATTAAGGCTGTCGTGGTGCAGTGGAACAAGTTGTCTGTAAACGTGACTGATTGTAGCTTCAATTCCCATTCGAGAAAATTGGAGAAAAAGATTTAACATTTTCATTTCTTCATTTTGGTAACAAGGCAAAAAAACACGGTCATGGGTTCCGCCACTCAACACGCAATACCTCGCTTCGGGTGAAAGTGGGGAACGGAGACTTTTAATTTTATAGAACAAGACTTTAGAACTAGGTTCCGTCTGCCTACCTTGCTATATGCGGAATACAGCTTAATGCTAAAAAAAACACACTCTACGGTGCCTACCATTTTTTTTTTGTATTAATATAAAATAATTGCATAGAAATAATAACATATGATTTTTATTATTTTTATGCAAATACTTCTAAAAAGTACATAATTTTTGGTTCAATAAAGTAATATGAAATGCATGTATTATCCATACCTATATTATAAATTCGAAAGTAACTCTGTCTGTCTGTCTTTTTCGCAATCAGGGCCAAACCGCTAATTGAATTGTGATAAAATACTCATATAGAGATACTTGAGGGTCTCGGGATGAACATAGGATACTTTTTTTTCTCATATTTGTAATATTTTCGATATATACCAATATATTAAAATATGTATTAATTTGACATGCAATTTATTCCGCCATGTTAATAACCGTCGCTATGCGACCGTTGCTAAGAAACGATTTGCAAAGTTTGTTGTTAGAAAACGTCACCCAAAATGAGCTTGCTTAACGCATCTCTCTATTGAAAGCGGAAAATAATTTCATAAATATATTTAATAAATATTCGTATAGTTCAAGCGGGCGTAGCCGCGTTCGGGTCCACTAGGACTATATATGCGACTTCAAATAATACATTTATGTTATTTACAATATTTGCTATTCGCAAAATAAATATTCTAATCTCAATATATGAATACGATACAGTCATTGTATCTGTATAATATATTCCTTTAAATAATATATTGGTTTTCGTGAAACGAATTGTATACATTTTTATAGACATTTTATTCTAACACTATTATTTTATAAGCTTAATAGGTTTTAATCTCATTATGGCTGGACTCCACCAAAGAGGAGACGAGAGGAGCGGAGAGATGTTTTTTTAACAACTAATAATTTCGTTATTCACACATCTCGTCTCCAGTAAGCCTCCGTTTTCGACTTCTCTGTATATCTCCGCTTTAATGGAGTTGGGGCCGGAGTCGTCTGACGTAACGCTATATAAATATATCTGATTAGGAATGTGACTTTATATTTGCACTATAATATTTAGAAAAAACAAACATTTTCTGAGTTTCATTATCTAGTGTCTCCAGAAGTGTTTTTAACGTACAAACAACATCCAAATATTCCATTATAACAAAACAATATGACTGTTGTATCCAATTTTACTTTTTTACTTTTTTTATAATCTAATGCCATTAAATTTATATCAATTTCAATTAGATAAATATATTAATAAGGTTTTAATATTTCTCCCTTTTCTCATATCTATTCCAACAAATTTCCCCAACAAGAACTAACGAGCTTATCACGTACATTATAATAAGGCCATAAAAACAGGAATGAAATGTTTTAAGCTTTATGGGCTTAAATTCATATGTTTCAGTTAAGTTACCATATAAAATCATCCATGTCGAATGTTCTTTTCTTATTATCATTGTATATAAACCCGCTTCCACCACACGAGAAATTAGTTGGGAAATTTCTGGTGCTGCAGGCCATCGCGGCCGCATATGAATACATATTGGCGTAGTCATCACTGGCTCATCGAGAATTTCTAATTTATGTCTATAAAATTGAACCAGTGTCCTATCAGCAGCAATTAAATTCCTTTTCCCGTCTCCAACTTTTTTCAATTCACTAGGGACATTCTTTACCAAGAATTGCACGTACTTCTTCTCAAGTGACGTATTTCTATAAAAATCCACGAATACGCGCATACCACCGACTTGGTCGACCGCGTCCACTGCTTCGTTTAAGGTTGACAGTCTAGGTTCTAGTATAGTTTTTTGTAAGCCGTCGACAAGGTTTCCTTGGTAAGAGATACGGATGATCATGCAAAGCCATATCCAGCACACAAAGAGACTGTTAACAAGCCAGTATCGTGACAAGTATGTGGTGTCTTGTCCCATAAATATTCCAAGCAATCTGAATGCTACGTCGTTTTTGGAGTTATCTTGCAAAAGTGCATATTTTTTAACAGTGTTTATCGTAGCAAGCATAATAAGAAATGAGACAATTATGAACGGTGTCAATATATTAAAAAAAGGAAGTATTACTTTGGCCCATTCATAGATTTCTCGTCTTGTGGGCATGCACCAAACGATATGCATTGAGTCGTGAGCATAGGAAATTTGAGAATATAAGTATCTGTTGACTTGCATGATGAGGGCGGGCACCATTAAGTCCGCTCTGTTGTAGTAGAGATCACTGAAACCCATTGTCCCATTGATGGTGCCGCTAAATCCTCCGTGGTCCCTGCAAGACACTATGTTGGCAGTGGAATTTAAAACATTTAATAACAATATTAATAGATTCCCTTCCATACCGGCAACTGAGGTGACGGTATCATTGTCAAATTTTAATATAACGTAAGGCTTGTGCTCGAGAAGAGTAATTCTTATTGGACATTTATAAAAGTTGGTATATTTTCTCATAAAGAATTGTTCTGAATCTGTGTTTAAGTCCATTGGAGTATAGTCACCACATACACCGTCTCTATAGGGTTTGAAAGTTGAAACTATTACTTCGTTGCTTGAATTGTTACTTATTATCAATATATCACTTACGTCCTTTTCCCATGCTATTTTAGTATACATCGTTAGATTTGTGACTTCCTCGCTAAGAACTAGAATAACATTTATAGGAACTGTTCTAACATAGTTTACTTTTTCAAGGAAATAATCAAATTCATATGGATTCATAGCAAAAAATATTGTCTGGGTGTAAGGGATCTTTTTATGAAAATTACTATCATTAAAATTTGCGTGGTTTTCTATTGAAACAGTAAGAACTGTACCCCTGAAATGCTGGAGAAATTTATTAACATCGTTGAAGTCATAGCTCCACCATACAACGGCAGTTTTGTGATAAGTAAACACTTTATTAGCGATAGATACTGCCTTCTTAATTGTAATAGTACATTCAGACATATTTATAAAATTATAAATAACTAAAATAGACACTAAGATGCGCATTTTTTTTTTTATTTCGTTTCGTCGATGTGTGTTTATTGTGGTATGTGTTAGAATGAACTGATTTTCTTTAGAAGTTTGTATTAATCATTATCGTAAGATTAATGGTGAAATCCATTTTGGTTGTAGCACATCATTGTATTATATTAATTTTATATTATTAGTAGCTTTCATATTTTTTGTAATAAATATTAATTTTCTAAACCTATCTATCTATATCTATTAACTTTACGATATTTTACGATAAGTTAAAAATTAGTCAAAAATAAATGATAAAAAATTATACCCTACATAGTAAAAACTGCATTCTGGTGATCAAATTTTGAGTCAATAAATTTCATTAAAGAACTTAACGTACTCTTACAAAATCTTTATTATTATTTCAAAACTATAATTGTACGATCACTTTCTAGTTAATTTCTAAATGAATATTCATAAGTAAAAGATAAATTTATCGAACCAAACTGATAAAGTAAACAGACATATTTCTTAACTTAGCTAAAACTATTTGACTTGCTTTATATTACTTTGCTGAACCCTACAATTTCGAATAAACAAATAGAAGAGGCAACATTTCATCCACTAATGATAGTCCAATAGTCCAATATTCATCCATATACAGTGCATATATACTTAAGTAATTTAGTTTTATGTCATGATATTACCTTTAATTTCACTTCTGAGTTTGCTTAACGTAATAATTCTTATTTTATTTAACTGTAGTAACGCGTTTAACTCGGATTTTACTCGAATTTCGGATTTTGGTGTGTTACTTGGTATCCTTTTCACATCTCTCCTTCTGCCGCTGAATAGTTTCGTTCTTATCTTCGGAGTCGCAAGCAAAGACTGAGCCTTGGAGCTTAGCCCTGATTGGGCTAATTTGGTAACTGGTGTACCTCAAGGCGGCTTACTCTCTCATCTGCTCTTTTCCATTCTTATAAATGAAATTACCAAAATCCTATCCTTGTCAATATCATCTTTACGTTGATGATTTACAGTTATATGGATACGCCACTATAGAAGACTTACATTAAGACAGTTAAGACATTTCGTCCTAATTAAGACACTTCTGGTTCTCGTATCGTAAATAGGTGTACAAGTATAGTTCAAGGGCCACGTGACTGAAAACGCGACAGGTCGAGGGCTCCCTATTTCCTTTCGTCGAATGGGAACTCGATGAAAGGAAATATTTAATATTTTAATTTTCGGTGTAGTGGTAAAGTGCGGCGCTGAATTCTGCCACTCAACACGTAATGCTGAACTCTGAAAATTCGATTAATTCGGCGAAAAGAGTATCTTAACACTAGTTTCCCTTCCCTTACCCTGCTATGTACTGGTGCCGGAGTCGGTGCCAACGTGGGTATCTTATTTATTTATTTTTTTTACGTTTTACAGTAGATCATTAATGAGAGTTAAGAGTAAAAAAGCATTAAAAATAAATTAATTTTATTAAAACAGATCAAAAATTGGAGGTCATTATATAAAAATGCAAAGTGATGCTTACGACTATCTTAAACATAGAAAAAATCTCTGTGCGTATGTATATTATATAAAAAATTAATAAAAAATATTAATATTTTTTCAGCATACACTCGTATTTCCAGTAACAACTGCTATTAATTAAAATATTATAAAAAGAAAACTTTTAGAAATGTTATAAACAAAACATATTTTTTTGAAAATTTTACACATATTAATAAATTAATAACAAACTAATATACTTGGAATCCATACAAAAATTAAATTTAAATAACTTTAAATATTGGACGAAATGGAAACAGTATTTTAAAATTCATTACAAGCAAGCAAGTATTGCTATACTAGAGATGCCATAAAATGTATTTTCTTATTTAAATATAAATATAGATTATTCTTAATTCCTATACACTTAAAGCTGGTACACCATACAAAATGTTTAACATTGCAAAGCATATATACTTAATTTTATTATAAAATTATTATGAAATGTTTTTATTAAGGTTTTATAATAGAAAATTAACAGCAATAATGGTATTTAACAAAAATCAAAATTATCTTTTTTTTTAAATATCACTTACTTTCTTAAATGAAAAATCATATTAGAGTCTCAAAACAGAACGAAACAGCATTTCTTGTTCTTGAATAATATGTTAAAGCACTCTCGCAGACTCCATTTTAAATTTGAAGTGTTTGTGACATTTTTGTAAAATTTTTAAAAAGGTCCTATATTATTTTAAAATACACAAAGTTGTTTATAATATTACAGATTAATTTTGAACGTAAGCAATTATATTCTGTCTTGTTTACTGTACTTATTCTATATATGTCAAAAATGTCAAAAAGTTTACAAATACACTTTATATAAAAAAATATTTTGTTTTTAATTTGCAGTTTAGTATGAGAACTGTTTAAATATTTTACTTAGTTGAAAGATATTTAAAAAAAAAACAAATATAATTATAAATAATCACCAATTCTGTAGGATTATATAACAGAACTATAAAGTAAACACATAGAATTAATATAGTCTTGAAATTTAACAGAATTATTAACAGAACTAAGAGTTTACTTATAACTTGAAATATGAACAAGAAATCGTTTAAAATATAGATTGGTAAAGGATTCGGAGGTTTATGTTTATGTCTAAAATGGACGTTTTTTAACGAATTTGTTTTAACCGCCGCGTTGTGTCAACACCGCGTCTATCAACAGTATGGCTCCATTGATGATAGACAAAGAAGCCTTTGCCAAGTTCTTGTCCCTGAAATCGGACTTCGAAGAATGCTGGAAGCTGCAAATATAAGAAATATATTAGAATATATTACTTTTTAAAAATATATTTATTAATTATTTTATTATTATCATACTATTAATAATTGTTAAGATAGGCATCAGAATTACTTCTTAGTAAGTCAACGATGAAATATCATTGACAAGGCCAAGGTGCGAAGAACTGTAAACGTGACGTGGCTTGAATTATATTTTATTTTCATTTCACCCTCTGATAACGAAACAAAATCGCAGCGTTGAGTTTCGCCACTCAACATGCAATGCCTCCAGAATTAGGCGGAAAGTAGGGAACAGAAGATTTTTGATGGGAACGAAATATCCCAAAACTAGATTCCCAGGTTCCTTCTGTCTATCCTGCGAAGTGCGGGCTACAGCGTGAAGCTATAAAAAAGGTATAATTTTTAAGATATCACAACTATTATAAAAAAAATCCTTTGAAGAATATATGAGTAGGTATCTATAATATTCTTACTTGTCGATCAGAACAGCTCCGCTGGCTGTAAAGAGAGCAACTCCTACCAGAGAGTAGAAAATGTCGATGCGCTTGTGAGTAGGTGTCTGCATTATATATCCTGGAATAAGAAAATATTTTTAAATAAAAACTATTTTTTTTACATCACGTCCATGTACGCAGGGAAATCCTGGGAACCTACTTTCGGACACTCCGTTCCTTTCAAGTTATGACTTGCGTTATTTTCACTTTATCCCTCTGCTCTCCTTCACTTTCTACTTATAATTTCTCCAAATTAGAAGCAATGTGATCCACGAAAAGTCTTAACATTGGATATATTATTAAAAGAGTAAGCATAAATGAAGTTTCACCTGCGGCGGCACCAGCGAATAAGATGAGGTAGCCGATGAAGGTACCAGTGACCAGCATGTCGATGTTCTTGTCTCCATTGTAGCTGTGGTAGTGGATCGCCACACACGAGCATGTGAGAGCCTGAAATTGATAAAATAATTACAAATATAGACTTTAAGATTAAGAAGTTAGTAAGTACTAATATAAACATAATTAACATTTTAAATTAGAAATTGCTTAAAAATTCACACACTAAGGTTTAGTGCACAAAAGTCAGGCTAGAGGCATTGCGTGTGGAGTGACAGAACTCAACGCCTAGCTTTGCCTCTTGACCAGATCGAGGAAATTAAAGGGTGAAATAATTAATTTACTCGAGCGATCGAACCCACAACCTGTCGCGTTTATGGTGGCTCCCGGCACCACCAAATCGAAACTCAAACCTTCGTTAACTCTTAGCATAATAAGCAGATATTAACTTAAATAACGTAATTTTGAAAAAATAAAAGTCTTCATGTTCAATAAATAAATGACAGACTCTGCCATAATTTCGCTATATTAGCTGATGTATATAGGCGCGGTGACGTAACTAAATGTAAGCTTGAAGGTCCTCCAGCATGATGTCATTATACGGCCAAGTTTGAAATGCAGGTCGCGATTATACGAGGTTATCGTTGTGGTGGACCTTGCCACATTGATACTATTACATTGGAGAAGAATAAATATATTCTTCATATCCAACCAGAATCTATCTAGTTCTAAATATATGAGGTACTATAAGTACTTAAAACTTTTTTTAACAAAAATGATTCGATGGTTGTCGATTCTAACTCCATTTGTGGCATGATTATATTTTAATTATTTATATTTTGATGCTCTGGTACACTAAGCAATTTAAAATTAAAATTAGGGTAAAATGGGAAATAGAGTGCTTTAACAAAAGATCGCCCGTCTATCCCGTTATGCGGGAAAATGCGTGACGCTTCTTTAAAAACAATTAACTTTAAATATTTTAGTATTGATTTTTATTTTTTAAGCTTCACACTGCATCCCGCACATAGCAGAGTAGGCAGAGGGAACCCGGGAACCTAGTGTTAAGACACCTCGTTCCCGTTAAGCCACCTCCGTTCCCCACCGTCCGCTGAATTCTCAACACATTGCGTGTTGAGTAACATTGTATGTATTGTATTTTCAATGAATGAGTGCGCTACCTGCTAATGAGTGTGCTATAATACCTAAGTATTGTATTTATTTCCTTTGTTTAGTCATATTAAATGTTTACAATTGTAATAAGTATGGGGGGGGGGACACTGGTTTCACGTTATTGTGAATCACGTTAAGCATAATTTGAATTGAAAAATATTGAGTAATATGTTGCTCAAATAATCAAAATAATCAATTAGGTCATACTATATTTAAGATTGATATTTGTTTTATATTTTAAAAGGTTTTATAGTACATAAATACTTATTGAGACAGAGAAATTTATTCTCAATATTTATATGCGTTGCATATTAAGGGGCGGAACTAAACGCCGCACTGTCTCAATTTGTCTTCAGAGCGGGAATATGGAATGGATAATTTAAATTAAGAAAAATTAAAAATGATTCCTGTCTCCGAGAATCCATAACGGTCCCATATATATTCAGACGCTGTTTCACTGCGCCACGAGGCCCTTTTTTAAGCGATAGTACTTAGTATGCTGCTTAAATGTTTCATTTTCAATTATACACCAAATACTATAACTGTAATTATACACTAATATACAGCTTCTAGATGTATCCCGCAAATAACAGGATAGACAGAGAGTTAGTTACAGTTAGTTAGTTAAGACACTCCGTTTCCCATTATCTACCGAATTCTGGAATCTTGAATTCCTCAAATGGAAATTGTGACACCAGTGACACCCTTGTGGCCTGCACCACATCTGGCCTCACCAATTTACATAAATAGTGATATTTAGATAATAAAATGAAGGTCACGTGGCCGCAAGCTTCCGATGACCATGATGCGAAGATCATTACCCGTTTAGTATTTTAATTGCCATAATACTTTGTATGGTAAGTACAGGTACCTACTAGTACCAAGCTATATTGGCATTATAGATGTTTTATGCAAATTAGATCTTTCCTGGAAAGAAAATAATATTATACATATTTAATTATATCTCTATTAGTATTGTAGGTTTTAAATTACCATATTAAAAAAGGAATTTTATTAAATGCGCTAATCTATTATTTATTTATTATTATTTTATAAACGCTGTATCCCCCACATAGCAGGGTAGGGCAGATGGATCCTGGGAACCCAGTGTTAAGACACTCCGTTCCCATTAAGACATTTCCGTTCGTGTCTTTCTGCGGAAGAGGCATTGCCTGATTGGCGGAACTCAACGTCGCGCTTTGCCTCTTTATCGGAGCGAGGAAATATTTTTTTTAAAAATTAAGTTTCTCGAGTGGGGTTGAACCTATCGCGCTTACAGTTGCACGCTTGTGCCTCTGCGCCTGGCCTCTTTTAAAAATCTTGTTTGGTAATATAATGATTACCTAACAAATTAAAATAAAAGTAGGTAATTAGGTTAGAGTCATAAAAATATAATTAAAAATGTATTTTTCTTATACCTACATATTATGTTTATGAAAGTTATCTAAGATATGTATTTAATAGAAAAACATTATTTTAAAATAATCATTCTTTATGTTTACTAATGACATGTGTGACCAAGTTTTTTTTATAAGTGAAATCTAATTACTAAATTCCATTGCTACAACGAGTCTTTAAAGTTACCGCCTTGATGCCACACCCAAGATAATCCTCACGTTATAAGCTTGGCTATAAATCGATTTTTTTTAACGTCACCTGTATCTCGCACACTGTAGGGTAGGCAAAGGGAACCTAGTGTTAAGACACTGCTTTGCCTATTTTTAGCCCGATTTTGGAGGCATTACGTGTTGAATAGCGGAACCCAACGATGCACTTTGCCTCGACACCAGAGCGAAGAAATGGAAATATTAAATATTTCGTTTTCCTCGAGTGGGAATTGAATCCAGACCTTTCACGTTTAAAGTCATACTATGTGCCTCTACACAACGACAGATTCCTACAAAATACATTTATAGTAGAATTTTGTAAAAATATATTATAGTTATAAATTATAAATTATTATTAACAATCAATTCTAAATTATAATTATAAATTATAATATAGAATTGATTGTTTAATCTTAATCTATCTATATATATAAAATCGAAAGGTCACTCACTCATCACGAAATCTCAGAAACTACAAGTGCTAGGAATCACAAATTTTGCATAGGAGTTACTTATAGGACGTAGGTGCTCGCTAAGACGGGAATTTGCAATATTCGACTTCTAAGGGCTTGTTTCTGGAGTCAAAAGTTTGTATGAAACTTCGTTACTACAAATGCTAGGAGCCTCAAATTTTGCATAGACGTAACTAGGACATAGTCATGGAGACAGAAATTAATAATAACGTAGTTCACGCGGGTGAAACCGCGAGCGGGCCGCTAGTGTTCTATAAAACAATACATTTTCTTTTTAAAACACTTTTAATAGGTCAAGCTGTGGCTAACCAAGTAACTGTGTAATAGATTCTAAGAATTTGAATTACACACATTTCTAATTGTTGTATAAGCATGAAACTTGACGATTATACGTAGATTAGATGACATTAAAATATTATGGTACCAGCGAGCTGGTGTGATGATGGAATTGGAAGGTGACTTGGTACCTTGGACTGCCTACTAGTTAACATATCGAGTTTGTGCCCATTACATTCGTCTTATTGATGTGTTCTTTTGAAAAAGAATGTTTTTAGTTTTTTAAACTATTAAAATGTTTCATTGTGAATACATTTAGTACATAGGACGTACGTACGTACATAATGTACATTTTAGTATAGTAAAGGTTATTTATAATTTCATTATGCCTGTAATAAAAAAATTAAAAAATATTTTTATATGTGGTCATTTTTGACGTATTAAATTTAATATAGAAATAAATATAAGAAAAATAGACAATTATTTAATAGAAACGTAAAAATACAGGAACATTTTACGACCCAATTTCGTCCACAAATAGCCTCGATGATATCACGGATAAGAGTGAGTCGCTTGTGAAATCCGAGAATAAACAAAGTACTTACTAACCTACTATTATGTTATATTGACAGATTTTCCTTGAAACATTAAAACTCTATTAATGTCAAACATTAAGTGTTATATATCGTTACAATTATTATCTATATCTATACTATTTCTATATCTATAATATTTTTTTAAAAAGTAGTATAAGTAATGCAAAACTTTGAAACTTTTACTGTAATATAAACATAATATTATCAGTTACAGTACGTTTGTCAAGGCTACACGACCTTGAAGTTAGGCTGTCTGGCTGGCGGAAAGAAAATAAACAAAAGAAAGAAAAAATCCTACAATCCAGTCTGCCCAGCCTTCTGCAACTAACTTCAGGATGGCTATGACTCGCCGAATGTATTGTAACTCAAAGCCAATTTAGTTCTAATAGAAAATAAATTTCACAGCCGTAAATAAAAAAATATTAATTAATTTAGTACCAGTAATTAAGGTAGTTTATCATATTTTTTTTAAGTTTAGACTTTATGGCTTGAAATAATGAAAAAAACCGGTTAAATATAAATCAGACTCGCCCACCGAGGCTCTTGTAACACTTTCAGGATTGTAGGTTAAGGTTAAGTATAACTTATAAAAGTTATACTTCCCATTAACAAATATAAGGTTTCAATTATTTGTATCTGTGAAATAGGTACCCATAAATTTTCACTTTTCGTATTTTTTAACTAACTGTAGGTCCACGGAAAATATATTCTAGATTATGTTAACGCGGCAAATTTCATACAAAATGCAGCAAAATTTATACATAAATGCACATTTCTTTTGCATTTACCTGTAAGTTCGATTTTTCCTATGTTTCAAGGGATAATGAGTCTTAGTGCTGAATATTTGGTATTGATTTCAGCTTGATACCTCCACGCGATCTCGAGATAAATGGTCTAGACAGACGGACTAGACAGACGGTCAATAAAGTGATCCCATAAGGGTTCCGTTTGTACCTTTCGAGGTTAGGAACCTTTTGAGGCACTTTTCTCTATATTATGAAACTAATATAATTTACTGCGATTTAAAAGTAAATTATGTTATCTCTGATAGTGTTTATGGGCGTATAGCTTTTTTAAACTTTAAAATTTAGTTTAATTTTGTACCGCACGCGTTTCGATCAGAAACTTCTACTTAAGACGCTTACTAATATTTTAATTGAAATGAAACAATTATAATCACCAATAAGAAAACAATGGCCCATGACATGAGTCACTTGCGTGAGGCTTTAATAAAGTATTATATATAAGTGCTAGAACTGGTAGAAAATTCTCACAATTATAATAACTAAATACTTTTTCTTTTTTTTTCAGCCTCACGCTATATTCCACAAGTAGCAGGATAAATGGAGCCTAGTGTTAAGACACTACTGGCCACTTTCCACCGAATTCTGGAGGCATTGTGTGATTGAATGGCGGAACTTAACGCCGCTCTTTGCCTCCACACCAACGCCAAGAAACGAAAATATTTAATATTTCCTTTCTCCGAGTGAGAATTGAACCTATAACCTTTCGCGTTTACAATGCAAATACATGCAATAATGTAAATATAAACAATTCTATACATTTAAAATCATAATAAACAGCACAAGCAACACAACGCAAACCTCAATTCCTACATACTTTCTTATAAATAAATAATTTGAAACAATTCCTTGTTATATCAATAAAATAAAATGGAAATTACTTACGAGTTCCAAAAACTTGATGATAGAGAGCCTGCTTACTGCCATTTTTAAGTTTTTGGTGTAGAACTTTACACGTGCTACGTAGAAGCGTTAGCGCGTACACTGGCCAGTGCTGTACTAGTGTAGTATACGATACATACGCCCCACGCCCGACGTTGAATGGCCGATGACATCATATGTAGTGTGACCATTTTTATCGAATTTATGCAGGACAAAGTTTGTTATTGAGAAATTGTATATGCATTTATGATTCAATTGTTTTTGAAGTACTTAATAAAAGTATAATAGATTAATGTTATAGTCTATTATTGTAATTATTTATCTAAATTTAGACATATGAGGTAAAATTTATATTTTCATTTCTTCGCTCTGGTTTCGAATGCGGCGTGGAGTTCCATCACTCAACACTCCAGAATTTGAAGGAAAATGGTAAACGTAGTCTCCTAACATTAGCTACTCTGCTATGTGCGGGATACAGCGTGAAGCTGATAAAAAAGTTGAAAGTTATATTTTGATCTATTTAAGTTTAGTTATTCGTATTGCAAAGAAATGTGTTTACTTTTTCTACCTATTTGTAATATGTGAATTTTTTGTGTAATTTTTTATCCATTTTGACTAATCTAAAATTAATAATGACTTAATTAAATTAAGTAATTTGTATATCGGTCGATCGGATAATCAGAAAGATCGCTTTTTTTCAAGCCCACAAAAGAGAAAACGACAGCGATTTCTCTAAAACATAATCTATCGACTGCGTAAACAAGATTGACCTTGAACTAGAAGGGACTGTCGCACAACCAAAATCTGATGGTCTCACTACGGGAAGCAGTTACCCCTATATACGTCCATGACATCATCAACCTGCGAATCGAGGAACTCTCGGTTTATGTCATACTTAAGATAAAAAAAATCTGATTACAAATCTTTGTTTTCTTTTCTTTTGGCGTCACGCTGTAGCCCGCACACAGAAGAGGAAACCTAGTGTTAAGATACTCCCTTCTCCATTTTCCTTCGAATTCTATGGCATTGTGTGTTGATTGGCGCAACTCAACGCCGCACTTTGTCTCTCCAAAGCGAAGAAAATGGAAATATTAAATATTTCATTTCCTCGAGCGGGAATGGAATCCACAACCTGTCGAATTTACAATCACATTTAGTGCCTCTGTGCCACGACTGGCTTGATTATGACATTACAAACCAATATTATATAAAGAAAATAAAAATAATAAGGTCTATTTAAAATTTAAAACTATATAAGTAATTAAACTAAATATAAAACGATAATTTATACATTTTTTCTAAAGAAATTCGAAAAAAAAATATAGTAAGGATTCCACAATTACGTTGTCAGACAGAAATAAAATATGACTAAGCAGTTCAGTAAACAATGTTAAATGTTAATACATATTCAAAAATGATAACACGGTAGTACTCGTATGTTTTTGCCTTTTATTAAATACCATTAAATTCATGAGTTTATAGAATTAGATCACTTCCGGTTGATGAATAAATAAATAAAATATTTAAATTACTCAGTAGTCAGTATTCGTCATTTCACCTGCTTGATAACATTACATTAAAGCAGTCGTGGCGCAGCGGCACAAGGGTGTGATTGTAACGCGACGGTTGTGGGTTCGATCCCCACTCGAGGAAGTGAAATATTTATTTACGTTTATATTTCCATTTCTTCGCGATGTCGAGGCAAAGCGCGGCGTTGAGTTCTGCCACTCAACACGCAATGCCTCCAGAATTCGGCAGAAAATGGAGAAAATATTAATGAAAGGAAATCTAGCAGAATTAATCGGATATAAATTTATAAAATATTTAAGACACTACAAAATACAAATACAATGTAAATAGTGTTTTTCAAGTTCTAACGTTTTTACAGTTATGGTGCTTTCTTAGAAAAAAGTTCACAATATTTGAGGTCTTTAAAAATTTAATTAAATCTATATCTATTATTATTTTATCCTCTTATTAACAAGCCTGAGAATTTGGAATTACTTATGACACAGTCTTACGTAATTCACTAAATGATTTGTCCTTTGTTTTCTATCAAATATGTACAACCCACAAACTAAGATGTTACTTTTAATTAACACACAATTAACATGGTATTCGAAGTATTAAGATGAACGTTATAATGACGCTTTACTTACAAATCTGCGACTAAAATGTACTAATAAAAATATTAAAAAATAAAGATATAATTATAATAAGATTTTAAATATGAACGTAATAAAAATAATTAACGACTTATGAATAATTATTTCCATTTAAATTAAAAAAATACGTCAAAACAAAAGTCAATAGAATGTAGACTGTTGACTTTGTTAAAAAAAATATATTTAAAAAATGTCTATTAAATAAAATAATTCTAAGGTACTTCCCCCTTGTGGCATTTTCATAAAACTATCTAGTGCTACCACTGCCTCTTATGTTATAATTAATACTACCTTGTGAACATAGATGGCGTTACAATGTTTATAAGATAGATTTTCTTTCGACTAATTTTTGCTTCACTGTATCCTGCACACAGCAGAATAGGCAGAGGGAACCTAGTGTTGAGACACTCCGTACTCCATTTTCCACCAAATTCTAGAGGTGTTGCGTGTTGAGTGCCCCTGAGCCACGACTGGCCTCTTAATCTCAAGTACTAAATGTTTTAGGAGTTAAATATATTTTGTAAATTTTGTGTGCAAGTCCATGTAAGTAAATTAGATATTGCTTCTTACAGTATATCAACAAATAGTCATTTAATAAAAAACAAAAAAAAACGTTTGGTAAATAAACTTTTATTTATCTTTTTCTTTTCTTTCTTTAAATCTTTTATATGGAAGTATATTCTAATACTATTTTCCTCACCTCACCTTCGATTATTCCCAATGAATTATTGAAATGAATCATATAAAGCTTTAGGCCTTGCGGTTTATTAGAGATTGCGGTTAACGAATTGATATTCTAAGAACACCACATTCGTCTGAAGTAGGTATTAAATTAAACATGGCCGAACGAGCTTCCTATGTCTACGTAGAACTACTTTAGATCATATATAATATATAAACATAAGTAAATACGAAAATATAAATGTCTTCGAACAAAATAATTTAATGTTTTTGGAACCATATATAAATTATTACGACATTTGTTAGGTAGATAAATACACAAAAAAATTGGGCTCTTATAAATTAGAATAATTAAGACACAAAAATATAAAGCAAGACATCTCTCCTGATGTCTTCTATGGTCTAGGTTCCAAGAATCCTCCAGAATGCCACCAGAATTCGGCAGGAAGTGGGGAACGGAGTGTCTTAACACTGGGTTCCTACTGCCTACCCTGCTGTGGGCGGGATACAGTGTGAAGCGAAAAAAAAACAATTAAAATATTTGTTAAGTGTAATGTGGAACCTATTTTTTTGCAAATTACCATATAATATAATTTTTACCAGATGTAATTATTACAGAAATTAAATGAACAAAATAGTATACCTATATAAATTTTATTCATAATACATAAATATAATATTTACGAAAAAGTTATTAAATCAAAATCAATAAACAGACATTTGGAATGCAAAACTACATATTACATCGTTTAGAAGACTTAGATCGTACGCTATCTTCATCTCTGTGAACAGAACAAAGGGCTAGTAAGGCATCTATTAGAAATATAGCAGTAGCTGCCAGGGCACAAACGGCACTAGCACGAGCATGTTCTTTTCGGGGACAATCGGGCACATCGCGCCAGTGGTTCAAAGTCAGGGTACCGCAGGCACCAAACAAGGCAGCCCCGGTCGCCGACCACCAGGCGTCCACGTACGCGTCCGCCGCCGCCGATACTGTCTCACCTTGGAAATGGACACTTTCTTAGGACGATTCCAATTTTATCAACCAGTTTTTTCAATGCTAATAACATGTTAAAGTTAATTGTGTACGAAAATCTTATTGTTTTTGTTGATATTGTTAACCTTGTTAATAATGTGGATGCAATTTCTAAAGCTACTAGTGAGGACTGGTTTTTTTTAACAATTATAGTTTTAAACAGTTATTGATATAAATATATTTTATATAGAGGCCGTCGTAGCGCAGGGGTCCAAGAGTATGGCTGTATCGCGACGGTTGTGGGTTCGATCTCCACTAGATGGAATAAATTATTATTTCCTAATAATTTCAGTTGTTCGCTCTGGCACCAAGGCAAAAAAACCAATTCGACCAAGGTAAAGGTCTGCCCCTCAACGTGCTATGCCTGGAAAGATTCAGCGGAAACTGGGAAACGACGTATCTCAATATTAGGTTCCTTCTGCCTACCCTGCGGTAGACGGAATACAGCGTGAAGCTTTATTCAATTTTGATTAAATTATTACATAGTATATAATAATTTTAGTCAATGTACATTTTATAAAAACAAAAAGACGTTTACTTTCCATAATTTTAATAAAACAAATATTTTCATTAAAAAACAATTAAAAGAAACATTGCATTTATACTTTAGCAGGTATGACACACTGTATATATCTACTAGTTCACGCTGGTTTCATCATCAAATTGCTCACTATCCAAGTACGCGAGGCTCAGATCGAAGAACATCACCACAGCATTCAGGATAGCCAAGGATCCCACTATGAGTGCGGCAGTGTGGTCTCCTGTATGACGATATAGAGAAGGTTTTGTTCTGGCTGATATTATTAAACCGCCGCTCACTGCGTTTAAGCCAACGCCGATAATACCGAAATATATATCCTGAACAAGATCTAAAGGTGCCAAAAGCATTTCACCTAAAAAAAATAATAAACTAAATCAGCTTTACGCTCCAATCTCAGGGTATGCAGAGGAATCAGTGTTAAGACACTACGTTCCCCATTTTCTGCCGAATTCTGGAGGCATTGCCAACGCCGCGCTTTACCTCGACACCAGAGCGATGAATTGAAAATATAAATTTAAATATTTCAGTACCTCGAGTGGGGATCGAACTTACGACCAGTCGTGTTTACAATCACACACTTGTGCCCCTGCGCCTTCTCAGTCTGGCCTCTTCTTTATTTATTTATGGTTTGCTACTTGTTTATATATTTCACTATTTCTTATTACTAAGTACAGTATTATAGAAGATAAAAAAATTAGAAATACTCTATAATATCTTACTTGACTATAATAGGTCACAACAGCTCTAAAGTATAAATGCAATTTGGACAAAAGTAATTTATATATCAGTCAATTAAAAGTAAATTTAAAATAATATATTTTCCATTATTAACCTAAGCTTCACGTTGAATCCCGCACATAGCAGGATAGGCAGAGGGAATCTAGGAACCTAACTCCATTTCCATTAAGAAACTTCCCTTCCTCACTTTTTGCTGAGTTTTGGAGCCATTGCGTGTTAGGTGGCGGAAGTCAACACCACACTTTGCCTCATTACCAGAGGAAACAAATGAAAATATTAACTATTTCATTTCTTCCAGTGGGAATCGAACCCACAACTTGTCGCGTTGCGTCTCACATTTATACCCCTCCATTACAACGGGTTTCATATGAATTTAAGCACACGAAAATAACTAAAGAAACCTAACATAAAATATTCCATACATTACATTTAGTGATTACACTCGTATTTACAGACATTGAGTTAAACGTCTCGTACAAAAGGTATAGTACAAAAGAAACTCTTTCTTTAATACCACTGGGGACCAAATTACCTACTATTTCATTCAGACCTTTCTTTCGTTTGAGACTAACCTTTGACGATTAAAATATTCTGTAAATATTTTCCTTACTAAATGTATATTTGAGGAAGTAACAATAGTCTTTAAGGTCAGTTGAATGTTATTTTCATATTTTTTTAGCTTCACGCTGTATTCCACACGTACTATGGTACGCCGAGGGAACCTGAAAACCTAGCGTTAGGTACTTGGTTCCCATTAAGACACTTCGGTTCTCCAGTTTCCTCTGAATTCTGGAGACATTGCGAGTTAAGTGGTGGAATTCAAAACCGCGCATTGTCTCGATACTAGAGCGAAGAAATGAAAATATTAAATATTTCAACTCATCATCGGGAATCGAACCTACAAGGCCTCCATTAAGGCCTCCATTGTACTATACACTACTGTATTTTGATATTATAAATACAAATTATAATAAAAAAATATTTTAGATTTACCTATAATTTCTCCTGAGAGCACCACGACGTACCCGACAAAGGTTCCCGAACACAACATCAACGTAGGAATATCAGTTAAATCGAAACTGTAATGGTGGAGGGTCAGGCATGCAACTGCTAATGTCTAGAATACATAACATTAATTATAAATATTATAAAATTCAAAAAAATAAATCAGCTTTATGCTGTATCCCACAGGGTGGGCAGAGGGAATTTAGTATTAAGACACTCCGTTCACGTTCCACCGAATGCTGGAATCGGAGTGAGTGGCGGAACTTAACGTGTGCTTTGCCTCGACACTAGAGTGAAAAAATGAAAATACAACGCGAGGATGCGGGATTCAACGGGAAGCTGATTGAAATTGCATATTGATTTGATTGCTGTAGTATCAACAAGGTATGTTCAGAAATATCCTTGAAAAAACTCACCAGCTCCAATAATTTGATTATGCACGTCGGTATTAGCATATTTATATGTAACCTGATAATAAATAATCCAATAATTTATATCTGTACCATTTGACATCTAGATTTGACAAATTACCTTACAGTATAGGTTATATATGTATAATATATAGTGAATGATGTATATATACTTTTTTAAAATGACTTTCAGTTATTTCTTTTAAAGGTAAATTTTGCATTTATTATTGTTTATTTAAATTAATTAAAAAATTGTAAAACAATATATAATTCATTCCTTTGACTGCTAAAATTTTTTTTTTTTGGTTGGCTGAATGTTGTTACACCATAGGTTAAATATCGATTGTTGATTTGAAAATAGAAAAACGAGACTTTTGTATAAATACAAAAGTCTCGTTTTTCTTTTTTAGTAAACTAAATGAACTTGTAATTTTAAATACAATATTAACTCAAAACTATTCCATCATAAATTATTTTATATTTAAACTCGGATGGAAAACATGAATAATAACTGTAGACTACTGCTGCTATAATTTTAACAATTATTCTTTTCATAGAGCATTCGTCTGGTAGATGAATAATATAAAAATTTTCTACTTCAATTCATAAGATTTAAAATTCCCATTGTCATTTGTTTATTTATTCTATAGAGATATATCATTTTTAGCAAAAATCTAATGTTTTTGCTTACCTTAAACGGTTTAAGTTCATATATTTTATTCATTGCTATGTCGAGACTACAGTGATGAAAAATTACATTTTTAATCTTTCAATTTCCAGAAAGATTAAATTGGTGACAAAGAGTAGTTATGGAGGGCTCAGCTTTTATACAATTTGCATGATAAACGATTTTTTTTAATAATTTATTTTTTTATGTTTATCTTCTAGTGTAGTGTATTGAGTCACTGTAACTGCGGCGGGTAGTGCGTTCGATTCGCACTGTTGGAAATTGAATATTTTCGTTACTGATATTCATAAATAAATCAATGGAGAATTAGAGGATAAACATGTATGGAATTAATGTCCATTGAATGTAATGCAGGATAGCTGCCAGCTAATGTAATAAATTGTACCATTGATTTTGAAAACAGCAACTGTTGAGTTTCTTGCCGGCTCTTCTCAGCAGAACTGCCTTCCGAACCGGTGGTAGCTTTTTGTTCATATGTTCATTCGATGATTCAAAAGTGCTTATAATAATTGCCTATTTGAATAAAGAATATTTTGAATTTTGAATTTGAGTTTGAATGGAGGGCTTACCCGGCTACTCACCAGCCAGTACAGTCCGTAGTTCCGTGTTGGGGTATAATAGAGGTATATCATAATGTGACCAGTTTTCAACTTGCCTCAAATTCTTCCCAAAAATTTGTGCTAGCTCTTCTACTACAGGAGCTAAGTACAACTACGGTGCCGCAGACAGACAGGTCAAACTTTTAACACTCCTCTTTTTGCGTTGGTGGTAATTTTTTTTTTATCAGCTTCACGCTGTATCCCGCACACAGCAGGGTAGGCAGAGGGAACCTAGTATTAAGACACTTCGTACCCCACTTTCTGCTGAATTCTGGAGGCATTGCGTGGTAAGTGGCAGAACTCAACGCCGTGCTTTGCGTCGACACCAGAGCGAAGAAATGGAAATATAAACGTAAATAAATATTTAACTTCCTCGAGTGCGGATCGAATCCACAACCGTCGCGTTACAGTCACACAATTGTGCCGCTGCGACACGACGGATATAACCGTTATAGTTATAGTTATAACCGTTTCAGGGTAGTTCCTAGTTCGATTTATTTCCGCTTATACACTAGAGACACGCCAGTGTAGAGCGAATAAAATATGTTGATTTTTTTCCCCTATGTAGACCGGGGTTGTTCGAAACAATCAAATCCCCAAGAAAACTTCCTTATGTGTTTCGAAAATAGGATTTTTATTTAATCTTAATATTAAGTTCTAGAACAAATGACAAAGCAATTTTTTTATTATTATTATTCTAAATAGATAACCCCAATAACCGAAGTAAGACATATTCTAATTTTTTTACACTTATTTTGTATCCCGCATATAGTATAATATCAGAGAGAACCTAGTGTCTATTGTTTTGTTATCGATTGTGTCGATTGTCTTGTTACCAAAGCGAGTAAAATGAAAATATTTAATAACACCTCCAGTAGCAATTGAACCCACAACTGTCATTAACAGTAAGCCACACGCTATGTCACTGTGTCACAACGGTATCTCACATAAATATTTGCCAAATATGGCATACCTAATAAGTAACTAGGAGTTACCCTTCCTCATCGAATACCTTACCTTCGATACCTTCGAAGCTTCTCATCGTGAGAGAGTTTACGCGCGATCGTGTTTCGTGAAATATTACTATCATGACGGAATGGCGTCGACACGAGTTCGATACTTATTTATATTTAACCATTTACTTTGCTTTTGGGTTTTGTTGTTTATTATAGTTAAATGGTATGCTTTCTTGTATTTTTTTTCTGGTTTTTAGCTTTACGCTTAGGAAACCTAGGGCACTACGTTCTCCATTTTCCATGAAAATATCCATTTCTCTTAGTGAGTTGGTAATTTTTCAACAAATTTTGTTAATTACGAAATAAGTTTTTTTTCTAATACAAGCATTAGCTTTAGATCAACAAACCTGAAGCAATACTGTTTCACTTTTAGAATTAGAGCAATCAATTTAAAAAAAATCGAAATGAATGGGTACTGAAATAAATTAAAATAAATGAAAATATAAATTAATACTCAGAACAGATTAAAATTTTTATATATTTATATAGATTAACTATAATATAATAGGCGTTTCGCCGAAGTGGTGCAAGATATCTGTAAAGGCTAATAAAGCTATTGTATCGAACAATGTAAAAAGTCAGGTGTGTTTAAAAGGTCAAATTCTGTTACATATTAAAAACTAAATTTTACTCGCCGATAATAAAAACTAGAAAACTATTTTTTAGTTCTCTGGATCTGGAGAACTTTCTTCGGAGAATTTTCTTTTCTTCAACTTTATTTAAAGAGAACATTAAATAAAAAAAAACATGTCTGTCAGGTTGTGGTGTCGATTTCCACTCGCCGCGGCGTTAAGTTCCGCCATTCAACACGCTAGACCTCCAGAATTTGGCGGAAAATAGGAAGCAGAATGTCTTAACACTAGCTTCCCTCTGTCTACCCTGCTACGTGCGGGATACAACGTCATGCTAAAAAAAATTAAATTAAAATACACTTGCCTTTACCTATATATAAACTAAAAGTACTTTTAAATGGCAATGATAAAATTGTATTAAGCTTAGCTGTCCTTCGCCATTCTTTGCTTTACAAGAATGTCGTGAATGTTCAGAACAATATCGCTTAAGTCTTACTCATTACATAAATATATACTTAAAACATTATCATATGAACTATATAATAAAAATATTAGGTTAATTAAATGAAAATTGAAATATTTAATGTAAAAAAAAGCTAAAGCTTTAAGAGGAATAAAGGAACCTAGTGTTAACACACTGCTTTCCCCACTTTTCTTCAAATTCAGAAGGCATAGAGCGAAGAAATGCATTTCCTCGAGTGGGGATCGAACCCACAACCGTCGCGTTAGAGCCACTCCTTTACGCCTCGAGTAGTCTCTGGTTCTATATATATGTGGATTATATCTTAAAATATAAATATACAAAGTTTCCTATATCAATTTCAATTCTAAACGAGATGACGAGAGAGGTGCGCAGTATCCGTTTGGTCACGGACATGAACTTCAGCGGTGACATTTGTTCCAATATCTGATATTCTATTGTCATTTACGTTTACTTCTAACAGAATGTTTAGCTTAGAACGAAAGCTTACTTCATTTTTAACTTATACTTTTAAAAAAATAATTTTCTTTATATTTTAAGTCTCTACCAGTATATAGCAAAGAAATTTTGGTATATTACGCATATTTTAGAAAGAAATATTGGCTTAGCTAAAAATCTTTTAACTTTTAACTTTCACATTTAATATCAATCTGTCAATATTTCTAAACTAACTGCTCGAACGTCTTAATGTTGTATAATATACAGAGCCTATTCTGAATATGACCAACCGGGGGCAGAACCTATGACCTGGACCCAGCACGAAATAGCCAACTATTGAGGATCGGCGATGAATGACGGGATGGACGTGATGAAACTGACAGAAGATTTATATAATGTTTATGTAATTATTAGATATGTAATAGTTATAACATATATATTTTTTTTTACTTCGAATCTTTTCACCATACATAATTATTATCTTTTTTAGGGTTCCGTACCTTAAAAGGAAAATGAATACAAAATGAGTCCACAAACTTAAGTTTATCAACATATTATGTAAATTATACTATTCGTTGACATAGATACAATCCTGAAATTTTTACGGAACCTTCGAAATGCGATATTTTTTTATTATTATTCTTTCAGTCAACGACGTTTACTTTGTTTTTAACAAATAAGTAATAACAAGAAACCATAGTCCATAAAGTCCATAAATGTATATTGTATTAAATCGAAAAGAAAATGTAAAACACAATGTAATGAAGAAAGAAAAAACGTTGTTACGAATTGCTACAATAATTATAAACTTAAATTAAGAAGCTAACTTCAGGATATTTGGCGACTTATTGAAAAAGTTAGAAACTCAACTAACTAAATACGAGTATTTGAATTGTTACAAAAAATGGACGATTTTTGTTTGAAGAAAATTTTTATTTTATTTTACCAGCCTTTTTTATTGTCATATGAAATACTTAATTTCAGGGTTCCCTACTTTTTTCAGGAAGAAAGGAACCCTTATAAGACCACTCTGTTGTCCATCTGTTTGTCTGTCGAAATACGCGTTTTTACAAGAATCAAAATTCATACTTCCGGTTGACCTAAAATTATGAAATTTGGCAGCTAGCATCTTCAAATAGTATTAGTTCAGGAAAAAATCTGAAAACTACATTTGAGGTCAAATCTTAAAAAATAATCGTCTTTAAAGCAACGCCATATAGCCATTCAACGGCTTGATTGTTTTTATTAAAAAAATATTTTAAAATTAAGAATATTATATAAACAATCACCCTGAACTTATAAATGTAATTGACATATTGGTAGATAATTATCATTATAATAGTACCGTCGTGGAATGGCACAAGAATGCCTGCTGCATTTCAGTGACGAGACGCTATATACCTACTATATATTATAGAGTGAAATGATGTCATTAATATTTACATAGGTAGTAAACTGAAATGAAACCTAATTATTTTATAGATTGAAATAAGCATTTTTGACCAGTTTCCTTGCTTTGCCTCGCCACCAAATCGACAAATGAAAATAATAAATATTTAATTTTTTCGAATGGGATTCGAATCCGCAAAACTGTTGTGCTAGAATTATGAAATTTGGCAGCTAGCATGGCATACTAATTCAGAAAAAAATCTAAAAACTATTCATTTGTGGTTAAATTTTTTAAAGAATAGCCTTAAAAAGGGGAGCAAAATTTGGTATTAAAGCCGTCAGTTCAAGTGAGGTATCAGATGAAAGGACTCTAGATAATCTATGCTTGAATTTCATAAAATGCTCGAAAACCTTCTGTAGGCAAGCCCGACTCGCACTTGTCGACTGGCACTTAGTGTTAAGACATTCCCTTTCCCACTTTTCGATGAATTCTGGAGAAATTACGCGTTGAGTGGCGGAACAAAATAAAAAAAATATAAAACTTGTTATTCTTATTATTTAGGAAATCCATATAAATAATAGTCTAGATCGCCCTAAGGGGAAGACTAAGCCTCGGATCCACCGATACACGCACAAGGTGAAGCAACCGCGAAAGGGCAAACCGGAGCAATATAAAACGAGGCACATCTTCGCTAACAGTATTCTACAAACAACTGGACGAAGAGTGCCTGCTCGTACAAAATACATTCTATTATATAATAATATGTTTAAAATAAAGGTAAGTGGATTTAAGGTTAAATATGTTAAAGTAGAAAAGTAGACAATAGAAAATTGTTATTTTTTAGCTCTACGCTGTATCTCGCAGCAGGATAGGCAGAGGAAACCCAGTGTTAAAACACATCGTTCCTCATTTTTTAGGAATGAAAATATTAAATATTTAATTTCCTCGAGTAGGAATCGAACCCACAACCTGTTACGTTTACAGTCATACGCTTGTGGCCCTGTGCCACGACTGACCTCAATTCTCTTTTCGTAATATTAAAAAAAAAAATAATGTCAAGAAAATATATTTGTGCTTAATAATCTATATGCTTCCTATATTCTTCTCACAGCTAACCTTATGCTGAAAATTAGCTGTAAAACTAAAGTTTCCTTGATAGTATTATACTTGAAAATAGCCATAAATAGCATAAGCTCCAATAATTTCCTGCACATTTTTATTATAGCAATCATTTACTCATATTACATATATTTAGTAGGTGGCTTATGCTTAAACTTTTAAGCTTCTCACCTCATTATGGAGTATCATGGCTTAAACTTCCAGTAAAGTTCGCTTCAAGTTGTAATAATAACTTAAAATGAGTGTGTAAATAGTTCGATATTTATATTTATTCGCGATTTAGAAATTATTTATTAAAATATAATTTATTTTATATACACGTCTAATATGCAAGACTTATAATTATATGTCACATTCAAATTCACTCAACACGCAAATAACTCCATGATAAGGCAGAAAGTGGGGAACGGAGTGTCTTAACACTAGGTTCCCTCTGCGTACCCTGCTGTGTGAGGGATACAGCGTGAAGCTGACATTCAAATGTCTTATATATCATATCTTAAAAATTAATTAAAATCATTATACGTTCACAGATTACTTTGATATCAGCACTATTGGCCTTAGCGTCATGTGGGCGTCTGGAACCTCAGTACCTACCTCCGAGGCCTGGCGGAGGTAACGCAGGATTGGGAGGATTGGGATCTGGAGGTGCTGGAGGTGGAGGCGGTAACGGAGGACTTGGCGGAGGATCTTTTGGCGGCGGAAGCGGCTTCGGTGGCGGTAGCGGTAGCGGTTTCGGAGGCGGATCCGGCGGAGCAAATATACCAATACTCCGATATGAAAATGAAAACAACGGTGACGGCACTTACAAATTCAGGTGATTTTTCTTGTGAAAATGTCTTATTATTTTGTATTTAATATACATTTATAATATACATTATCGGTTTAAGGAACTGAGTGTCTTAGTACTAAGATCCCTTTGCGTACCCTGATATGTGGAAAGTGCCTTATGCTTCTTCTTATTTGGGTGCCTCTTCAACCCTGAAGGTTCCGTGCCTTCCTAAGATCATTAAATATTGAATTCACTTGTTTTAGGAGTGTAAGTTATAGATAAAATTATATAGTGCCTTCTTCTTCTTCTAAATTTAGTGCCTCTTCAATCCTGAAGGTTGGCAGGTGCCTTCTTAAATTATTAAATGTCTTCTTAGCTATGTTAATTCAACTCTAAGACAATATCAAAGTACTAAACGACTAGGAAGCTTTTTATCACGTATAAAACAATAGTATGGGCCTAACAAGATATTAATTTCTGCAACAGTTGAACGATCACAATAGGGCATTGTGCTGTAGTTCAAACATTTGAAAGTCAGTTGGGGATTGTCTCTCTGCTTGTTGCTTGTTAGGCGATCACGCTCCAAGCATTTAGCTGACCTAATTATCTTTATTTCGCTTTAAGGCAGTTAAAGTTATTTTTTTTAATACGTTTTTTATATTATTTTTATATTTAATTGCTAATTTACAATTTCAAAGGCAATATTAGATATTATTTTTTGTATAAAGTCGTCATATTTCTAATAGTAAATCGTACCATAAGTATATTAACCTACAAAATTTTTACTTAAACTGTATTCTGACTAAAGTTTCATCTAAATCCGCTCAATAATTTTAAGCGGTAGTATATCAATACCGCTCGCGAGTACTCGCTTAAACTTTGGTTTGACGTAGCAGGATTTGAACCCGCGAATTTCCCAAGTGTGGAAAATATTAAAAACCTATGTGATAGGATATATTCATTGTTCATCTATATATGTATATAAAATCGAAAGGTCACTCGCTCATCACGAAATCTCAGAAACTATGAGTGCTAGGAATCTCAAATTTTGCATAGGAGTTACTTATAGGACGTAGGTGCTCGCTAAGACGGGAATTTGCAATATTCGACTTCTAAGGGGTTGTTTTTGGGGTTGATAGTTTGTATGAAACTTCGTTACTACAAATGCTAGGAGTGTCAAATTTTGCATAGACATCACTTATAGGACGTAGGTACTCATGTAGACAGAAATTAATAATAACGTAATTCACGCAGGCGAAGCCGCGGGCGGGCCGCCAGTACATTATATATGAAAGGCGCACTTTACATAGGTAGGTTCATAACAAATGTCACATACAGAAACTTCAAAAGCTGCGGTTAGATTGCATTATTTCGTAGTTGATTAAATAATCATCATCCAATTTCAAGTAAAATTAGTTCTTGTTTCCAAACAGTAATTAATGTTTAAGGAAGTCTAGGCACCCAGTACTTGCGATGTTAGAGAAAGTTTTAGTGTGAGGTCTACCGCTTCTTTGCTATAATGTTGCATATATTCAAAGTTACAGATTGTTCTAAAATGTAAACTGTTTAATAATAACTTATTGGTAGATTGAGGGAACCTAGGAATCTAGTGTTAAGACACTTCGCTCTGATCACTTTTCGCCGAATTATGGAAGCGTTGCTCGTTGAATGGCGGATGTCAACGCCACGCTTTGCCTCGACACCAGAGCGAAGAAATGAAAACATTAAATGCTTCATTTCTTCGAGTGAAAATCGAACCTGCAACCGCAATTGTGTTTACAAGTTTAATTCTTTAAAAAAATATACTTTATCTAAGTATTTAAAAAAAATCTATTTATTTTATTATAGCTACGAAACCGGTAACGGCATATCAGCACAAGAAAGCGGAGCGCCGCGCGCCCCCGGCCCTGAAGGACCAGCAGTCACAGCTGAAGGCGCGTTCTCCTACCGCGCTCCTGACGGCCAACAAATCTCCCTAACCTATACAGCTGATGAAAACGGCTTCCACCCCGTTGGTTCCCACCTTCCTACACCTCCCCCCATCCCCGAAGCTATCTTGCAATCAATTGAATTTAATAGACGCAATCCTTCATCGTAAGTAGCTTAAATTTTTTCGTTAAAGAATATTTTGTGAGGCCACTTAACGTAGGCTTAAAAAGGCGTAGCTTGTGCCTGTGTGTCAATATAAACGTGACAGGTTGTGGGTTCGATTCCCACTCGAAGAAATGAAAAGTTTAATATTTCATTAAGTAATATCGAAACGAAAATTAATCACGTTTCTCGTATTTATTATATCGCATAGCGATATTATGAATTCGGTAAGAGTGGAGAACGAAGGGTATGGACACTATATTCATTAAACCACAGGCGCTCTAGCTACGGGCTAAAGCTTAAAGCTAAAATGCATTTCTAAATAATATTTTTCCTATATTAATATAGATTTTGAAATTTTCATATTTCAAAAAGACCAACTTTTATAAATTTAACAAAAACTTTAATAATAATATTCCTAACTTGATGTGCGCGAAGTCAGACTAAATAAACTTTTCGCAACTATTATAACTCTTGGTGTTCCCGTTTACTTTTCTAGGTTACATAAAAACTATTAATTGAAAATCTTTTGCTCTTGACCCACTCCCTTCCGTGGTACTTCCGAGTTGGGAAGTAGCCAACAAACATTTTCTTAGCTCATAGTCCTGCGTTCGATTTATTAAAGAGAGAGACTTCATAGGAGAACATAATAGAACTAAATATATACTCTTTTCATCATATATTATATATAGACTAAATTTCAGCTAAAATGTCAGCTTCGCGCCTGTGGCTTAATGGAAATAATTAAGATTCATATACAACTGTAAGATATGTACCTCGAATAACCAAAGCTACCTCGGGCTCTTCGAAGACGTATTCTAAGTGCCTGAGGTAACTTTGGCTAGTCACGACTGTTATGTAACATAGCCGGTAGCCTGTCTTACATAATGTTAGTTGTAGCTGACCAAAACTAGCTCGTAATAATACCTAAATAGACTAGGATAGTCTACAGTTTTGCTTAGGACAGTTTAATTTTGTCAATACATTTCCATAAGTATATTATAGAACGATATAATTCCTTTTATAATTCGAACTATCAGTTCCTGAGATAAACCCGTTGGATAAAACTTTTTAGTTTTATAATAGGAGTAAAAATATAGAAATGTAATGAACCACATAAGATATTCGTATGTCCTTAATTTTTTTCTTTTGCAGTGAGGGCTCATACAATGGTGGATCAGGCGGCAGCAATTTCGGAGGTTCCAGCGGAGGGTTTGGATCTGGTGGAAGTGGTTTCGGAGGTGCCGGATCTGGAGGTGGCGGCGCGGGCGGCTACCATTACTGATCTCATTTGTACGTACAATGTACGTAACTAAGATACGACACTGAATCGAAGATTTTATAGATGTTATGTCTTAAACAACCAGATTCTTAATATTCCTTAAACATTCCTTATTTATTGTTCTTTTTCTCTTTTCTTTTTAACATTACAATTTTTTTTCTCCGCGGAGAGATTTTTAACTATTATTTAATATCCAAAGTTCTTTTAATATCACTAATAAATTAATTATTTTTCGTACTCGATCAGTCAGTGTCGTTTCTTAGACCAATATGGACCTATGGAATTTTACGAGGCTTTGTTGTATTTCTTTTGACTACTACTTAGTACTACGCGCTTTCTTAGCTAATAATAGATAATCGATAAATATAAGTTTCATGCGTTGTCATCTCATCAATTTCAATATATTGTTTTTATATAAGAATAGAGTAAGCGGAGATATACTCCAAGAGTTCTAGGACTGTGATACCACGAGCAGACGAGCACTCATTAATTTATTTAAGGCTTAAAATGTATTATAAATATTTAAAAAGGCATGTGAATAAATATTATTGAATGAAATATTACCATTTTTGTTTTTATTGTTTAGATATAAGTACTTTTTATAAATCAAGTAATTTACGTAATTATATAATGTTTAATTTATGGCAATGATATTACAGCAAATTAAACTTTGATATGGAATTAATAAATGACAATTGATCCAGAAAAAAAGGTGCCCGAAAAATTAATTAAACTGACTAATTAAAATTCCGTCATTCATATGCACAGTCTAGTTGGACAAAGTATAATGTTACCTTTAGCTGCCACCTCATTGTCATGAAAATATTAAAAAAACTAGCGATCCGCACGCGACTGCGCCCGCAAAATCACAAAAGCATGCATGTTTTTATATATGTACTAGAGATTTAAGCGTGGCTTACCGATGAACATATTTTTTATATAGAATATGTGTACAAAGTTGCATGAAAATTAATTAAATATTAATTAACTAATTAACTGATTTTTTTATTATTTATTTAAACAATATATTTCGTGAGTCTAAGTTCATTTCTTCATTGGTCTATCGATTACTGTTTCACATAATAGTTATTAGAAAATTTACTCTCCACTTACTACGACTGTTTGGTAAACGTATTGACGGCAACGTTTCCACCAGATGGCACTGTTGATGACAGCTATCTAATATTAGTCTTATATAATTGATTTAATATATAATAATCAAATATTGTGAGAGCAAGGAATTGAATATTTGCGTTTCCTTGCTCTGTTGTCAAAGTAGAGTACGGCGTTAAGTTTCGTCACTTAATGCGAAATTTTTTAAAAACTGTTACATAAAAAGAGGTATAGATTGTTTAAAATTTGTTTTTCTGATATATGAGGGTAGCAGCGTCAAGCTGCGATAGTTGTGAGTATGATTCTCACTGGTCTCACAAATGGTCTCGCTTTGGCAAAGCACGGCGTTGAATTCCGCCACTCAACATGAAATGTGTCAAGAATTCAGCAGAAAGTGAGTATATTAACACTAGGTTCCCTCTGCCTACCCTACCATGTGTGAAATTCAGTGTGAAGCGAAAAATTCATTCATTTATTTTTTCGATTCGACGATTAAATTCATTTACACAATTAAATGATTGATTCAGATTTTTCAAGTAATGGTAAAAGAATTTGTTACATTCCAAACATTTTTTTTTTGCAACTAAAGCTTCTGATATTTTAATCTTTATTGACGAAAAAACTTGTATTATAAATACAAACGTCTAACGCGATAAGCTTACAATAAACTTGTAGAGTCCCAATAGGTCCCAAATGTACCACAACTTCATAAGAAAGTCAACTAACTTTCTCCTACAATAAATCTATTTATTATCTTTACTTATAAGTATGTGTTTATCTTTTATTAATATTTAATATTGTATGAAAATATATTAATACAGTTTCGTAAATTAATAAAAAAACCTTTATAGAATATTATTATAATTACAAGAACTGTAAAAAGTTTATACATTTTAATGTTTTGAAATCATTGCGCTAAAGCCTTAAAGAATAACTTAATGTGGTTGTTTTATTAAATACATATAAAATCGTTTTTTAAAGATAATACTCGTATGTACTTAACAAATTTCAAAAATTATATTTTTTTTAGCTTTATGCTTTTATTCTGCAGCATAGGCAAATGGAATCCAATGTCAAATATTCGTTTTCAACTTACCGCTCGATTTCGAGACATTATGTCTTGGTTGGCGGAACTCAATACCACGCCTTGTCTTGTCAGAGTGGGGAGATTATTGTATTTTAATATAATAATTTTATCTCTTTTAACTTTCTCTCTCTCCTCCCTCTCAAGTCTCTCTAGGGTCTCAATTCGTCGGATTTTTTAATTTTTTTTTTATGTACGTTCACCGATTACTCGAAGACGCCTGAATCGATTTAGATGTTTCTTTTTTTGAAAGAGTATATATAGAAAGGAACCTCACATGGACTATGGAACCATGGTGACCATATCAAGATTCGATAATGGGATCCTGGTAAAATCGCGAGAATTTTATTTTTTTATTTGCCAAATTTTATAAATTATTTTTTTATAGTGCAATACATAAAAAAAATTATACGTTATTTAAGTTGCGTAAACAATTGAAAGTATGGTAAAATCGCCTACAAACGATTACATTTTAACAGTTTACCCACGTGTGCTGTCGCGAAATCATTACAAAAAGTAAATTATCTCCAAGATAACTTTCTCTTGTATATGAAATTTAAAGAAATCGTCTCAATTTTACTTTCAATTTATATATTTTATAATAAAGTTTTGGATTTTACTTAAAAAAGGTGCATGTGCATACATAATTGCACACTATTTCCATTTATATTATATTTGCCTAATTTATATCAAATTTTCAGGTCCATATTCCCTAGAAGCATAGAAAAATCAAACTTCTAAGTCAACGGAATCAAACGATTACGACAACTTTACGATTTACGACATGCATTTATGTATGAACTTTTTGTATAATTTTCACCGCGTAATAAAAATCCAGTACTTCCCGTACCTTCCCAGGCATACACACGGACAAAACAGTGATCTTAAAAGGGTTCCTTTTTTGTTTAAAAGGTACGAAACCCTAAACAACGGAAGGTTAATATGATTTTTCGGCTAAAGTACAAATTGTTAGTAGTCTTATGATCAAATAAATTTGCAACCTCATTTACATCCCCTTTACGGGAATTAAAGGAATTACCAATACAACTCTTTAATTTGTATATCTTAATACTAAAATATCATAAAAAAGAAGTAGATAAGCGTTATCAATGTTTAAGGACGCTTTAAAGCTTCGAGAAATTTAGCGAAATATAAATATCAAGGTAAAGCAATGTTTGTATCTATATTGTTTACGTAACCTTGCACTGCACCGGTCTGGAAGAGTGTGATGATTATAACCACCAGGCGAATAATCTACTTAACATCTCATATATTTTGTTAGATATAATAGTTTTGTCTGTTTGTCTGTGCGTTTGTTCACGCTTATCTCAGGATCAGGTTAACCGATTTAAGTTCAGTTCTCATTATTGTATTTTGGCAAACTTTCCTTAACATTTATATTTGTTTAAATAAAAAACGTTATCTCAACATAAAATATTTGGTTCGATAAAATTGCTGCAAAATATTTTTTTATTGAATTGACTGAATGATACTATTATTAAATTAATTATGTTATTAGAACACGAAAGCGATTCAGATCTATATATATATTTCAAGCGGGCGAAGCCGCGGGCGGACCGCTAGTTAATACAACAATTAACCTCGATGTGATTTGACAATTTTATTTACTTTTTTTTAAATAAATAAAGAAAAATATTAAACAAAAATTATCCAAACGCAAAACGAAAAAAAAATTAAATACTGTTTAACTTTATTCACAGTTTAGTTGCTGTATAAAAAAAATTCAATACGTAAGACGATATCACAGTGCATGCTTCTTGAGGTACAGGCTACCAGGTTTCAGAGCTTAGTAGTAGCTGCGACGGCCATTGTATGAGCCTTCGTTCCTGAAAATTTAGTGTAGAATTGTATTTAGAGTATCATTTGTATAATCATAATATTAACAAGAATTGCTTTTTGTAGTAAAACGATAAGGTTATTAACAAAATTGCCATAAGTACCTAATCGGACGAATTAATTATTTTCCTTCCTACAGTGGTAACAAGAAAAAGCGCGACGTTGAGTTCAGCCACTCAACAGGCAATGTCTCGAATATTAAGTAACGAACTAATTTCCTCCAGAATTCGACAGAAAATGGGGAATGGAGTATCTTAACACTAAGTTCCCTTTGTTCCCCTGCTGTGTGTGGGATACAGCGTGAAGCTGATTTTTTTTTATTATTATAAACTCAATTTCCGATAACTGAATATCTTAGTATAAAATCATATAAATATAACAATTAAATAACTTAAGTGTAAGCCAATTATCTCAATCTATCAGTCTCCCGTACCAAATCGCGGAGCATTTAGATGAAAAAGATGAAGTAGAGAAAATAAAAACTACATTAGAATAGATAATTTTTTAAGATAATTATCAAAGAACAAATCTCTTATTACTTAATTAGAGTTCTTTTTAAAGATAATTATCAAATAATAAACCCATTTTGTAGAATTAAAGGTACCAATCTTAATCCATTCAATTATAATGAATGCACATGTAACTACAACTGCAATCGTAAGCTGTTAAATAAGCCTACAATTTGTATGCGGAAATGTTTCTAATAAGCTAATATTATTTGTTACGTTAAAATGGAAATATGGAAATTGGGGCAACGTTCGTCTTTAGAGCGTGATATTAGTACGTAAGTACTAATATATTTGCAGTACAACTTATTCCGATTAAAAACTAAATAAAATAAAATTAATAAATCAACTTCACGCTATATCACGCCAACAGCAGAGTAGGCAGAGGGAATCTAGTGTTAAGACACTTCGTTTTCTATTTTCCGTTGAATTCTGGAAGTGTTGTGTGTTGAGTGATGTTGAATCAACGCCGCGCTTTGCCTCGACACCAGAGCGAAGAAATGAAAATATAAAAAAATATTTAATATCCTCAAGTGGGGATCGAACCTACAATCAGTATTGTTTACTTACAGTCACACATCTGTTCCACGACGCTTGTCGAAAACTAAAGTAGATCTAATTTAATCTTCATGCATTAGTATACTTGGCTATAAGAATTTTACGTACGCAAGTGGTATATTCTAGGCTGAATACAATGGTTCTGGGTTCAAATCTCATATTTGGGAATGACCGTATATTATTTTTTAGTTTGGCTATAAAAGCTGCGTTGTTTTCAGCCATCCAACGTACAATTTTACACAAAAATATTTTTCTATTTTAAATGCTATGTACTAAAAGCTTTGAATTTATAATTTAATGGCACTTACGAGGGATGCTGTCTATTGTATTCCAATGAGCGAAGGATTGCTTCTGGGATGGGAGGAGGTGTGGGGATGTGGGAGCCGGTAGGATGGAAGCCATTCTCATCAGCGGTATACGTCAAGGATATCTGTTGACCATCAGGTGCACGATAGGAAAACCCTCCTTCGGCTGTAACAGCAAGACCTTCCGGACCTGATGCTCGGGGAGCACCGCTCTCGTGCGCAGATATGCCAGTTGGTGTGTCATAGCTGTAATACATTAGGAATACTTGTTACTTCTCTTTCATCATCATCATCATCAACTCTCTCTTACTTTCTCTCTTCTCTTTACTTAGTATTAATATTCGATGGGTGTATAAGCTGTAGAATCAATACATATAAATTTGAAGGAAGTGGAATGAGCTTATTGATTCACAATTATACTTTAGTTAAGCATTACCTGTAATATTGTCTAATCTTATGCTATAAATCGATGGGATCGATGAAAAATCGCAAATATTTTTATTGGTCTTTCGAGTTCAAAAGACTAAGAAGGGTAATTTTAATGATTTTTTTATTTCGAAAAAATAGTTGTTAATTTGTTTTTTTAAACGCGTACATAATGAAAAACTACTCTTATTAGTAGTTAAAAAATTCAATACAAGAAATTTGCAAATTTTCACTTTTAATATTTTACCTAAGAACTGTCGAAATATTAAACCAACTGGTTAATTGATTATTTAACAAAAAATATAATAAGCTTGTATTTTAAAGGACTATTGTTAATATTCTCACAAAATAAGCAATTTTTAAATATTTTTTTTAGCTTCCCACTAGGCAGAGGGAATCTAGTATTAAGACACTCCCTTCCCCACTTTCTGCCGAATTCTGGAGGCATTGCGTGTTAAGTAGCAGAACTCAACGTCGCGCTTTGCCTCGACACCAGAGCGTAGAAATGGAAATATAAACGTAAATAAATATTTCACTTCCTCGAGTGGGGATCGAACCCACAACTGTTACAGTCACACCCTTGTACCGCAGCGCCACGACGACTTCAAGATTTTAAAATTTATTGTTATTATAGTGGTATTTACATACATATTCAATATGCTTTACTAATCGACTATAACAAATCTCGTGACATTATTTAACATATCGTACACTAAGAATATAAACACTAATTTCTCATATCACCTGAAGCGATAGGTTCCATCGCCGTTGTTGACATTTTCGAAATGGAAAGGTGCGTTGTTGCCTCCGCCATATCCTTGCACCAAATGGTCCAGCCTCGCCCCGCACACCACTGCTGCCATTGACACTACGATTAATATCTGAAATATTCAAATATGTAACATTTATTGTATTGCTTTATACAGTATAGCTGGGTAAGCAGAGAACCTAATGTCAAAACACTCCGTTTTTGTCAAACTCTCTGGAGTACTTTTGTTTTTGCATCTTGACTAGACATGGTAGACAATGGTAGATGTCATTGTAGTAAATCTTTGTCTTTAAAAAATATTCTTACTATATTCTTATTCGCTTCCATTTAGCAATTTTAAATTAAAATACTAAAAATTCAATGATAAGATGAAATTTACCTAAATATTTAAACTTTTTTTAAACATCTAAGATACTTACCAATTTGGACATATTGTTTAAATGGATAAGGCCCGATAGTCGATTACACTTTGAACTCTGACGATGGAATACTGTCTTCAGGGATGTTCACGTTTTATATCTGTTGAATATGCCCTTTCGGCAGGTTGCCTCACCTTGCGTGCATTGTTGAACTGCTTAGCAGTGCCATGGCCCAAACTAAACCATTTTATTATTTTAGTTTGTAAATAAAATAGTTTTTTTTCATTATTCCATTTATAGTAGTATTCATAAAATATTAATTAAATTAATTAAATCAGCTTCACGCTGTATCCCGCACACAGCAGGATAGGCAGAGGGAACCTAGTGTTAAGACAATCCGTTCCCCACTTTTAGCCGAATTTGGAGGCAGTTGAGTGGCAGAGCTCAACGCCGCGCTTTGCCTCGACATCAGAGCGAAGAAATGGAAATATAAACGTAAATTTAATTTATTTATTGCTAGAAAAACTCTCCTAGTAAACTTTGTTCATTTTATTGATTTTATCCAAAAGAAACATATTTATTATTGCATTGCGAAGTGCATACACAATGCAATGTTTTGAACAAACTTAATTTAGTAAATTTTTATAAGTGTGTTTCCCGTTTACCTACAATCATCAAATTGATATAGAACTATTAATGGCAGAGGGTAATTTTTATTTAATACTAGCGGCCCGCCCGCGGCTTCGCCTGCGTGAACTACGTTATTATTAATTTCTGTCCATGAGTATCTACGTCCTATAAGTGATGTCCATGCAAAATTTGAGACTCCTAGCATACAAACAGTAACATACATACTTAGCAGTAGTAACGAAGTTTTATACAACCTTTTAACCCTGAAAACATCCACTTAGAAGTCGAATATTGCAAATTCCCGTCTTAGCGAGCACCTACCTCCTATAAGTAACTTCTATGCAAAATTTGAGATTCCTAGCACATGTAGTTTCTGAGATTTCGTGATGAGTGAGTGACCTTTCGATTTTATATATATATAGATAAACAAATCGCTACCTCTTATAAACTGGATCATTTTTTTCCTAGGGTGCTTGAGATGCCCCGCCGCGCTCAGCTCGCCACGCCCACAGTGCAAGGCTAGCATGCAATGTAAACTCTCATACAAATACAAACTTTATTTGCGAAACCAATAAAGATGATAGCTCCGTTTGTAACATGTAATTGATTTGGAATAGGTTACTTTAAATTATTATATTATTTATAGTTTAGTATTTAGAGCTTTTATCGAATCAAGGCATTATAATAATTGAATTTTGAATGGAGAAAATAGAAAACTCCAAACTTATTGTTTCTAGAAAATTAGAATATAACGTGATAAAAGTGAACTTTCTTTCCTCGGTGAGAAACATATGTGAAAATTTTCTATTTACTACTATTCCACTAGCAACTTAAACGCAGCTTCGTCCGACATACTCGACACCAGAGCGAAGAAATAAAAATATGAAATATTTCATTATCTCAAGTGAGAATTGAACTTACAACCTATCGCGTTGTCTCATACTTGCGCCAACTGTGCCCGAAAAATATAAATTAATAAAGAATTATAATTCTTCTTATTGCAAAAATAGCATTTGCTCTACTTCTACTTTATTCCTCAGCTAATGTCACGGAGAATTACTAATGATTTATAAATAAGGAACTCAGTCGCATTGCATAACTGGAACACGTGCGGCCATTGATAATGTCACACAATAAATTATGGTTGTTACGGACTATGATAAATGCTCGGAACTAATCTAGGGTGCTTTTAGATAACAGCGTCTATTGGGAAAATGCTTTTAAAATTTACATCTATATGTAAAGCTCCCAAAGAAACTTTTGTTTTTCATCCCATTGCGGAAGTGTTAAGATACTTCGTTTCCCACTCTCCGCAAAATTTCCGAGGCATAGCGTGATGAATGGTTACACTCAGCCGCGCTATGCTTTATTAGCAGAGCGAAGAAATGAAAATGTTCGTAAATATTTTTTCTATTGCAATTTTTAATTCATACCCCCGAGAAGAAATCGAACCTGCAACCGTCGCGCTAACAATCTCACGCTTGTGCCCGGCCTCTATTCTTATTATTGATGAACCATTTTTTTTATAACGAATAATTAGATTTCTTATTTTATTAACTCAATAGTTTATTTTAAACGTATGCAGTAAAACAATTTCCCATAGCGAAACAATGTAGTCGTATATCACAAAGTTCTCTGGTCTCTATTAACAACCTGTTGCGGATGTATTAAAGGTATAATACGTGATACAAACGAATATTTTAGTATAATATATACCATATATATACACATAATAAAATTGTAATTTATTTGTCATCGTTTATATATGAGATTTTTTTTTGGGGGGCATGCCTGGTGGAGACCCCTTACAAAACCACCGGTGGGACGACCCCCTGCCAGATGGGCCGACGACATAAAGAGGTTGGCGAGAAGCGGATGGGTCCGAACAGCTGAGGATCGAGTGTGGTGGCGAGAATTGGGGAAGGCTTATGTCCAGCAAAGGACAAAAGATGGCTGTTGATGATGATGATGATGATGATGCCTGGTGGATGGGGGAACCCAAAACAACGAATCTCAAAAATGGTTTAACTTATTTAAATACAGTTTTCACAATTTTATTTTCGCAAAACTTCCCTTAACTGTAAGTGTTTGTTTTATTTAAATCGGTACATGAATAATAAAATATACCAATATAAAGCATTTTGTGTGACAAAATTACTACTAAATAATTGTTTTATTGATTTCGCTGAAAATGTTGTGTCTAATGCATGAATAATGACTTTTGTATATAGTTCGAGCGGGCGAAGCCGCATGTGGGTTGATATTATGAATTCAAATTTGTATCTGTAGTATATTATCTAATACCTCTGACATTAATAAATAATTTGCTCAGTTTCAATTTAATCCTGCATCATTAATATGCATTAGAGGAGCGCTGGCAAATTAAATATTATTCAATAAATGTTACAATTTATCTTAAAGGACAGCGTGGCACTTCATGGGAACTGACATTTTGTTAAAATGACACACAAAGAAAACAAACAGAGAATTTGCATTGAAATTTAAAGATTACGTATATTCATAACGAAGAGATAAGTGAGGCCAGTAGTGGCGTAGTGGCATATAGTGTGATTTTAAGCGCCACTGGTCTTGGGTTCGGTGGATGATAATGAAAACTATTCAATACAAAAGTAGCAAACACTTGTGAAACTTTAATAAAAATATCTACCTACCTACATATTTTTTTTCTTTTTTAGCTTCCTGCATGTAGCAGGGTAGGCAGAGGGAGCCTAGTAAGGAGATACTGCGTTCCTCATTTTCCGCCAAAACCTGGCATTGCGTGAGCAGCGCCTGTCCTCGACTCCAGATCGAAGAAATGTAAATATTAATTATTTTCAATACCTTAGTTTGTAACCACAAGGCACTAGGCGGAAGATACACATTCATATTAAATTACAAGCTGTTTTTATAATAAACCGCTTGTACAAATATTCTCTGAGCGTTATGTTCTCCAAACTAAAATACGAGTATAATCGCCGTTGGCATGGAGAACGCATAAATGTTATTAGGAATTCAGCTCTCGATTGACTTCGCAAGTATTTGCGGCCCGCTAGAGGTAAACGTTCCTGGACATTAGTTTTTTGAACCTACAAGACGGTAAATATTGTAGAATTGTGTTTTTTTATTAAATATACCTACATTTATATAGACAATTAAATAGTTTGAACAAAAAGGTTTAGGTAATTAATTGTAATATTAACATTAAACGAGTATTTCGACGGTCTCTAGGTAAAATATCGAAAGTGAACAATCGCAAATATTTTAATTGCTCTTTTCAACTAGTAAGAAGTGTAATTTAAATGAGATTTTTTTTTTTATAATTATGCGTTTTTAGGCGTTTTCGTAACCAAAAACCACAGTTGTAGTGCAAAATAACAAAAAACGAAAAAATTATAATCGTTCACTTTTGATATTTTTTCTAGGGACCCTCGAATTAACATTCGTTTCACGTTAATATTGCAATTATTATTCTTAAATAATTTATATGTCTAAATAAATTTATAGTTATGTCTAAATAAATGTATAGTTTAATAACTTTTATCTCAAGGTGACGACCGCAATATACAGCGATGTTTTCTATCAGCCATCAAGTCTGCCTTTTGCACATACACTTGTACCTGATTTACGCAAAAAAAACCTATACAAGTATATATATCCATAACTTCTTCTTTTTCTTCTTCAATTTCGATTATTGAGGTCATTGTGGTTTAGTGGGGCATGTCCACGCGATGGTTGTGGATTCGATCCCTTTTTAATGAATTCAAGACGCAAAGTGTCTTAACACTGGATTCTCTTTGCAGATCCTGTTATGTGTGGGGCAAAGAAGCGTTTAATATATTTTTCGTCGTCACTGTAAGTAATACAATTTCGTTCTTCTAACTTTATCTATTACTTGAAGCACTGATGAAGATATTAAAACTAATACCAATAACTTAAAGTTTTTACCAATTTTAAAAAGGAGGAGATCGACGTTTTTTGCTAAAATCAACCAAAATAAAAAATATATATACACAGACGATGTTTCGGTTTCTTCATTTTGTATTGGGGATACATTGACAAGAAATATATACACATAATACATATTGACTAAAAAAAATTAAAAAATTTAAAAAAATACAGTCGAATTGATAACCTCCTTTTCTTACAGAAGTCGGTTAAAAATCACAATAAACTATTGATGCGGGAATGAAGGTCCATATTCATCAATATCAATTTAATTCGATCATCAATTTCAATCATTGGATGTTCAAAATTTCCGTAGCCGCCATTGTGGCTGCGACGTCCAAAAGCTGTGTTGAGTATCATATGATAAAAAATAACAAAAAATATGCCTTGGCTTATAAAAATAGCTTATAAATATTTTACTTTTGGCTTCATGCAAACAGCCTGGTTAAGGCAGATGGAACATAGTGTTAAGACACTCCGTTGTCACTTTTCAAGCGAATTCTAAAGGTATTGCGTGTTGAATGGTAGAAATCAAGAACGAAGAAATGAAATAAATTAAAAATTCCTCGAGTAGAAACCCACAACTTGTGATGTCACACTTTGCATTGCGTTTCACGTCGCGTCTGGCCTTTATAAATATATATTTATTTTACATTTTAAGATTAAAAATGTTTAACACAAAGAGGAATAAACGTTTTCTCTTGGAAAGTTTGAAAACCTCACTGTCTTTAATTGCCTTTACCTAGCTTGAAGCACTTAGGTGTTTTTTTAATCAAATATTTCACTTATATACTATATATCAATATAAATAAATATAATTGGAAAACCCACAAATGCGTGTTAATTTTAAATTGTAAATATTTTATAATATTTATTACGAAGCAATTCATTCGTATATCCGATAAGCTTATTTTATGATATTGATTTGGCACACTGCCGGGCCGCACATCAAAGAATAAGAACATTATTTATTTGAATTATAATTCTATAATTGAAACTTAATACCTACTAACCAATAAATGTAAGTTATATATATATATATACTAGTGGACCCGAACGCGGCTACGCCCGCTTGAACTATACGAATATTTATTAAATATATTTATGAAATTTTTATCACTTTTCAATAGAGGGATGCGTTAAGCAAGCTCATCATTACGGGTGACGTTTTCTAACAACAAACTTTGCAAATCGTTGCTTAGCAACGGTTGCTATTAACATGGCGGAATAAATTGCATGTCAAATTAATAAGTATTTTAATATATTGGTATATATCGAAAATATTACAAATATGAGAAAAAAAGTATCCTATGTTTATCCCGAGACCCTCAAGTATCTCTATATGAGTATTTTATCACAATTAAATTAGCGGTTTGGCCCTGATTGCGTGAAAGACAGACAGACAGAATTACTTTCGAATTTATAATATAGGTATGGATATATAATAGCTAGAAGACTCGTTTATTTTCTCCATCAATTAACAGTATTATATAGTTCCTTCTAAATAATTTTGACTCCAGAAGTAAATAAGAAATGACTCCAGAAATAAACACCAGAAGTGAATGTAAATGAATGTGCCTAATAACGAAGTAGAATACTTGTTTACTTCTAGGAAATGAATGTGTTTGCTTTCAAAGAGAACTTCAATTCCGAATAAGAAACTATACTTTTGTTTTGTACATTTAAGAAAATACCTACATTTTTACACCCCTACAAGTTCTGAACTACACGTGTAACTCCTTAGATATTATGCTAATGTTACCAGTGTTAAATATTTTGTTGTATACGAGTATATAAAAATACTAGGCACTCAAACGCGGCTTCGCTAGCTTAAATTTACTTTTTATATTATAGCTAAAGAATAAATTATTATTTTTAATATTTTCGTTCGTATTTGTATTATGTGATATTTTCCACTTTCATTAAATAATTGGTATCTCCAACTAAGACACAATGTACCGAAATGAGTACCAATTGTACAAAAAGTCGTCAAAAAACTAAACTTTGAGAAGTAGATGATAAAATTTAAAAAAAACCGGATAAGCGCGAGTCTGGCTTGCCCACCGAGAGTTCCGTACACAAAAATGGGAGCCTTTTCTGAAATTCAGGCTTAGCTTAGCCGGAACCCTTTCATCTGATACCTCACTTAAACTAGCTGTTTTAATACAACAAAGTATTATGAGGGTTCCTTTTTCCCTTAGAAGATACAGAAACCTAAAAATAATTTAATTATTTCTTATTTACTTAACCGTACAAGAAACTGAGATAGGATTCAATAAATAAAGACATATTTGACGTATATCTCCCTAATATCCGATATATTTGTGTTTATCATTTTCTAATGAACAAGATGTGCAGACAAACACACGAACTGAGTTTCTCTTTGACCGACCTCGCACATTGAATCTGATTCATGTAAGTTCGCTAAAACTAATATTTTGATAGCTATTACTCAACGGGTAAGTAATTTGCCGACACGCTGTCCAGACTCCGGCCAGATCTTGTACAGATAGCAAAAAAAATTCAAACTATCACTATAGACGTTCTATATTATATATCAATAACATATAATTTAACGATGTTTTATAAACATTACAAGATATATAGAGTTTTCTTTATTTATTTTTTAAAACTGCAAAGAAGTGTTTTTTTTTTAAATGTATTTAATATTTAATCTGCCGACTGTACGATACGATTATAGTTATCAGTTCTTGGAAAAATAACACAATACAGCTTGCCTCCTGTTAAAAACAAATCGTAAATCGCTACTGTTTCTCCGATGTTAAAGAGCACGTACTATGTTTAAATTACATATACAAGTACTGTATACAGTTACTTTGAACAATAATTATTATAATTTAGGTGGATTATGCTAGTATTTAATCTAGTGAAGCGTGACAGGTTGTAGGTTCGATTTCCACTCGGGGAAATAAAGTGGAAAGGCAAATCGTGGCGTTAAGTTCCGCTCAACACGCAATGCCTCCAGAATTCCGCGGAAAATAGAACACGCAGTGCCTTAGCACTCGGTTTCCTCCCCTAGTAATAATAAGATAATTCCATTTAATATATAGGTGTTATTTTAAAATTACCTATTTAATATATATGAATATACCCATATTATAATATCTGAGGGATACTTACGCAAAGTTAAAAGCATATATAAGTATTTTTTAGGGTCACAGCAGGGTAGGCAGAGGCAAGCTAGTGTTAGACACTCCGTTCTCCATTATCCACCGAATTCTGGTGGCATTTCAAGTTGAGTGATGAAAGTTAACGCCTCGCTTCACCTTTACACTATAGCGAAGAAAATGGAAACATTAATTAATTCATTTTCTCAAATGGGAATCGAATCCAAAACCTGGCCTCACCTTAGGTACTTTTATTGTTTGTAAATCTTAAATAATAAACCTAATTACACGGTTTGCCTTGCACACACACATATAATTTAAGGCAATATGTGAGCAAGTTATGAGACCTTACAAAATCCGTTAGGCATATTTTCTGTATTTATTTACTCCGTGACTCACGTGCTTTTACAACTGTATATCGTAATATTTATTATGAAGGAAAAGTAATTATTTTTTCAAAAGGTTTTTTTTTAATCATCAAAATAAGTATTATATAAATTCTTTTTATTTCGAACTTATTTTTAGTAATTTGTTTAGATAGATTTATTTAAATGAATAGTTGTTAAATTTATTTATGATAAAAATAACGTACACTTTAAAAACATTTTTTTAGCTGTATTAAAATAAAATTCACTGTTTTTCGCGCTTTAATTCAAATAAAAATCAGCTTCATGTTGTATCCCGCACACAGCAGGGTAGGCAGAGGCAACCTAATGTTAACACTTTCCGCCGTATTTTTGGAGGAACTCAAAGCCAGACTTATTGCCTTAGTGCCAGAACGAAGAAATGTAAATATTAATAAATAATAATTCATTCGGGAATCGAATCCACAACCGTCACGTTACAGTCAAACCCTTGTGCCCCTGGGCTACTACAGCCTCAAATTTAAATATTTTCCTTCATTTTAATATTTATATCTATAGCTATATATACAATAAATACCAAGTAAAGTCGGTAAAAACATAACAAGCTAGCACCGGGATCAACTGGTACTTCTATATCCACGCTACATACTTCCGTACGCGTATCGTGTAAAGATTAATGGCACAGCTTTTGGCCGGCCTCCAGCTAAACAATCAGCCGTTTTAAAACATACAAATACGAACAAAATTTATTATATTCATACCATCTTTTTAATACTTATTCGCTCTTATTTCATTTAATGTATAAACCATTATTCGTCCGTCTGTTTATATTCTGTGAAATTATAACTCAAGAACTCAAGAACTATAGATGAAATCGGGTTTGTTATGTGAGAATTCTAGCTGCTGGTATCTGTTCACGACGATCTTGTACTTCTATTGGTCTTTGAACTACGGTAGCGTTGTTTACTTGTCATCTCTTAGCAACAAATGGTATTTATGTAGGTATTTAATACTTCAATCCTTCTAATATTTTAATATGTGAGGATGGATGTTTGTTCCACTTTAACGCAAAAACTACTGAACGTATTTGGAATAAACTTTATTATTTTTAATCGATTAAAGTTATTAGAATAACATATAGGCTACAGTTTATGTTGAGATTGTATATAATTTGGCTATAATTTAACAATTAATTTGAGCGGGCGAAGCCGTGTGATGGTCGCTAGTAATTTATAATGCTTTTGCCTGATTTAGTCAGTCTAAGGTTTCCGATCCCAAAGGTAAGCTGCATATTCTTCTAACAACGCAGTGAGGCATTCAATTGACTTTCACAATTCAATATTAAATATTCAATATGAATATATTGGTCAATAATTAAGAATTAATAAGTTTATTCATTCTTAAAAACAAGTTATTTACCAATTTTAATGAAATTAAGAAAAAATGACTTAATGAAATTCGAAACAAATTTAACAGCAGATTCAACAGGTGAGCTCTATTTCACTACAATTGAGATTTTATATCGAAAAATATTTACATTTATACACATTTAATGTCTTTCTGTCAATATTTTATCTTCATTCTGTATCTTGCATACATCTGGGTAAGCACAAGGAATCTAGTATTAAAACACTACGTTCTTCATTTTCCGCCGAATTTTAGAGGTATTACGTGTTGAGTGCCGAAACTCAACGCCGCCTTGACACCAGCGAAGAAATGAAAATATTAATTTATATATATTTTTTTTAATGGGAAATGAACCCACAACCTGTAGCGTTTACATTGTGACCCTGCGCCACGACTGGTCTCAACCTTATCTTAAATAATCCTTATCTTTTTAATTTATTTAATTAATTGAGTCAAGAAACTCAACAATCAAGAAACTACTCAAATAAAACCTTATTTACAACTAAATAAAGATAACCCATAGATAGTAGTAACCAATATATTGCATAAAAAATAGAAAAATTAAAAATAAATCTATTATTAATACTTTCCGATTAGACGAGCTTTATAGTGGTCGTAGGTTGAAATCCGAATGAGCCCGTGACATTGTCAAGGCCGCCGGCGCCTGCCTCGGTCCGCGCTACGCAGCTATGGCAAAGCTGTGCTTACACACTACGTGTTTGTAGAAATTTTATTTATATTAAAAATGTTTTTACTATTTATATATATTTTTTCGGTTACATAATAATAAACTAATATAAAATACTAATTTAGAATTAAACAAATTAAATATGATTTTAATTAACGAACTGAAGTTTTTATCTAAAAAAAGTAGTATTTTCTGTTATTTCTATATATTAAAGGCATATAATATGTATAAAGGCATGTAATATTGCATATTCCAATTGAGGCCAGTCACGGCTGAGAGGCACAAGCGTATGACTGTAAACGCGACAGGTCGTGTGTTCGATCCCACTCGAAGAAATTAAATATTTAATATTTACATTTCTTCACTCTGGTGTTGAACGAGGCGAAGTGCAGCACTGAACTCCACCACTTCACATAAAATACTTTTAGAATTTAACGGAAAGTAGAGAACGAAGTGTCTTAACACTACGCTTCTGCCTACCCTGCTACAAGCGGGATAATGCGTGAAAATAAAAAAAATAAAAAAACAACGAATAACCATAACCACTAATGTAACAGTACAATGCATCGGGCGTTGCATAAGCCAGCGAATACGTTGCGCAAACAGCGTCCGGGTATCGTAACGGTGCGGGCAAGCCGGAATGCCGTACTGCCGAACTGATGCGTCTGCCTCTTGCCTCATCCGCTACCATCACTTGGACCACTTACCATTTACCTCTCAATCAGTGGAGAATTTATAGTGATTATGGGATATTTTGAACTTATATAATTTGTATGGCATAGTTTAATTTGCTTTATAAGAATAAGCAGTGTAGGCAGAGGGAACCTAATGTTAAGACATTCCGCTTCTCACTTTCCGCGGAATTTTAGAAGCGGATTAAAACGCCGCGCTCCAGAGCAAATAAATGAAAATATTAAATATTTCACTTACTGGAGTAGAAATCGAACCCACAACCTGTCGCGTTTGTAGTCACAAGCCTGTGCCCCTGCGCTGCAACTGGCCTCCATCTTTATAATAAAAATAAGTTATTTAATAGAAATATCTTAAAACGAAAAAACCACTAAGTATTTACAAATTCAAACTTATAATTATTTTCTTTAACCACGATATAAATAATTGAAACAGACCAATTGAATAAACTAAAATAGTGAAACTTAAATAATAAACAAAATGTCACAATTGTAGGTGGGTACTTGTATTTTCTAACGACGGTAGTTCCGTAGTTTTAATTAAAGAGTTGTTCCATTTTGCCTTTAATTTGGCAGTGGACAAACAAAATGGCGGTTGCCAACTTACCACTACATGAAACTGCCGAACTAAGTATTGTCGCTATTGCATAAATTACGGTTTCAGTACATTGCTCATTAAAAGATGAAAATTTATAATTAAATCTATTTTTAAAGTAGAACGTAAAAATTAAAACAAAAGATGAGGCCAGTCGTGGCGTAGAGGCACAGGTGACTAAATGCGACGCGGTTGTGGATTCGATTCCAGCTCGAAAATGAAATATTTACTATTTCCACTTTCTTCACTCTCATGTCGAAGCAAAGTGCGGCGTTAAGTTCCGCCACTAAATGAACGGAGTATGGGGAGTGTCTTAACAGGTAACCGGTAAGGCTCCCTCTGCCAGCCCTATTGTCTGCGAGATACAGCGTGAAGCTGTTTTTGTTTAATAATTGCAAATGCTTAATAAAATGAATGAACTAATCGCCCATTACCACAGCGTATTTGAAGTACTAAATATACTAATAAAAATAATAAAATTGTATTTTCTAACATCAAATGTGATTTTACATAAGATCAATTTCAATTTTTACTAAAAATAAACCTTGGTTTTAACTCTAAAGGATCAAACAATATTTAAAAAAAAGGATTTGTTAATACATAAACTTTTCACAGATTTACCTATTATACAATAGGGATAATACGTGAAAACCAACGAGACTTTCTCTTAATCGCGCATGTTATATAATCAATTATAAAGTTAGATACTTTCAATAAGCCTAAAATCCTCTGATTTAAATTAGAGTTGATCCGATTTAGGTGTTACAAACGGCCAGAACACGATACAAATAGCTTCACGCTGTATCCCGCAGCAGGGTAGACAGAGGGAACCTAGTGTTAAGACCGTTCCCCACTTTCAGCCGAATTCTGAAGGCATTGCGTGTTGAGTGGCAGACCCCAATGCCGCGCTTTACTTCGAGAATATAAAATATAAACGTAAATAAATATTTCACTTCCCCAAGTGGGAATCGAACCCACAACCGTCGCGTTACAGTCAAACGATACAAATAGGTTACTCTAATAAATAATTATAAATTATTGGATCGCTGTGCCGATCCCTAGTACCGTTAATAGAATCTTAAACCTTAACGTTCAATTAGTCACCGTCGGTCACGGTACTAATATTGCGCTACTATTACAAGATAAAGATGGGGAACTCGTACTATACGTTATATTATCTCCGTATAATACAAGAGAAATTTGTTGGAGTTAAGTCCTCGACCTGATTCCAGGTGTCATCCTGCATTTTATTATATTTGAAGTTAGGAGTATGAGCTTCCTGATCCTAAGATATGTAGTTAATAGTGGTTTTTATTGAAATTTTATTTTTATTAACAGCGTGTTTAAAATTAAAAAGTTTTTTTTATTTATTACTTATTTTTTACTTATAATTTCATTATTTTTTTATTATTACAGACTACCTGACATAACTCTATGTCTTATTTTATCTGAGTAGACTTAAGAAGTATGTGATCATGCTGGAAAACATTATGTCCATAATCCATAGATTGTTTTGTATGCTTTACTTTCATTTGCTAACGACACGCCCGGGGCTTCGCCCGCTTGAACTTTAATTTACTAATCTACTTACCTTTTTTTTTGTAATAATTTTATGAAAAATATCGTTACAATTATTTATAGTATTTCATGTTGTCAAACAACATTTTTTAAAATTTTTCTTTTTTATTTATAAACCGATTGGAATAAATAAATAAATAAATAAAAATATTAAAAATAAAACAATTACTAATTTTTTGCCAAATATGAAGCTTGCCAAATTACAATATTGAGAACTGCAATCAAATCGGTTAAGCCATTTCTGAGATAAGCGTGAAGAAAGGCACAGACAAACAGACAACATTTTTAAAAATCATTATTCTCCTTCTGTAACGTTATTAAATGCCACCAATACTGTTCTCATATATATCATAGATTTTAATATAAGTAAGTATACGAGTAGATTATGTAAATTCTACATAACCAGTTTGAGAAGTTTAACAAAGTCATAACAGTTGCCAGGAACGTTGTTTCTGAATTTCATCGAACTCGCACTCCAACTAAAATGTCCATCTTGACCTAATTACTGGGAGCTTATACAACTTCCTTTTACTAAGTTAAGCTTTAATGTTCATAACACGTGGAATTTCCATAGCAATGAATAAGGCAAGCTAAAGCATAATATATTTACATAATATGTAGGTTCTAGTAGGGTAGGCAGAACAGCGGAACTCAACGCCGCGCTTTGCCTTAGTATCAGTGCGAAGAAATGCAAATATTATTAAATAATATTTCATTCCTTTGTATTCCATTTATTGAATCGAACCTACAGCATAAATATTAAATAGTCAATTTATTAAAAGAAAAATAAATATTTTCACACAGAATCCGTTTTTCGAGAAGAATTAGAATTTCTTACCTTTACTTATTTTAGCGCTTACTTTTCTATTAACTATATATACTTGAGACTCAAATGAAGCTTAAGTTTTTTAATATTATAGCCAAAAAATAATATTTTTTAAAAATATAATCATGTCTTTAAAAAAGATCTCATATATCTCTTTCTCTAAGAATATGTGTATTTCATGATTATCGGTTGAGTAGTTTTGGCGTGAAAGCATAACAAACAAACTTACATTCACATTTAAGTATAATATTAGTAATAGTTATATAAACCGACAGATATTATAATAGCAATTTAATCAAAACAATATGCATAAAGGATATTAAATGGGATCCTGTAATAGCGATATCGTGCACAAAATTGACTTTAAAAAGTTTAAATTATTCATTGAACTTACGCAACATTCGAAGGTGTAAAATACCTTGTAATCACCGGAAACACGTCACTTTTAGCTCCAGCTACTCCAGCTCCTCGTTTTTAGCATATATTACCATGATGTTTAGCATATAAGGGATTTAAAATAAACCTCGTTTCCTGTATTTATCAAATGTAGCGGAAAAAACAAATTTCGCATTCAATATGGTTCCTAATGAAGCACGCGATCATCGGAAGCTGTGTTACGTTGTTTGGTGTTAGCTTTTGATAATATTATTTTTTTATATTTTATATTTATAAGGAATTTAAAGGTAATATAAATATATTATGATAATAGGGTTCTGAACCATCCTGCGTGTTATTAAGGGAGAATACTATAAAAACAAATGGTTATTATGTAGATATAAAATGTTTTCATTAAATAACATTATTCTTTTTATTGAGCACTTGTTGTTCACATACTTTCATTTTAAATTGCAACAAGTAACTTACATAAATATCAATTAAAAAAAAATCACCTTCACACTGTATCCCGCATACAGCCGGAAATTAGTGTTAAGACACTCCGTTCTTGACATTCAGCTGAATTTTTCGAGGCAGTGTGTGGTAGGTGGTGGAACTCAACTTCGGGCTTTTTACCTTAGTGCTACTTCTAAAAATCAAAAGAAAAATTGTAATATGTACTGCCAATTTCACAAATAATTATAATTTTTAAATGTCTAAAACATCTGTTTCCATTGTAAAAATAAAAGCTAATCCGACAGTCTATTCGACATTGACAGACATATAAATAAGCCTTCAAGCAACTTGCAATACAAAATATAAATCGAATATTCAAACCGGAGCGAAGGAAAGACGTTAGAAATGCAGTTCCAGTGGCAACTTGTAAAAGCTTCGTTTTTTTTATTGCAATTCCGTGGCATAACGTTTCCTGAACATTGTGAATGAATCTTAATAAATCATATGAAAACATCAATAAATCTTTAACGTTCAAGACATCTTTTACGTTTCTGCAACTTTTTACATTTTAAGTACTTGTTCTGGTTGAATAAAATGTTCTTATTTAAGAAATGTCTCTATTATTCGTTGGGAATTTACAAAAATAGCAATACAGATAATAAAACACCAGCTACATGCTGTATGCCGTATACAGCAGGATAGGCAGAGGGAATGTAGTGTTAAGATACTCCGGTCTCTACTTTCCACTGAATTTGTCCGAGACACTGCGTGTTGAGTGGTGGAACTCTTCGCAGGCCTTTTGCCTTTTAAAAATCTTTCATTCTCATTTTAAAAATATATATCTTGTTTTTTAAAAAAGAACAAGTCGGAAGTGAAATGGAAAAGCTATTACATCATTCTTTCAGTTGTGAGTTGTGACTACCGGCAACAGAGTTCTGCACTTGAAATTGAACTTATTTTGACGCTTCTTATTTATAGAACAATAATAAGAAATTTAATCTACATTATGTGTAGTTTCTGTTACGTAATTAACACCATAGTTTAGGAATTAAACATATTCCTTGTAATACAAGATATAATTAGTCTCGTTTTCTTGATATAAAAATATCTGATGAGAAGAGACAGAAGAAATAATTGTCTGGAATATAAAGATTCCAGTATAACTCGCATACATTTACAGATATATGAAGAAAAAATATAATGATATTCTCCCTTTGTCAAAGTGCAGAAAAAATGCACATTAAAAAAAGCTTAATATAATATATATATTTTTTTTTATTAGCTTCAGGCTCTATCTTCAGCAAGGAAGCGAGAGAGATTAAAGCACCAAACTCTATAGTCTCTACATACCTCTTTCGCCACCACTGTTAGCAAAGCAATCTTACATACACTTCACGGGATTAACGCCTTTTTAAATTCCTCTAGTTTCAATGACCTGGGTTCCCAAAAGTCAAGAGGCCTTTCAGGGCCTCTCTTACCTCTCTTACTTAAATACCCCTTATAAATATATTACTATGATATACAATACACATTTCAATTTCATCTGAGAGCTTGTACTGCCATACAAATGTTGCTATATTTGGTTTTCAGTAAACAACACTAACCGCACTTGCTAATTACGCCAATCCCAATTCGCCAATATTAGATAACGTCCTACTTTACACGTAATGAATTAACTTTGTTAGTATTGTTAGATGCCAACTACAGTAAATGTAGTATTAATACAAATGAAGTTCAAATATTTAAATACTAATATCTTCATAAAAGAAGAAGAAAAAGAGAGAAGTGGAAATTATTTAATGTCTTTTTCGCTTTACGCTCATACCGCACATTGTAGCGAATTTAGAGGGAAAATGGAAATCTAAGTGTCAAGACACTTCCAAAACAAATCTAGAGGCATTCCGTAGCGGTACACATTGACGACGGATCTGAACGTCGCTCTCTTCTTCGACTCCAGAGCATAATGAAAATATTAAATTTTTAATTTCTTGGAATGGGAATCGAACCAACAACCTATCGCGATTAAACGTTATGAAGCTAATATCAATTCAGATACTTCTATCTTAATTCCAATAATTCTATAACATTTTTTTACACTTTCTAAATCATTGTTTACAGAAAACAATGGTATCTAGAAAAAGTTCACGCATATTTTAATGCTATTTGCAAACAGACTGTGAGTCAGTCAGGTCACGAGTCCACCATCGAGTAAAACAAGTCAAATTCACATTTATTTCCACCATCGTGATTCATTGACACGCTCGAAAGAAAAAAACCTTTTCCTGGGTGAATAGCAAAGAGGAAACGAGAAGCCCGATCATTTTTTTTCGATTCGCTATAAAAACTTGCACCTTGATGACTCAAGTATAAGAGATTTCATAGAATGCGTCAAATAAAATTTAAAGCTTCTCCTCCTATACTCGTTAGCTTGTGTAGGCTTTCTTTTTATATACACCACTAAGATGCTTGGTGCGTGAGTCATGTTAATATTTATTAAATTAAAGTTTATACTTAAAAATATTGGTTAATATTAAATTAAATTAAATCAGCTTTGTGCTGTTTCTCCCACACAGCAAGGTAGGCAGAGGAAACCAAGTGTTAAGACACTCCGTTCCCCACTTTCAACAGCATTGAGTTTGCCTCGACACCAGAGCGAAGAAATGAAAATGTAAATATAAATAAATATTTAATTTCCTCGAGTGGGGATCGAACCCACAACCAGTCGCGTTTACTGGGCCACGACTGATCCTGATTACCTTTAAAACATTAAAATTGATTTGAAATAAAGCTTCTATTAGAGTAAAATTTTCAATAGCTGTGCAACAAATAAGACCATTGCTCCGAATATTAAGCAACAGGTAACTGTTTACATACTTGCTAACCCTGACCTAAATACTTGTTATGGATTTGTAAGCCTTTGTCAGTATTGTTTTGGTACTTTTTAAGCATTTAGTAAATATGATACCATGTCATCCAAACATACTACTATTAATTAAAATAAACCAATTATAAATGTAATTCCCGGTAACTCTTATTATAAATCATCTTAATATAGATCATATAAAATCTATCTACGCTTCACACTTTATCCTGTACATAGAAGGAACGTTGGAATTTAGTGTTACCACACACCGTTCCCATTAGGACACTACCGTTCCCCACTATATTACCACTAACATTTTTTTGGAAAAGAACCAAATTGGTACATTGGCATTTTAAAAACCGCTTACATCTTACAAATGTTAAGATTTGTTTTGAAAATATGGTTCACGTGACCTTTTGTTATTATTCCATTCTTCAAGTTGCTAGCGCGTGCAACACTTATGAGTGTTCTATCGAAGTGCATTTAATGAGGTTAGCTCCTCCTTCATAGCGGAAAATGGATATACCCTATAGATTTACAACCTACAAGTATTTATAAGTATTGGAAAACACTTTAACTTTACTGCGCCTGTATTATCACTATGAAAATATTTTATTATTATGAACTTAGCTTCTACATTAAATTATAAGTTCGATTTGATCGTTTTATAAAAAATCCAGGTCCTCCTGGTGCAGTGGGTTAGCTTTGGACTGTAACCGCGACGGTTTTGGGGTCCTCTAGGGAATAAATTATTTTATTATCTCTGCTCTAGCAAGATAAGGAGCGGCTTTGGCTGGAATTTGGATGAAGAGAGGAGAACAGAATGTACTTAACACTAGATTATAGGGTATACCTATTTTACGTGACAAGCATAAAGCTTAATTATAAAAATATTGTAAAATACAATCAAAACTTCAATATTCTATTATAAGGCGTTGTTTCCGTTAAGATGTGCCTGACTGCGCACAGTGGTTCTGGGTTTGTACCTTTTCCTACTCAAGGAAATATTTATTCTAATTAACTAGAGATAAAAGATAAGATAAGAAATGACAAAGGAATATAAAGTTACAAAACGTATTTAAATAGCGGGACGGGCCGATACTATAAAATGCATTGTCAAAGCAAACCGGCTAAAGAAAAATAACTTAATTAAGTACATTTATGTCTCAATTTATTTTTAAAGGCCATATCTATGTAAAAAATTAAAATTACAACCAATTCAATAAAAACAAGTAGTAATTTTATCGAAGCAAATATTACAGATTCATAAATAAAAAAAAGTTATATTTGTATGATAAATTTCTATGAAGCAAACACTAAATGTTAAGGGAAAGGTTGCCTAATACACTTTTGAAAACTGCACGACTACTAAAACGATGAAACTATTTTTAGAAAAAAAAAATTGTTTTCGATTCTGTTACATTCATAAATATCCCCAATATTCTCATATATCTTCCATGTACAGACAGCGACCACTTACAATTTTATTATTAGTATAGAATAGATATGCATTACAAAAAATAAAAATACTTATTTTAAAATTATAATAGCAACTGAGCACGTGTTAACGACAAAACCGCTCAATGTCGATGACTAATGGTTAACCATGTGATAATGATGCGTGTAGAATAGCGGCAAGCATACTAACGCTAACTTAAAAATTCCTATAAACTTTAAGGATATTGAAGTAAAGCTTTTCAAGTAGACACTGCAAATATGATCTTAAGTACATATTCGTATTTCAGTAAATATTTTTTTACAAAAAAACCGACTTTCGACAGTAAACTATGCAAATTTACTTACTTATGTGACTTATGTGATTTTCTCATGGGTGTCATTGTTAGAACTGGACCAAATTAAAATGGGACCACACGAGAAGGACTAGTTTTCAAATAAAAAAATGATTATGAAAATCGGTCCATCTAGGTCAAATGAGATGTGATCCAAATTTTGAGGTAACAAACAACAAAAAAATACAGTTGAATTGGGAACCTCCTTCTTTTACAGAAATCGGTTAAAAATGGACATTTTATAATGTTTATAAAAAGGGTTAATATAAAGAGTACATAGAGAATACGCCTTGGCAGCAAGTCACCCGTATCATGGCACTGCAAGAGCACGCTGCGCTAACGCACGTCGACACGTGCGCGGAGTGCGATGTCACGTGTCCCGCAGGAAGTTTCAACTTAGAGTAAGTTCATCAAAGAGTAAAGTATATTTCGTAAATTTAATTTATATTTTTTAATACTTTTAGTATCTAATGAAGATTTAATAATTGGTGCCAAGTAAAACAAATAGGCTTAGTAATTAGATATTGTAGTAAGGTTGTTGTATCATTAGTTTGACACCGACTTCAAAATTATAAAATACTTATTTAATTATTTTTGTTTAACTAAATTAAAATAAGTGTTACTTTTTGTTAAGTTTTTTTTTTCTTTTTAGTCCCTTAATTTTTTATTTTACGATTTCAATTGTTCTAAAATATTCTTTAGTAGATCTTAAAATAATACTTCCTAATAAAAGGTAACTGCTGTCAATCGATAAGGAATTCCTTCGACTGCCCATAGTCGCCATTATAATGCGAAATGGCACTTATAGCCCATATAAGAGTAAAGTTCTCTCATCAATATAAATGAATTAGGTCCAAAACAAAAAGGACTACGAAAGAAAAAAACTGTAAACAGTGGAGAAGTTTTCCTAAGTGTCCTTGTCCTCATTATCAGACTCCTAATGACAAACAGTCACAAACATCTAGTTATATTTGTTTCATGTGTGCAATAAAGTATATTCTATTCTATTCTATGTTATGTAAAGATCCCATTCTGAAATTCTAGAGTTGAACATCGTCATGTTCGACTACGACAGTTACTTGACCATAACGACGTTACGTTAAAAATTAAAGAGTTCTGTTCCTTTTTCATGAACCCCACAATCAGAACCTAACCAAACTTTCATCAAACTACCCTTGAAGTGCATCGTTTCCAATAAAAAAAGAATCATCAAAATCTTTTGGAGTGATATTGATTTATAGTCGTCCACTTATCGCGCACATACTTAATACAAATTTAAGATTCATGTGGGTTTCTCATGGATTGTATATTCACAACTGAACTAAATTAAAATGAGACCACACGGGAACACAAACAAAATCGATACACTCAGTCGAATGAAAGAACAGTCGTAAAAAATACAATTGAATTGAGAACCTCCTCCTTTTATTAAAGTCGGTTAAAATGTACATATGTGTCCCAACAGTGTCGATTCGCAAAAGGAATTTATTAATATAAATTATATAAAAGGCACCGCAAACATTCCTTCTTAAATTGGCGACTATAAGTCTTAACCAGGAAAAGGATGATAGGTTCAATGTAAACTAATATAAAAATATATGGAACGTACACAATATAAATAAGTATATAAAAGTAAACTTAATTTATCATCGGTAGTAAAATGCTATAATAAAAAATGAAAGCTCTATGTCCGTTTCAAAACTAACCATAACTTCCTGTCAGTGTTCCCTAAGCAATAGCTTACATTCCATTTATGGGCAAATGATCCATTATACGGTCCGCAATACTTATTGATTATTCTAAATTAAATTTATAAAATAAATGTAAAATGAAAATAATTAAATACAATTTAACTAAATATTGAAAAACACAATTATTTTTTTTATATTATTGTTGTTGTTGTTGTTGTTGTTGTTCTTTAATTATGGCGATCCGAGCGTGCCAGTTCAGCACTAATCACTTCGCCAATGTCACGTTGAATGGAAAACACACAAAGGAGAATGTAATTTTTTTTTATAACTTTTATCTTTCATAAGTAATTGATGACATTGACATCTGTCATTATGCAATAAAACAATAAAGGATTCATAAATAAAAATCAGTCGATGATATTTTTAAGATGTTACAGACAGACATACATATTATACATTCATACACATTACAGAACGAAGAACAGAACCCAGGAAATGTGAAAAAAATTGCCCTTGACCGGAATTTTTATGAAAGCTTGATGAAGAACCATATCCTTAAATGTAATACGAAGTAATAAAACTTTATTATGAAATATATCTCGCGTACAAGAAATCATTTACGACATTAAATCGAGTCCCTTGTATCACTCCGGCCAGTTTATTTGTCATTAAATCAATTGGTGTAATGATGTTCATGTTTATACTATTCATTTCATTGGTGATACGGCGGTTGCCTCATATTTATGTTTTTTAAGCACAGAAGGATGGTTTTTCAAAAAAAAAATACCTATAATCTATGGACATAGTAAAGAAATGTTAAAATTTGTAATTATTAATGTTAGATTTTTTTCAAATTGACGTAAAATATGCACATAATTAATTAAATAAAATTAAAATATCTTTGACCTTAATTTTGGCTGAAATGATTTATCAAAGCTATTTGAGAATATCAAGGTGTTAATTTATTTTTATTTCTTGTACTATGGTATTTATTTTCTATCATTTTCTTTCATCGTGTTTGAATACTTTTGCGGACATATATATTTTCATAGATACATATGTACAATACATATAAACTAAGATGCAGTGTTAAAAATGTCTGCTGTATTCATAACGTCTCGAGGGGTCCCAAGATATAAATTGCTCTTAATGCTCTTTTTACAGCTGATGATGGAAGGCAGTATTCCAGGACAAAATTAAATGTAAATAAGGTAAGTGGGTCGAGTTGTTTTAAAATCCATAAACTATCTTACTTTTCATCGGGTTCAATAGAAGGTCATTATGGTTTGTTTAGAGCAAAGTAGGCGAAAAGAATGTAATGTTAAGACACTCCATTTCCCATTTTCCACCGAATTTTGGATGCATTTTGTGTTGAGTGGCGGAACTGAACGCCGCGCTTTGCCTCCACACCAGAACAGAAAGAAAATATTAAATATGTAATTTCCTCGAGTGGGATCGAACTCACAACCTGTCGTGTTTACAATCACACTTTATGCCCATATGCCATGATTTGCCTCATTTAATTAATTATTAATATTTATTGTTATTTATAGTACATGTACATTTTACATTATTAGTTATATCTTTTATTTTATAACGAAAATGTGTTCCTTCCTTTCTTCCTTGTTATTCTAAGATTCGTGTTCTAAATCCAGTGCCCTCGTAGCAGGAATAAGCAAGATCAAATATGGGTGACAGGCCAATTTAACAATTGAGGAAGTCCCAATAAGCACTTTAGCTTAGTTCCAAACTATATGATATTGATAGCCTAAGTGTGTCATACGTTTATATGCCGGGAACATGCTGGAATGTGATCATTTAAATATATTTTCCTTAGAGAATAGTAAATAAAGAAAAGTATGGGTAATTTTATGAATGAAGAATTTTGTTCATATACAGTCAGAAGGATTCACAACTATTCTCAATTCTTCTCAATAATTCGTCGAATAATATCTATGTGGCAGAAAAAAAAAATTTTTTATATGATTGATTTTTCTTTGAAAGTGTTACCACGTAATACCATATAGATAAGAAAAGAATTGTATTGCCATATCCAAAATTTTATTGTCCCAAGCGGGACAGACTTGGTCCCGCTTTTCGTGAATTATTTCACGCATCTTGAATTTTTTTTTAATTATTTAATTTTTGTAATGAGTTACTAACAAGTCCAGAGATAAATAATAAAAAAAAATCTCGCCTTTCCCCAAGATAAAATCTGGCAACCCTGTGCCATATCTTCCTCTACGTTTCCATTCAAAAAATTGACGACATTTAAATTCTAGCTTTCTACCGCAGTAAGTTCAACATAAAGGATTTAATTCGCACAGCAATTTTCTGCATTCATTTCGACAATTACAATAATTTCTGCTTTACATTAACGCGTTCCCTCTGTCGTGGCATTAAGACCACATACGAATTACTTGCATTCTAGTTCAATAAAGTTATATTAATAATTTTTATATATTTCTCATAGGCCCGCAAAATAGTAGTGTTACTTGTACTACACAATTATTTATTTCTCAACTGCATCACTTTTTACTTTACAAACACTTTATAAACACTAAAGGAAAGTTCGCCAAAATACCATAGAGAAAACTGCATTTTAATCGGTTAAGCCGTTAGCAAAACAAATAGACAAAATTTTAAAGACCCTTGTTTTCAGTTAAGATTTTATTATAAGTATAGATAGATATCAGATAGATAGATAGATTATCTTCATTTTATCTTAAGAATTATTAAGCCTTAATTTTCATCTATTATATTAAAACTACATATTATGTATATATGTAACTAAACGATAGACTACACACTTATGTCACTTGACCTTTGCAATACACTCGAACAGTACTACCTCTCTATCATATTCAAATGCGTTAATTAGACCAAATTTGACATTTCTAATTATGTCTAAGAATAAAGCTATACATACGTCGTATGTGCTGTGGTATACTCGTTGTTTGGATGAAATGCAATAGTAAGACTTATTTTTTTTAATGTACGGCGAATACAATTGCATCAGCTTTTTATTTTCTTTAATGTACGTCGAATATAAGTGCATCAATTTTTCGCGCAGTCCTTGTTTTATTGATTTAGGTATAGAGCTATCGTTATTTTCGTTATTTTGTAATAAATAAAATAACGAATATTAATATATTAAAATAAGAAAACAAAGTCGTTGCGTTTAATGTAAAGCAATCATAAGTAACTAATTACTAGCGACCCGCTCGCGACTTCGCCCGCTTTAACTACACAATTATTTATCTATTTATTTATAAACACTTTATTGCACAAAGAAAATACAATTAAATTTGTAATTTAGATACAGTGCATAGGCGGCCTTATCACTGTAAGTGATTTCTTACAGGCAACCCTTATTTATTTACTAATCTGAATTTCTTTTGAGTTCTAACAACATTATCATTTTAAAGATAATATTTATGTATGAAATATTAAAAAAATCAGCCATTTTAAAATAAATTTTGTCGAACAAAATACTTTAAATTGATATAAATCGTAAACCTTCAATATACAAACAGCAACCAGTTACAGATTTATTATATAACCAATTACAGATGCAGTGCGCGTATATAAATTATTTTAATTGTAGAGAAAAAAAAAAGTAGTGTCGATTTCATTTTCTCAAAACATATATACATCGTGGTCATGTTTATTATGGAAAATGTAACGAAAAGTTCTTATGAATATTTATTTTTCTTGGCGTACAAAATAGATTCGCTTAGTGTTTCAGCTAATGTTTCAAGATTAATTTTCTACCAATATAAACAACGAACGAAGGCACTGGCTATAATATATAATTATGTAGTTAAAATAAAATAAATTTTAAATAACCAACAAAACTTTTGTTACTAGGAGTTTTTTCTATTTATATCTGCTATAAAACAGATAATTTGAAACCTACTCTCCCTTATCCTGAAAATTTCTTAAAAAAATTAATTAAAACAAATGCTAAGTTCAATAAAAAGAACAAAGAAAACAAAAAGCCAGACCAGACAACTCTGACAGCGACTGACAGCGTGTTACAATCGCCATCGATCCCCTCTTCCCAATGCTAGTCGCATACGAACCGATTAGACTTACTTCCGGAGTAACAGAAACAAGGAAGAGTTCATCAAAGAAATCATTTTAAATTCAAACCCGTGTCCTCGGAAAGCCTCATTATAGAAATATATTGTCATATTATTCTAATAAAGCAGACGCGAGCAGACTAAATAGCCTGTCGAATATATTTAATTGAATGACACGGAGTTCTACCGTGTGTTTAGTTTTTCGCAGATTCCCGAAGATTTCAAATGGAAACATTTGCCAGAAGCTATAGCTGTGTATTTTAAACGAATACTAAACAGATCTTTTTTTTTTTAAAGTAATGATAATATACAGTTTTGTATAAAATGGTGTGTTATTAGGTTTTTTTAGGTATCCCGCGTGTAGCAGGACAGCCTAGTGTTAAGACTTGCTGCCAAGTAGGTTTTTTTTGGAAAATAGACATAATCCGGCTCTTAAAAAGCTATGTTCATAATCTAAAATGATTTTTGCTCGTAATTCACAAACCAGGGTAAACAGAGGGAATCTGGGACCCTAATGTTAAGACAGTCTGTTCCCCAAAAGTTTTACAAAATATTATATATTATATATTTATACATTTAAAAACTTTCAATAAAAAAAATAATGATGAGAATGATTTTAGTAATAATTATTTAAGGCAAAACAAAAAATCTGTATTTACATTTTACTTACTATATAAGAAAAGAATTGAAATATCCATATCTAGTGTCCGGTAGAGTCAACTGAGAACTATTTGCTCTGGACACCAGCTTGCATCTGTTATTACTAATATTTTATTATGCTTGAAGCTTACTAACTCTACTAACAAAGCCTGAATAAATTCTATATTACCTTTCAAAGGTTGAATGTGAAATATGCTTAGCTATACAATGTACGTTTTACTTATACATTATGTACAACAGACATAAAAATTTTAAGTCAAGTCAAGTCAAGTCAAAATATCAATATTTAACGTAACAGAGCTTCTTAAGAGCGTAACGCTTTTTAGTTCAAATAGAGCTTTATTAATATGTCGCAATATAGTATTGTAACTTTTATTTATTTTAAGTTTGAACTAAAAGGATATGATTATTCAAGAATAATTTTAAAACTCGATTAAATAATACGGCACAAAAGGAATATTTGTTTATTTTTTTCATTATCGTCTAAACACCTCACTACTATTATTAAAAAAAACTTAATTTTATTAGCAAAATTTTATCTCTCACTTGCATATCTATGCATTTGAAAAAAAAAAATTTTAAAAGCGATTTTAAATGCCTCCTTACTTAATGAAAGTAAAATCGTGACATCTGTTCACACCTCAGATTACCAGCGGAAGACTCGCTTTCTTTTGGTCCAAAATTATTGTATCAGACATTATGCAGCTTCAGCTTATTGCCCCGCACATGTAATAAGCATTAGGCTGGACAATCAAATTTTTAACTTTCACTATATTATGTTGATCTTCTTACGTAAAGATGCCGTAAGTATTCTTCTCCACTATTCTTAATAACTTAGGTCTGTTTAATTCAGATCATTTCTTACAAAAATCTTATAAAATTCATATTATTTTTGTAGAAGCCAGTCTTGGCACAAAGAGTGACTGTAAACGTACAGGTAACGAGTTCGATGCTCACTCAAAAAGATGATGATATTTAATAATATTTTCATTTCTTGGTTCTGGTGTCGAGGCAAAGTGCGGGGTTGACTTCCGGCGAAAAAATCGGCGGAAAGTGGCAAAATGAGTGTCTTAACACTAGGTCCCTCTGCCTACACTGCTGTGTGCGGGATACAGCGTGAAGCTGATTTTATTGTAAGTTAAATCTTATAATACATACATATTATGAGCATTACTAAAAACAATTACATTTACTGCAATATTGGCGTATTATAATTAAATGTTGAATTAAGTAAATATAGTACCAGTTTGTAAGCTGGTTTTACTTAATTACTTAAGAAATATTTATGTTTGTTAGTACCACAACATATTGACAAGTCCATTATATTTAATTTGAAAAAAAAAATTGGGGCTTTCACAATAACCTACATTGTTTTTTAACTTAACACTATATCCTGCACCTAGGAGGAGAGGGAATCTGGGAACCTAGTGTTAAGAAACTCCGCTGGCATTAAGATACTTCAGAGACAGAGGAAACTAAAATATTAAATATTTCAGCCTCAAGACGGAATCGAACCCACAACCGTTCACATTCGCACGCTTGTACGTCTGAGCAACGACTGGCCTATGAGGTTGTATTAAAATCCTTTACAAACATTATTAACTTTTTAACCGACTTCTGTAAGAAAAGGAGGTTATCAATTCGACTGTATTTTTTTTTTTTTTTTTTTTTTTTTTTTTTTTTATGTTTGTTACCTCATAACTTTTAACTGGGTGAACCGATTTTGATAATTTTTTTTTTATTTGAAAGGTATAGCTTCCCGAATGGTCCCATTTTTTTTTGGTCCATATCTGACAATGGTATCCATGAGAAAATCACATAAGTCTTAAATTTGCATTATGCATGTGCGCGACTAATAGCCGAATAACTCAATGTCGCGCCAACCGATTTTGATGATTCTTTTTTTATTCGAAAGAGTACACTTCAAGGATAATTTGGTGAAAGTTTGGTTAGGTTTCGATTATGGAATCCGGAGAAAATTGAGAAAGTTTGTTTTTTTTGGTAAAAAATTGATTATACTGTAATAGTTACAAGCAAAAACTTTTTAAATTGATGTCAGAAGTGAGATTCCTGATGGTTGCATTTCTTTTCAACCAACCTCAAAAAAGAGGATGTTCTCATTTTCAACCAACTTCAAAGAAGGGAGATTCCCAATTCACCCGAATACTTTTTATATATGTTCTTGTCAATATACCAAAATGTAACTTTGCACAAAAATAATAGCTAATTAAATGAAGTTTTACATAGAACAATCACAACCACTCGTTGACAACCACTACCACCACCATCACCACTCGTTCAAGAAGCATCATTTTAAGATCTACCCATCACTAAAAATCGTAAAATAAATTAATTTTTAACAAAAACAAAAACCGACTTCTAACAACGAACTAAAAAGTGAAAAATAATTATATAAAGATTTTATAATTTTGAAGTCGGTGTCAAGCTAATGCTACAACACCTTTACTACAATATCTAATTACTAAGCCTGTTTGTTTTACTTGGCACCGACTTCAAAATTATAAAATCTTTATATAATTATTTTTCACTTTTTAGTTCCCTGTTAGAAGTCGGTTTTTCTTTTTGTTAAAAATTAATTTATTTGTAATATTTTAAAATCTTTCCTACGCTGGACTGTAAAGAATGTTATAGTTATTCTCACGACAACCACAAAACCAATTTTACTTACCTTTTTCTAGCTGATAATAGCATATAGATGTAAATTTAATAATTAATTATTATCTAGTATTTTTAATAACAATGCGAAATAACTCCTTTTCGCTGGGAAAAATCTCAGCAGAATTGTTCTCAAAGGTCCATTAAGTGAGAAAATATTTATGTAGGAATTCCATGTTTATAGACATGACGATGTTTTAAATTGTTTCCTATATCTATTGCCTTCTTTAAATGTATAGTTATAAAATACTTGTTATAATTCACTGATATAATGATTATACTAATTAGTTGAAAAAAAAAACCAAATAGTTATAAAAAAATAACTAATATTTTAGTAAAATTCTACACAGAAATTTCGCACACGTTTAAGTATTTTTTAATAATTTCTATTTTTTCAGCTTCGCCCCGAATTTTGAAGACATTGCGTTTTAGGTGGAGAAACTCAACGCCGCGCTTTGAAATAAAATATTTAATTTCCTCGAGTGGGAATCGAACCCACAACCTGTCGCAGTTACAGACACAGTTTGTACGACTGGCCTCAAGGTGATTAATAACAACTTTTTATTAAAAAAATATATCCATTGACATTACGAATTTACTTGGCCTTTGCAAATTGCATTTAATAATATTAGATTATTTAATAATAATAATAGATTAAACAATAATTGATTTTCAATATTCAATTTCAGTCTTTACTTCTTTGTTAAAAGCTTAAAATGCGCGGTGAATTTTATAGGTTTGTATAGTACAACAAACGAGGCGAGCTTTCCACTTCAACATTGTATTTTATATCTTAATCGTAAATCTAACAATTGGGCACATCTTTATTTTTCTTAATAGATTTTCTAAAGCTAGTAAGGAGTTGAGGCCGTCGTGGTTGTGGGTTCGATCCCCACTCGAGGAAGTGAAATATTTATTTACGTTTATATTTCCATTTCTTCGCTCTGGTGTCGAGGCAAAGCGCTGCGTTGAGTTCTGCCACTCATCACGCAATGCCTCCAGGTTGCCTTTGCCTACCCTGCTGTGTGCGGAAGACAGCGTGAAGCTGATTTTTTTTTTAATATTTACGTCTTACACAATAAAAATATGAATTTATACAAAGACGTAAATTCGTGTTATATGAATTTATAAACTGTTACACAAAAATCTACAGGAATTTTCAGATTTCACGTCCAAAAATACTAAATTTAAAGCCTATTCCCAAGAAATCTAGCAGGATTGATTTCCCCACGAGACTTCTACTATAACTAATATATTAAAAGCAAAACCTCGTACCCTTGTACGTATATTTCATATTTTATTATAAAAAGGAAATTTTATGATACCTACCGCCATTTTACCCCCAACATGGCCTCGATACGAAAGTTGAGATTTTATTTGTCCCTTAAAACAGCAATTTGGTATCGCAAGACCGCTTACAAAGATAAGTCTCGTAATTAGAGCGTTACAGGATTATTTTAGAGATAACTTATTATATTTTGGTAGGTTGATGTTTCTAGTACACCTTATTTACTATACTAGTGGTTGCCCGCATCTTTGTTTGCGTAGACTTTATGACCATTTGCAAACTACTTCCGTTCGCTAACCGTTATCATTGGAATTTAGAGTAAAAAAAATAAAAAAAATAGATGAGCTGAAAAAACAAGATTTTTTTGTTAATATGCATATAAGCATTTAACGCAGTCAATTTTCTTTTGCGATGCATCGCCGTTGCGGAAACGACGCGTCTGATTAAAAAGACTATGCACGAAGTGTGCGCACCCGGGGCCGATAGCGAGACACAACAATACAATACGGTTAACGAGTCATGGCCGCTATGAAGTTAGTTGCAAATAGCTGCACAGATTTGATTTTACAATTTTTCTTATATTTTAATATTTTTTTACTAAGCTAACAATGTGCAAAAGTTTAGAAAAACTACTATAGAGCGACCACGACTCGTTGAGCACACTATACCAGTAGCACTGGCCACCGAACACGAACTCGGCAATTCCATTGGCTTTGGCTCCATTCGACTCGACTCGCCCGAGCGCGACGCACACGTGCCGCGTACGCTCCCGCCAGCGAAACTTCAATCGCGCCCGACATTTCGTAAAAGTGGTGTATTTGATCGTACAGTTTTTAGTTCGACGATACTTTCATTTTATATATATATATACATATATATCTCTAGATATATAAACAGTTTTTACTTTTGTGTTGTTTACGTTGTTCTGTGACTTTGCACATTGGAGGTGTACGGTTCATTTCCAATACGGCCGTCTGTTTACGGTGAGTACGTGTTGAATTACAAATTGTATTTATATAGTGTTAGTGAGTTTTGTCCATCTGATTGATGCTTATTTATGCGGACGAGAGATCGCGCCATGAACTGCATTACAGATCGAAGGTCGTACGTTTTCTCACAGTCTGCTCAGTTTCTATGACATACTGATTCGTATTCGTTATCTATGCGTTTTATATACAGAGTCAATTGGAAATCGTTCTCATAGTTAAAAATATATGAAAATGAACAAATTTTAAAAATTTATAAGTAATATTTAATAAAGTATTTTAATAAATATAAGTAAAACTACTAAATCCCATTAATAGGAAAATGTGTGCGTTGAACTCTTTTCTAGGCTTTTCTAATGCCTTTTAAAATATTTATTTAAGGAACAAGTGTCTTTATATATTGTTATTCAAATATAAAAATATAATTTCAATCTCTAATAACGCTGTAGTAGTGACCGTCAATTCTGTTTTTCTTGTGATAACGGTAGGTTTGCAAACAATAGCTGCCGATAGATTACAAAGTTTCAAGCAAATATGGCTGCACCTAGCCACTTGCAATTAATAATGAATTGACCTTCTCAAATATCTACTAGGTGATCAGTTTTATTTAATTAATAATTAATACAACAAACTTTAATTATTATGCAAATAATTACTTTTAAAAATCCAAGAAAACAAAATAATGCTCCTTCCAATAAAGACTAAGGTAATTAAAAAATAATCAATTTTAGGTGCTTAACATTCGTATTACGAAAGGAATAATTATTTTAATGAGGCTATAAACATTTTTAACATATTTGACAGTTTTAAATGTTTATCTAACCTAGCTAAGTGTATGACATAATTTCTAATCAATCAATAACACAATACGGAACTTACTTACGCATATAAGTGTACATTAAAGATGAAGCTATATATCTATTATTTATTTAATAAATATTTATTTATAAATTGCATAACGTTTGTTAATTATAGTTGGCCATTTCTTGTAATATATATTCTACTTCTCTTTTCCACGGAAACTCACTTGAACTGTCACTGTCACAGACAAAATATTATAATTATTGCAAAGTTAATTGACACATCTGTCAGGCGATTAATTATTATCGTAAATAAATAAATAAACATATATTTTTATTAACTCTTTCTTCATCATTATTAATCATCCTCTACGTTTTAAGGTCACAAATCAATTTTTACTAACCGGTCTTTTTATATAATTATACTTAAGTAAAAATTTTAAGACCTTTTGGTAGTTTTTTTTTTTTTAAACAATACGCAAATTAAATTTTTAGTTTGACACATTTTTTTACGTAAGTAAAATGTATATTGGAAACATGAACTTTATTGGAGAATAAAAACTATAACAGGACATGAATTTGTACGTCGTATTGTTTACTTTTACAATACTGTCGATACAAACGAATGTATATGACATTTTTTTAACGATGTTAGTTTTCTTTTTTACTGAAGTTGTAAAATGTTTATATTATAACGTTTATTTGTATTAATTTTTACCATTTATTTTTTCTATTACAATAAAAAAATATGTTACATACTTTAAAAAACGTAAAATGCAAATTTGCAAAAAATACGAAAAGCGTAAGCCTCCCATTTATTATAACTTAATAATACAGTTCACGGCCATTAATTTGAAACTTCAAAGTAGCTTGTAAGCCTATTCTTTAATCATATGAATGTAAAATAAATTTTAAAGGACAAAGATCGTATATTTAACTGCCGAAACATTTATAAGATTCCAACTGAATTTAGAAAATTTAAATGATCTAAAAGTTAATTGTGGATAATGAACCTATTATGTAAAATAATAAAATTTTAAATTTAATTTATTTGTCTTGATAGTGTAATTTTAACTTAGAATTTATATAGTTTATTGTTAAATATGCTCAAATAAAATTTTTTTGTTACCTTTATTTTTTACCTTTAAAATTAACTCCATATGGAGCAAATTGAGAATTTTTCCACTAATAAAGTAGTACGAAACAATGGTGTGAGGCAGCCATTTGTAAACTGTGAGTTCGTGCCACTTTGATAGCATTGTGGATTAAGTTGCTAAACGAAAAATTATTTAATATTAAGAAAAAAAACTAAGCTAGTCTGTTTGTAATCATAATAAATTAGACGCTACAAATTTTTTCTTAAGCAGTCAAATAAAAAACATACATAATTATGGGTTTATTGAAGGCGATCTAGTAGTTAAGACGAAAGTACAACACCCTTAAAGCAGGTAGTCACATTGACATTGGCATAAAACGACGAGAACGTGCTAAGAAACCTGTCGATCAACACTAGTTTATTGCTCTTTATTAGTGAAATTAAAGTCGAACACATCTGGCTGATTTTAAGTTCTTCTTAGTCGTTATCGGTCATAAATTAACTAAATATGGGGGCGATTTAGGCGCAAAACCTGAATTTGTCGAGTGAAAAGAAAGTGGTTTAAAATATATATCAGTTGCACTCTACTTGTGGTTTATAATTTAAAAGTAAGCCAAATTTTAATTGAAAATTGTAATTGATTATAGTAATATATAAAACGGAAAATCGTACGATTTAAGATAGTATTTAAATACGAGTGAAAATCTCAGTCAACTATTGCTATATCAAAGCTAACCGTAAAGTTGTTAATTATCGGACTGTAAAGCTTCATTTTTACTTTTTAATTAATGAAATGGCTAAACTAAGAATTTTTTGCACTATTTTGTACTATTAAGCAAATTGAATGTTGTCCCATTAAATAAATTAAATGATAAATGTTTCTACAGTCAACTAAAAGATTATCAAAGTTCAAAATAGTATAAATGTATATTTTTGTTTCGGTGTCAGCGGAAAGTGGGGAACGGAGTGTCTTAACACTAGGTTCCATATGCCTAACCTGCTGTGTGCGAGAAACAGCGATTGAAGCTGATTTAATTATTGATTTTTGTAATATGTATTACTAGTTCATCTATTGAAATAATCTACAATCAGCTTCAAGATATAATTATCGGTTTTTCCTTATAGATTATTTACAATTGTACAACTGTTTTATTGTTACTGATAATATAAATTATAAACCGAGAACAGTTTGCTCATAATTTGTAATGGTGATTTCGAAGGTTTTTTCTCATACGTCCATGTGAATAAGACACATGAGTGAGATTTTCCCGCGGCAGACCAGGTCGTGGACTCACTCACTCACAATGGCAGCGCTGCACGCTTTTTGTCCATCATTGTTGTTAAGCGTTATCATTCCTCGAGAATTCTTTGAAACAAGACTTCGATATTTCTTATGTCTTATAGAATCAACATTTCTTCCGTGTATCAAGTTTTTATTGTTAATGGCGCCGATAGCATCAGTCTTTAAAGCAACGTTCGACTCATACATTTGTTATCACGGAACCATTTGTTGATGTTTATTAGTTTGGTTTATAAAGCAAAATTAAATCAGGACATCAGGTATCAGGAAAGCTAATGTTAAGACACTCCGTTCTGTACTTTCCGCCGAATTCTGGAGGGATTGTTGATACCAGAGCGAAGAAATGGTGGAAAGATATTTAATATTCCATTTTTTTCGAATGGCAATCGAACCCACAACATGTCATGTTCGATCGTGCTCCTGCACCACGACTGGCCTCAATGGCCTAATGTTGATATTGAAGTTAAATAAACGTTAGCTTTCTAATCCTTATGTAATATAAAGTATTTTTAGTTTATTAAAACTTAAAAATTAAGTCCGATGTTTATACAATCATCTTGTTTTTACTATACAAATTTTGCATATATAGAGAGAGAATCCAAAACAGTCTTCATTGGGAACGTTGCCATCTCAGTACAAAGTTAAGGAGACAAGCGACCGCATTCTCTTATTTATCACCCTTTCAGAATACACCGGCCCTAAAAATTTCATTTCTACGTTTTTCATTCTATGTTTTGATTTTTGGACGCCGATGTATATATGCGGTATTATTAAATGCATCGTCTTATTAGCGGACAATGACATTGAAATAGCAGTATGTTCTAGAACTGTTTACTTATAAATGTTTTGTTGACGAGTTTTCGAGCTTGTTATGTTAATCTTTTATTCAACCGCATTGTAAAATGAAAAGATTTTCACGCTGTATCCCGCGCATAGCAGGATAGGTTTAGGGAACCTAGTGTTAAGACACTCTATTCCTACATTACATTTCCGATACAAAATTTGGGCCGAAATCTAGAAGCATTATATGTAGAGTGGCGGAACTCAACACCGCGCTTTGCCCCGTTACCAGAGCGTGTAAATATTAAATTCCCTCGACTGCTTTACCTAAATTTTAATATCTTTATTTAATTCCGCGAAGTACTGTAACGGTGTTGCTTTCATTTGTTTTGGTTCGACACAGTGCAGTTAGACGGCAGTACAAGTATTATGTCATCGCCATTTGGTCGGCGCCTGCCACGCAAAATACTCATACAATAACTTATCAACGCGAAATATATTATTCACTTATACCTTTCTTTTCACGCTTCACGCTGTATCACGCATAGAGTAGGAAGAACCTAGAGCTAATACACACCGTTCCCCACTTTCCGCCGAAAGACTTTGCCTCGAGCAAACAAATGAAAACATTAAACATTTCATTTCTTTCAGGGGAATCGAACCCATGATATCGCGTTTCTGCGCCACGACTGGCCTAAACAAATGACTTAAAGATTGAAAGAGCTATTGTAAAAACTATACTTAGTGAATCAATCACGGCGTCGCATTAGGAATCCGCCGACATGACATTGTAATGTAATGAGGCTGGCACACGTGGACGCCTTTACTGCATGTGATAAACGAAACACAAATACGTGGAAAGTTTTTAATTTGTGACTAGCGATCCGCTCGCCGCTTCGCCCGCTTCAACTATAATTAATAATTTACTCTTCTTCTTCTTCTCAGTTATTCGTAGCATTTTTGTCGGATAACAGTTTTTAAAACTTTTTTAGTCATAAACTGATTGGAATAAAACATATACTAAGCCTTCAACCGGTCTCTGATATTAGCGTAAAACAGACTATTTTTCTAAATCATTGCTTTTGATTCTATTACATAATTAAATGCCGTCAATATTTTATCTTATAAGTATATATTTTATGTACAGACACCGATCTTTTACGATTTTATTGTAAGTATAAATATAGATAACCAAATAGCTACTCATAATTAGCATTTTTTAGTGAATTTAATTTTATTAAAACCTATTAAATTTTTGTAATGATTTCATAATTCGTACTTATAATAAATATTTACTAAAATTATCGGAGCTTGTGAAGAGTTAGACAAGAGTAATTGATAATTTCATATAAATATTAAAACAAATTTACCTCTTTATATTATATTCAAAAATAAAAATAATATTTAACTCTCAGATACATAAAGAATCTATAGCACAGATTATTCTATTAATTATTATGAATCTATAATACAAAACTAAACGACATATAAGGTCGTATATAATGGCGACAGAACAAGGAGAACGGCGGAGTGCAACGAAAGTGACAAGCAAGAACGAAAGTGACTGGCTAGATTTATTTACACTTGTCCGAAATAGACTCGAGCACTTCTAAAACTGGTGTCTACTTTACATCTGTACTCTGTAGCCCAGCCCGTTCCGCTATTTATATCTACGGGCGAAGATCTACCTCCTTTTATGGGTAACTAGAATTTAACTATTAAATTAACTATTTGATTAGATTTAAATTTTTTTATATACTTTTTTTATAAATGTATGTTGAGGCGATCGTGAAGCATGGGCACAAGCGTGTGACTGTAAACTCGAAGGTTGTGGGTTCGATTAGCACTCGGGGAAATGAATTATTATTTATTGATATTTTAATTTCTTCGTTCTGGTATCAAGGTAAAGCGCGGCGTTGATTTCCGCAATTCAACACTTGTTGTTTCAAAAATTCATCAGTAAGTGATAGAGGGAGTGTCTTAACACTAGGTTCGCTCTGCCTACCCTATTTTATGCGGAATATAGCGTGAAACTGAAAAAAAAAATCACTAGCTACCTGATATCCGTAATTACGCAAGCAAACTTTTTAACCGAGTTCATTGAACTAAACTTTTTAATTCTTTTTAGTCTAACAGAGAAACAACACAAGATACGTTTTACTTACTAAGATCAGCTTCACGCTGTATCTCGCACACAACAGAATAGGCAGAGGGAACCTAGTGTTAAGACACTCCGTTTCCCTGAGAAATAAATATATTTACATTACATAAATGTTTTTTCCAAGTATAATAAGAATTTCTGAGTGCAGATGTACCCTCAGCTCGGCCGGTGGTCAACTGGTCACTGGTCACTAATAGAAACAGGAAATCGAGTTGCGAGACGTCGCATTATAGGATAGGTTGTCATACAAGGAGCAATTCAATAAAGGCACAACAAAGTAGTAACTCTCTACAAAATACGTAACTTTATATATGAAATTCCATTCTATTGAGTAATATGCTCTTTGAAGATTGTGAGAATAATATTATAAAAAAGTTTTAATAAATAAAAACCGAATTCAACCGGAGAAGAACCTAACCAGACTCTTATTAAAGTATTCCTGGAGTGTATCTTTTCCAATAAAAAAAGAAATAAATAAATAACCATAAAAATCGATTGACGTTTTTTTATTTTTTATTGTTATTTATTTCTTTATATTATATTTATTAAGTTATTCATCCATTTGTCGCGCATATACGTAATTCAAACTTAAGAGTTATTATGCAATTCTCCCATGGATAACATTATTAAAAATGGACCAAATTAAAATGTGGGAACTTGGGAAGTACAAGCTTTCAAATAAAAAATCATCAACCCACCAAAGGTACATCCAGCCAAAAGTTCTTAGGTTTTTGAATTCGAAAACCCCCTTTTACAGATTTGGTTAAAATGTCGAATCTTTGTGAAATATACTGGTAAAAACATAGATTAAAATAGTGTCAGTTCACTATACATGGACTATCGCATCCGACCGTCTATATAACGTAAAGAATGTCGATTGCAATGTTTCTGTTACGGCAATCGCGCGATAAAATAATAAAAAAACTTGTGGGGATACAATTATCAAAACTACCGAGAGAGAAATGGAATGTACTGAGATAATTTCGATTTCCTTTTATAGAAAGTAAGACTATTTTGATAGCAAACATAGGTAGGTAGGTGTGTTAACGAGCTAACGTTTAACTAAATAACTTGTAGACTAAACTGTCGAAAGATAGAAAATTAATATTTTAATGATAAAATACAGATAATATAAATTGTGAAATACCGCCATTATATAGACTAATTTAATATTAATTAATAATTTATTGAAATTTAAACACTAAGGACGAATAATATAATAGAGGCCAGTCTTATATATTCCACGAAGTTTTGAGTTTCGCATATATTATCACTACATATATTGTTCTTTGATCACGGAAAGCTGTTATTTATGAAGAATTGTATTTATTTTTTTATTTTAATAACATTGAACTGTACATTAAAAAACTAAAAAACTAAAATTACTTCTAAACCATACTAACATCATAGCAGTGTAGTATAAAAAAATTAACTTATAATATAATAGAAACAGGAAGCATAGAAAACTGTGTATGGCATAAAATAAAAACCCATATAAGTCTAAAATTCTAGTATAACCAGTTTGAGGCAATGCAATCATCATAGTTAGAATGTAAACATAATTATACTACGCATGCCGTGAAAACTTAGTACTGATATAATAAATTAATAAAAAAGGATAATAAATAAATTAGGCTAGTCGTGTGACTCTAAACACGACAGGTTGTGGGTCTCGAGGAAATGAAATATTTATTATTATATTGTAGAGGCAAAACGCGGCGTTGAGTTCCGCCACTCAATACGCAATGCATCCAGAAATCGGCGTGAACTAGACAGCGGAGTGTCTTAACACTATGCCTGCTATATGCGTGAAATTTACAAAAATATTAAAGAAACGACGGTCTAGTTAATTTTCCTTAATAAGTTTTTACAAACTGCAGGTTTTATTCAATGGAAATAAAATTTTATGCAAGTTTGGAAGTCTTTACACTAGTAAAATAATATAAAAAGGCAACATATGCTAAACTTTGCTAAATTTAAATATCTGTAAAAAATTTAGAGAGGCCTATTTATTTATTTATTTATTTATATTTTAGGGAAACACACAGAACACAAAATACACAAAACTACCTATGTCCAGCAGTGGACGACGGCAGGCTGATGATGCTGATGATGATGCAAAAAATATTAAAATCTCAGATTCCTGTACTTCCCAATCTTGTAAAGATTTCAACCCTCGCGACAAATACCTATCTAATATATAATTCATAAAAGGTGCTCATTTGCTGCAACCTCTTACATCCCTACCTTTTGTATTATTTACGAAACTCAACATGCACTTTAGAAAAGTTCTTATACGTTACTTTTACGTTTAAGAATTCTCAAATATACACATATTATTTAAGTAACATGCTCCGGCCCAGCAGGTGTCTGTTAAAACGATGATCGTGGGTTCGATTCTAATGTGAAGCTTTGTTATCGTATTCCTAAGTATATAAAAATAAGGAATAAAGAGTCCACTGAAGTGATAATTACAGTGACTGGAATTAATAGTGGAATTTATTACGCAGTAAAAAATTGACAATATAAAACAAAAAATATAATATTTTAAGATACGAATACTTTGCGAAATGCTTAAAACTGATACTACGACTGCGATGAGCAAAATGATATTAAGATAAAAAAATCTTGGCATCGGTTAGTTTCGAAGTAAAGACTCCATTTTTTTTTAAATATGATACCATCAATTTTTTAAATTATAGGTACAACGCCAAAAGTCTAAGAATTTAAAAAAAAATGTTTTTTAAATAAAAATATTATAGATATTGGATTGTTAAAGAAAAGCTGTTCCAGATGTAGCCACATTCTATAGCGCACTCCTCAATACCAATAGGATGCTATCAAAAATTAATCCATATGCATTCGGACCCCTATTTCCTTTGCCACAAACTTACAACCATATATCTTGGGGGAACTTCGTTTGTCTCGTAAATCGTTAGACTTGATCAATTTTTAAGTATATTGACTGATTCATTTCCAGTCTTATATCTGGGTGGGAAGGTCAAAAGTAGTCTACCATGGCAGCAAAAGGTGGAAGTTGCATCAGATAATCTAAGGTGGGGTTAGTTCAGCTGAACCGAAATAGCGATACACTCAAACTATGTCCTACCTTACTCCATAATGATCCTTTAATGCTTGTTTATTATAACTACTCTTTATATGTAATGTTGGTTATTTATTTTATTTATTTATATGGTTTTTATTTTATATAATTTGTACAGGAGACCTACCTATTTAGAGGTTCTTGAAGTAAATCTGATTTTATGTACATTTTATTTAAGATTTTTTTTTGTGGGCAGTCGGTACTAATGTAAACGTAAAAGGTTCGATTTGCACTCGAAGAATAGAAATATTTACATTTCCCTCACTCCGTTCGGCGGAAAATGGGGAACGGAAGTGTCTTAACGGGAACGGAAGGTTCCCAGATTCCCTCTGACTACCCCCTACTGTGTGTGCGGCCAAAAAAAATTAGAAAAACAGATAAGAAAGGAATAATTAAATTTAAAAAAATGCCTTTTCAAAAAAATTACAACATTTCAAAACAACACAAGACACTGCACTCACTCCACAATAAGCAAGCTTCCTCAAAATAGAAAAGAACCAAACGTAATGCCAGTGGCGTTTGCCCCCTGCGTGCTCTCTCGGGGATAATTTCACTCCCTGGTTTGTTTACTTCTACTTAATGGGAACGAGACAGGAAGGTGAGGTGAACGACCACCCCGCAACTACAATTTAAACGCAAACTTAATTTTCTACCACTATTTTTTTATATCTCATTTCTCATTCTTTGATAAAAACATTTCTAGCTGGCCTGACTTTTAAATAATAAAAAAGTAAGTGAGGCTGACGTGATATGTAATTAAAATCTTTTTACGTCCTTCATCATTTTGCATTTCTTTTTTTTTCTTATAAAATAGAATAGAATAATGGATTATAAACTAAAGATTGACAGAATGTTTTTTTACAGTTTCGTAGGCATCGGGAACCTAGTGTTAAGACACTGCATTCCCCATTTACCACCGAATTGTTCTAGGCATTGCGTTTTGAGTGGCGGTACTGAACACCGGGCTTTTATCTTGGTGTCAGAGTTAAAAAAATTAAAATATTAATAAATAATATTTCCCCCGAGTGGGGATTTATCCACAACCGTCGCGTTACAGTCAAAGAATCAAAGAATGTTTCAAAAAATATTTTGTATTTATTTAATATTATTATAAGTACTATATTTTTTAATACAGAATCTAAATACTTCATGTGAAAAAATAATTAAAATATAATAAAAAAATCTTATATACCACAAAGTAAAAGCGTGAACGCATACAGGATTGGAGCCAATCTTCAATTTTTCAGGATCAGGTTAAGAGACAATATATCCCTGGCAAGTGCTCTCCAGGGTTCTAAAAGTTAATGGGCCTTCACGATATATGCATTTCTTGAACATTCCAGCTTCTCGAGGACGTGAATGTTGCCGTGTCATGTTTACTCTGTTATAATACCTATTCATATAAGCAATTTTAAGCATTCCTAATTAATTATTAAGAAAAGTATTATCTTTTTGTTAATAGTGTAAAATTAAAAATTTTAAAAAATTAAATGGTAATTGATTTTTCATTATTTTTTTGTTAATAAAAATGTAAAATTTAAAATAGAAAAAAAAATGGTAATAGATTTTTGTAAATATATAATTTGCCTTTTAGTATCTCATAAAGAATTTAGTGTTATTATCCCCATTTTGTTTCTCAGATTGCGGATCGAACCTAAAACCCAACAGCCTTCGTCTCTATTTCACCACTAAAGCGTGAAATGCATAAAAATTATGACCTTCTTTAATAACAACATAACAAAACTCTTTATTTACATAGACTACGGCAGCCCATGTCTTATTTTCCAAGCCGTCAATTATTTACAGATTTCAACTTCAGTAACATAAAGTAAAGAAGAGAGTTATTATTTTTTTTAAATAAATTTTAAACGCTTACAAAATGATGCCATAATTAATCACCTATCTTAATTAATGCATTAATAGTAGGTTACTAATTATATGAGGCCTGTCGTGGCGCAGGAACACAAACTGTGACTGTAAACGCCACAAGTTGAGGGTTTGAGGAACTGAAGGTCTCCGTCGTGTCCTTAAAGTCCCATTCGAGGAAATTAATATTTAATATTTCAATTATTCTTAAATCTGGTGTCGAGGCAAAGCGCGGCGTTGAGTTCCGTCACTTAACACGTAGTGCCTCCAGAATCCGACGGAAATGACGAATAGATTCCCTCTGCCTACCATTATTTGTGTGGGATACAGCCTGAAGCTGATAAAACTAATTATAGCCTGAAACTCATGTAGTTACAAAGGTATTGTAAACATCGAGCGCTGCGAGTATCGACTATGAGAACAATTCGAGCACATATTTCATTAGCTGGTAAAATTTCACTAACGCCTAAATCTGATGAATTGAAATTCCCGTGGACATTGTAACTCATTTGTTACATATGTATGAATATATTATATGGGCCAGTTGTGGCGCCAAATGATAGGTTGTGGGTTCAATTCTCATTCGAGGAAATTTTTGAATGGGCAACGGCGTGTTGTATCACTAGGTTCCCTCTGCCTACCCTGCTATGTGCGGGGTACAGCATGTCACCTAAATCAGATTAATTTAGTTTCACATTTGAATCATTGCGTTACACATGTATGAATATATGTATATAAGATCGCCATTTATACAACGTAACGTAGTAGCCTAGGTCAAGGCTTCATGACCTAAATTAATATACTTGATAAATAAACATATTAATATTATGCAATAAACATTATTACCACTACGTATATGTATAGTAAAAATGATATAGAAACAATTTTATATGGATTATATTCTAGTAAACTTGGAAGAAAATATAGAATTTTTATACATATTTGGAAATATGTTTAACCGACTTCTGTAAAAGGAGGATATTATCAATTCGACTGTTTTTCTTTGTTTGTTACCTCAGAACGTTTAATTAGGTGATAATCGGATGTTAGCATGAGGTGGAAGCCAGTAAGTAGTAAAGATGTTAAATGTGTTATTAATTATATGAATATAAATAAATCGCCTGGAAATGATCTCGTGCGAATGTCGGATTTAAAGCTAGTCGCTGATAAAGTAAGCCCTGTTTTAGCAAACTTAATAAATTTGTCAGTTGGCCAACATAGATATCCTAATAAATTAAAGGAGGCCATTATTCGTCCAATCCATAAAAAAGGTGACCGTAAAAGTTTCTCCAATTATAGACCTATCGCGATTTTGTCTGCTATTGATAAAGTTGTCGAAAAATGCTTAGTAAACCAACTCGGAAAATTTCTACAAAAAAACAATGTAATTAATAAATGTCAACATGGTTTTCAGAAAGGTAAAAGTACTAATACATTATTAACAAGGTTTACAGACGAAATTAACACCTTTTTAGCAGAGAAAAAGTTTGTCGTGGCCGTATTTTATGATTTCAAAAAAGCCTTCGATACTTTGGAAACGGAAACCCTATTAAATGGAATGGACGAATGTGGAGTGGGACGGCCGCTGAACCAGTGGTTCCGCGACTATCTCACAGCACGCTCTTTTCGTGTGAAGGTGGGTGACGCGCTCAGTGAGACGACTGAAGTGGGGTGCGGTGTGCCGCAGGGGTCGGTGTGTGGACCAGTATGCTACTTGCTGCATGTAAATAGCTTATGCAATGTAATTAAAAATTGTTCATCCTACATGTTTGCAGATGATTTATGTACTCTGCGCGCGGGCACTAACCTTGCTGAGACGTGTCACTTAGTCCAAAGTGATATGGACGCAGTTGTCAAGTGGTCGCATGACAACGGCATTATTCTAAATCCCGACAAAACTAATTTTCTTATAATTCATTCACCTTACCTGTGTCCTACGGAGTCGGCTCCGAATATGTATACACATAATTTTGCATGCTTCCATAATAACCTTATTAATTGTCAATGTAAACCTATTGAAAAAGTAGATTGTGTAACTTACCTGGGTGTTAAAGTTGACGAGAACCTCTCCTGGGTCTATCATATCGACTATCTTTGTAATAAATTAAGATTGCTACTCAGTAAATTTTATAATTTAAGTTTTAAAGTTCCAGCTGATACATTAAAATGTTTGTATTTTGCATTGGTAGATTCAATATTGGCCTACGCTCTCGATTGCTATGGTCTTGCTTTTAAAACACATATTATTAGGCTTGAAGCGTTACAGCTAAGATTTTTAAAACTTCTAGTAAATAAAAAAACAAAACAAAATTGTAAAGGTAATTATTCCAAATTATTCAAAATTTGTAAAATACTCCCGTTAACTTTAAAACATAAATATCTTTTGGCCATTAATAACCATAGCAATCGGGACCTGGGCCTTAAATTAGTCGATAATGAGTATGGCACGCGGTCTATGTCCGCAGGCAAATTCGAGGTTCCTAGGGTACACAACTATTATGGTGACAGAACCCTAAGAAAACGTGTACCCTATGTGCTTAATGGTTTGCCTGAGGACATACGCCGCGAGCCAAACTTAAAGAGGTTTAAAATTAAACTTAGGGAGTATTTTTTGTCAACTGTTAATTGAACAGTTGACAGAAAATACTTCTTAGTTTAATTTTGATCTAATATAAATGTAATTTAAATCATATGTATAGAGATCCAGCAGTCAAACTCGCGTAGAGTTTTGCAGGACACTGTTTAAGTTTTTTTTTTTATTGTTAAATGGTAGTAATAAAATAAATAAAAAAAAAAAAAAAAAAAAAAATTTTTTTTTATTGGGAAATAAGGCTAGTTTGATATGAGTTTGGGTAGGCTGATTATGGGATCCGGTTAAAGTCGATTTCATCACCAAATATAATTTAAAAAAAGGTTATAAACATACCTATCCTTTACGAGACAATAAGGAACTCTCGCCAGGTCACGTCAATCATCAATAAAAACAATGATCACAATACTACACATTGTTTTCCTCGCTGATTTGTCATTTGACAACGAAATTACCTGCAAAGATTGAATGAAAGCCTTGAAGGCCTGCATATATAAATAATATGAGCAATCCATTAGTTTAGAAAAGGCAGAAACAAGGTCCTATTGAAAAGTGCGTTTGTATCATTTCCTCTTTATAAATACTTTTCCGTTTAGCAAATATTCTTTAGATATTGTTTTAAGCAAGACTTTAAGATATCTATTATACAAGTTTACAGCAAATTTAGTGAAAAAAAATCCATAAAAAACATTTCTTAATAATGTAAAGAAATATATATTTCTTAATCAATGTTAAAAATATAGTTGTTTATCTATTTCATCTACTGCCATTAGATTCAGCTTATTGTCATTCTAAGGTACCAATTCAAACAATTCCTATTGTCTGTGGACAGAGATGACCACGGCGTCTGATAATAACGACAGGCTCACTAGCCATGCTATCACCAAACAAAAGACTTACCTTTTCAATCCCGCTTTCTCTTTCATTTATTTATTCCGATAGATAAAATGAATATTCCACAAACGCCAATAATCCAGACACAATAGACGCTAAATATTTTCTTCTATTGTATATATAATAAATAACTATGAAAGAAAGGTATGACGGAATCAAAATGTTTAATATTTTGGTGTAATATGTTTTAATAGTATATAGATTGTCAATTTTGAATATAATATATGTAAATGTATTTTCAAAGATTTCAAAAACTCAATGGCTGTAAGTCATACCAGAAAAGATTAAAATAACGCTTATATTTATAAGACAGGTGTTTCTCGTAGCTATTCTCTTTTAGTTACACCAAGGGCAATGTTGAATTCTACAACTAAAAAAATGATTTATTTAATTAAATAAGCACAAAATGAGCATAAATTTAATCCACAGATTAATTATTTGTAAACAATTTTTTTATTTAATATTTTTTAGAAGAAATTAGTAAATACATTTTAATATATCTTGCATTTTTATATTTTAATTAATAACTTGTTCTCCGTATTTATTTGCCTTTATTTAAAAAATCGTAATAGTGTATAATAAAAATTAGATACAATGAATGGGACCTCGTCCATGCGGATGTCAAAATCCAATTCACACGTGATCAGACTGTCAAGTGTCAACATTATTTCCGGTGGACGATGCGAACACAGTACAGAATAAAAATTTTATTAATGCCCGATATCCGATATTTCTAGATTTTATCGGTTCATATTAATGTTTTAAATTTAACTAAACTAAAGTTTTATTTTAAGATACACAATTCATACAATAGGTTAGGTATATTATCTATATTAAGTTCAGAAATGGCGGCAAATTTACCATAGAAACCTAGAGTTCTTAGCAGATATTTTTACTTTCAGAAAATAATTATATCAACACATATTTTATATATTCAATATTATAATTTTTGCGTGCGTCTGGTATTTTCCGCAGAAATAAGACATTATAACGACGTCCTCATTAGCATGGCGTCGTGCCAAAAATATCATTTATCCGGTACTTGCGTCAAATCCTAATAATACTCTCAAAATGCGAAATAAAATTATATGATATAGATATTTTTTAATATATTTTTATTCAAAAGTCGCTTAAGAAAAATAGTAGCTTAATAAATATAAAAAATAATTAAAACAATATAAATAAAAATTTTCATTGTAAGTGCATAATACTTATAATATTAGTTATCTGTGTCACTGTTATCTAACTATTTAAAATTTCAATACCAAACACCGCAACAGTCAAAATGCTGCCACACACGTAAATTAAATATTTAATAAACTATAAATATCAAGTGCTTGTGTTTAAATTGATTAACAGCCAGCCATATTTCAATCTAAACATTTATAAAATTAAATGAAAAATTACCCGCCGTAGACTTATCATCGAATAAATTAATATGTTTAACTTTACAACACGAAGATAAATTAATGAACTTGGCACGAAAAGTTTCGTTATATTCGCCAACATCTGCTATTAACTGTCAAACATTTTAAAATGTAATAAAGCAACGATAACAGCACTAATGTGATATTTTAATCGTTAAATAAACACATTTTGAACACAAATCAAATTATTAAAAGTCTATAAGCAACTTGAATTTTATGATTATTTATTTAAAAACTACGTTGCATTTGTATTTTAACATAAATTAATTTCCAGACTATGCCTTATTAAAATTCAATATTTTATCTCTACATGTTTATGCGTGATTGAAGGACAAACTAATAGACAGAAAGACAAAAACAATCTCATCTCTCAACTTACCGACCTCAATTAATATGTTTTCTTTTCTTTTATCTATGTAATATACAGTTCTTACATTGTAAACTATATTTTTATATATTTTACAATATAAGTAGTTTAACGTACAATATGCTTAAATTAAATATTGTACGTTAAACGTTAAATTTAAAATGTTTAAGGACTTTTTTTCATTTTCTTTTAAATGTTTTCTCCTTACTTATATTTATTTCTCTACCATTTGAATATATTTCTATTCTGTTAGTAAAACCCCCAATGTTAATATATCAGTTTCTACCTCCATTAGTGTATCTACAGACATGACGCGTTGCATTTATCTCAAGTATTTAGCCTATTTAGTTGTATTACACGAGTTCATATGTCGGCACGTAGTCATCATACTTTAGAATGTTAGAAACATTAAATTATGCAAAAAATTAATGCATTGATAAAGTTATAATATTTTTTATTTTATTTTATGTAACATTTTAATAGTGCTTCAAAATTTCTAAAATAAAATACATATATTGAAATTGAATTGAATTCGCAATGTTAAAAAGATAGATTATGCAAAAATTTTATGCATCATTACTGAAATTACATGACAATTTTTTTTTCATATTTTCAATGATGCTTAAAGTATTCTAAAATAAAATATATAATTTAAATATTTAATTAAAACAAATAATCTTTTTATACATATAGAGATTTAGGAATAAATATGTAATTTCGAATATATAATTCATAAGTAGAGTTGTATGTCACAAACCGGTTGCGCTATCTCATCGTACTAATGAAACGAGCGAGCCACGTGGCCGCGGCTAAGTAATCAACAAGTGCCCATTACTTCGACATTTTGTGGTTTTCTACAGCCATAATAACTGTTGTAAGTAAAAACCTACATAAAAAGTGTCACAGATTAAAATCGAGTTTAATTAAAACATATGTTAAATGATTTAAAAATAGAATAAATATTTTTTTGGAAATAGAACAATAATAGTAATTTGATAATATGTCATCTGTTATGTAAAGAATAAGTTGATTAAAAAAATATATGTTATTAAATATTAATTCTATACATTTTAAATGAATATATTTTTATATTATAATTTAAATTTGGCAAACGTATTAGAAGAACTGAATAGAATATTTTGTAGTAATTTTTTTTGAAGTTGTGTAATATACAATTTGAAAAAAAAATGGAAAATGCGCTAAGCAATAACGTTAAAAAATAAAAAATATATTATTTAATATAAAATTATTTAATGAAGAAAACGTATTGGACCTACAAAAGGCACAGACAGTTTCGAATCATATAAGTAACAACTATATGTGGTCATACTGACGTTATACATAATCGTAAGCGGAAAGTAAAATATGTGACGTTAAATTTTCTGTTAACCTCGTATAAAAAAATCCGTGTTACCTAAGGATGACGCAAATATACCACAAAAATATTAAGAAAAATTATATGACTCGTATCGTATGTAATTGATATGTAAATTAGTTAAAATTCTATGTGTCATAAAGATTTCTTATATAATGGAGTATAATGAAATTGAGAAAATCGAAAGTACATTTAGAAGATATTTAAATAAAAAAAAGACTATTAGTATCAGGAAAAATTTATTTCTCTGTATCAAAAGATTCATTATATTTTTTGAAACACTATGTACCTACCTAATAAGAAATGTTGTTTTTGGATGAAATATCAACTAATACCTTTTATATTTCTAAAGTAAATTACCTTACCCAATGTGGAACGATACAAATTCTATTTATTTACCAATAATGTATAGAATTTTCCCAAACTCCATTAGCTACCGCTTTTGCGAAATTAGATTCTGTGATTTGCTATTTTATTCTGAGCTCCACATTAGTTCTAAGAAACATTTTCTACCAATGACCACAGCTTATAATACGGCAGGCACGTATAGTAAATTAATATCTAATGCTTAGTTTAATCATTGACAAATTGAACTATTATTATTATTGGGTTCGATCCCCAGTGTAGGAAATAAAAATATTTCTGCCTACCCCGCTGTGTGCGTGATACAGCGTGAAACAAAAAAACAATCTTACAACTAGACCTTATTCGTTTTTACTTTTTTAATTTTAAATAGAACCTACCATTGTGTATTTAATAATCATACCTCTTTATTTACTTACTACTGTAGGTACTCGTGTACGCTTTTACAAATATTTTATAAACACTTAATTTATTCACAAAATGAACATACATTATGCAACATTGATATTTAAATGAATTTATCCCGTCAACACTGTCAATGTAAAAGTGTAAATAAGTGAAAGTGAAGTGTTTATCGCCCGCCTACGTAAATTATTCGCAATATGATAAGTCTCTAATTATAATGAGGATCAAACATTAATTGATGGCATAACAAATAATAATTGTCACATAGATAGATTGACGGTAGAAAGTAAACAAACTTGCGTTTTAATTATTGAATAGATATGTATTTTTTGCCAGCTTCACGCTGTATCCCGCATGTAACGAGATAGACAGAGGGATTCTAGTGTTAATTTAAGACTCGCCGCTCCCCACTTTCCGCTGACTTCTGGAGGTATTGGCGGATCACAACGCCGCGCTTCTCCTCGATACCAGAGAAAGAAATTATTAAAAGAAATGAAACTATTAAATATTCTATTTAGTAGGTAGGTAGTCTCGAGTTGGGATCGAACTCACAACCGTCGTGCTACATTCATACCCTTGACCCCATGCGCCACGACTGGCCTTTTAAGTATATACTTATTTACACGATAAATAAAATTGAAAAATTAAAAAAATATATATTTTATATGATATTGTATTGACCAAAGATAATGCGGAAACTAAGTGGTGACGTACAGACCGCAGGCGGAATTGTTAATAGTCATTTATCATTGCAGATGAAAGTGAAAACTGCTACTGGGTTACAATTGAATGGAATTGGTTTTACCATTCGTTAGTTACTCTAGACTTTATCATACTAAGTTATAAATTGTGAGGAAACGTTTTAAGTATATATTATTTGAATTTAATATTTATAGAAACATATTATATATAATTTTTGTTTAATTTTGTTCTACTTTATATTTAAATTAATTTATGAAAATAACTCTACATTAGCTGTATTTAATTATATTATTAATGGAGACTAATTTTTTTTATGAAATGTAAAGTCAAAACGTCAAAATATAAAAAAAATGACAGACATAAAAAACTTAAAATTAAAGCGAATGAATATAAAACATCTTTTTTTTGTTAACTTAACTATCAAGAACAATTAATTTAGGTTACAATTTTATTATTATAATAACGTTTGCAAGTACTTATAGAAGAAATAACAATGGCCGATTATGAAAAAAAAACATTATATATTAAAGAAAAACATAGACAACATCCGCGTACCACAAAAGTCTTCGATTGCATCTAACAGTCTCCATTCTAATGCAAAGTAGTATTACATGATATGTATGTCGCAATGGAATAGTAAAAGTGAAGCGCATATTGTATGGGATGTGTGTGTGTCATAATAACACGCGTGACTAAATTTTTATGAATCTATATTATCAAATATCAATATAATGTAATATTAACTTTTATTAAGGCCATTGTAACAGAGCAAGAGGGTGTGGGTTCGATTCCCATTCGAAGAAATGAAATATTTAGTTTTTTACATTTCTTCTGGAATTCGGCGGTTTTAGCACTAGGTTCCCTCTGCCTACCCTGCAATTTGCGGGATACAGCGTGATGCTAAAAAAACTTTGATACAGTTTATGCATCTATTGTATTGCATAATTTTCTATTAGTTTAGTATTTATTCGAAGTTATTTCAATTTAGTTTGTATATTGTAGGTAAAATTTAATTAATTCGTCTAATTATTATTATAATACGACCATCAATAAGAGAAAAGCTAATTTACTACAATAACAAGAATAAAATAATAATAAATATAAATTAATTTAAATCTCAGTTAATTAATATATGAATCAGTTATTAACTTTGAAATAGTTACTTTATATTTATTCTATATCAACTTTTAGTTGTCAACCAATTAAATCATTTCATACGGCAGTTGGTTAACAAAACTCGTTTACGTGTTCATTATCGATAATGTCAAATAATATCGATTAATGTCTATATAGGTACTATAAGGTGCTCCTACATTTCTATTTCATGATAATTATACAGTTTTCTAGTAATAAATTGTATAAAATATATATTATAGCTAATTCTTGCGCTGGCGCCGGTTACGGGAGCAACTTTCATGAAGGTAACTGGTCTGTTCAGTAAAATATAAATAAATTGACAATATGGCTTATTTATATCGGCACAATCCTAGTTTCTATACAAACCTGATTAAGGCATATAAAAATAATGATGTAGCGAAATAGATAGAGTTTTATAATTTCTATAGTAAATTAGGCAGAGGAAACCTAATGTTAAGACACTCTGTTTCCCATTTTCCGTTAAAATCTGCAAGCATAGCGCCTTACATGGCGGAAATTAACACCGCGCTTTGCCTCAACACCAGAACCAAGAAATGGAAGTATAAAATATTTATTTCCTCGAATGCGAATCGAACCCACAACCTGTTGCATTTACAGACACTTACCCCTGCGCCACAACTAGCCTCTATATTAAAAAATATATTACAATATTAAAAACAAACAGTATTACATATTTACTTGTCATTTAAATCAACTATCAACTTTATTGTTTGAGTAAAATATAAAGTGAAGGAAAAACCAATAGAAGCAATCCCGCGAGTCCCGCGAGCCGCTATTCAATAGTAACGAGAAGAAAAGGTTTTATTTGAACTGCTAGTCAATCCCAAGGACGTATTTGAACTAGTCTACTTCAGTAGAAGCTGTAAATCTTAACTTAGGTCACCATTGCGACACCGAGACGTTGCAAAAGGTTATATAGAAATCATGTATCATATTGTGGTCTGTGGTAAGTTTAATTACCTAAGCTATGTTTGAAGTAAATTATATTAAAATTAACACGCACGTGTACGTAGGCCGTGCGTGTTAATTTTAGGACGTGTAAACTGTAGATGGGTAGTGGGTTCAATTCCCACTTGAGGAAATTAAATATTTTGTTTCTTTTTTTTTTCATTTCTTCTTGATTTTTGTTGCTTTGGTGTAGATGCAAACTGTGGCGTTGAGCTCCGCCATTAAACACACAATGTCTATAGAATTCGTCGGAAATTGGAGAGCGGAGTATCTTAACACCACTCTTCCTCTGCCAGCGAGAAACTGTTTAAAAAAATGTATTTAAATAGTTTTTTTTTCGTAATGAAATCATATGTTCATACTGATTTACGATAAACTACGTAATAATGTTGGAAAATTTTAACTGATACTATAAACTTGAATAACAATATCATAGAATGTTTTATCGTCATTAATTGTATTTAATAAATATTATGATAAGAATTATCAAAAACGAAACATTGTTTAGTGAAACTTAGTTTTCAACTTATAAAAAAATACTTAAATTTATATATTTTATGCTCCATATTTCATTCATTTCACTTATAAAATTAGTTAGTAAATGAAGGATTAAATATTTAAATATAGATAAACCTATATTATATAAATTTAGGTCAAATACGATTAAGATAATATGAGATTAACTAAAACAAGACGGAATGTTTCTTACTTTTGACTTTAATATTAATATACTATTTATTATATTAGGTCTAAGGCCATAGTGTCACAGTGCACAACACTTCCATTCTTATTCTCTTCCAGACTTCCTAACTCAACACGTATTACCTCGAAAATGGGACGGAAATTAGGAAAAGGTAGAGTTTTAATAAGAATCGAGTGTCTTAACATTAGTTTCTCAAAACTATTAGCCTATCCCGCTTTATGCAGAGAAAAAATTAAATATTTTTCGTTCAATCTTTTAAATATTCATTTCGTGAATTCTTATCATCTAACCTCTTGCTCTCGTAAGTATTATCAATTAATTAACAATTCATATTAACGACATAGCACTGATACGCCACCCAACGCGCCATTAAGTTTATTAAATAAATAAAAAAAAATACATATATAATGTTTCTATAATGAAAAAATCGTTTAAGATAATTCTTATAACATAATATATAGAGAACAAAAAAGATAATTTTACAGTCTCGTTTATATCATTGTAATGGAACGTACTGTTGTTTTTTTAATCTACATATGCTATACGCAAGTTTCTAGTAAAAGTTCTAAGTGGATGATAAAATTTAAGAAAATAACGAAAAATATTAATGTCTTCAATAACAAAGTGCATCGGTCTGGTTATAAACAATGGTAAATATGACTAATAAATTAAAAGAAAGGCACAATTTCCAGAAAAAAAATCATTGTGCCTTTTTTTCATTATCTTTTTTTTATTAAATGAATTTTATCATAAATATATATATTTTTTAACTTTATACTGTATCCTGCAAATAGCAGGTTAGGCAGAGTGCACCTGGGAACTAGTGTAAAGACACTCCGTTCTCGTTAAGACACTTCCGTCTCCCACTTCCTATCGAATTCTGGTGGCATTGCGTGTTGAATGGCGGAAATCAATTACGCGGTTTAGCTCGTATTTGCTCGACTGGGAATCGAACCCACTACCAGTTCTTCAACCTCTATAATATTTTGTTCTAATATACAATTTTCCGCTTTTTTATGCCCTTTTTCAACATTTATTGAAAGGGGAATTTGTATTGAAGGTGGGAAGGTCGTAAGTAACTTGTAGTGCGTAAGAAACAAACTAGTATTTACATATATGGCTTTATCGGCAATGATTTGCACACAATGCTTAGAAACGGTGTCGATGTTTTATACTCCAGTTCGCGCTTGCCTGAGAACAACTGTTATTTCTTATTATGATTAATTTATAATTTATTTGATAACAATTTATATTACGCATGTATTTTACTATACAATTTTTACTTAATTCCTTACTGGAACATAGTTTTAAAGACCCAGAATAAACTTAAGACTGTCTTTTCGAATTCATTGACATATTTTTTTTGGTTACTAATAATGGCACAAGCGTGTGTGTGTAAATGGGTTATGGGTTCGATTTCCACTCAGAGGATTGAAATATTTATGAATATTTTCATTTCTTTCCTCTAGTAAGAAGGCGGCGTTGAATTCCGCAAAGTGGGGAACGGAGTGTTACAACACAAGCTCTCCTCTGCCTACCCTGCTATATGCGGGATCAGCGTAAAGCTGAAAAAATATATGTAAAGTAGATTTATGTTATGTTACTTTAATCTATTTTTAAAACACTTTGTCCATTAAAATTCCCAACTTCTAAGTGCCTTAACCATCTTTTAAGTACTCTTTCGACGAACTGAAATAACATTTTGCACAATGTTCATTGTTCATGTTCGCAGTTACTGTGTACAAACTTATTATTTAGTGAAAACATTAAAATATTAAATTTCATAACTTCAAACAGAGATATTTAGCTTTTTTGTATAATAAAATATATAACGCTAAATATTACTTAATATCACTTCTTCTATAATGCCTGTCCATTATATCTTAGTGTTAAGACACTACGTTCCTCACTTTCGTTCGAAAAATATATACAAAAGTAAAAATGTATGTAAAACAATCATAAGGATAAAATTTTAGTATACCTAGTGTTTTTTTTTTAAATAACTTGATGTAATTTTAATTATAACCATTCTTAATTAGGTATCTTTGTATTCGTACAAAGAACACCCGATATGGTCACAAATACCAACATTCATGAGGAAAACCAAAAGCTTTATAAATTTAAAGATATTCTCTTATCAATATGAAGAATGGAGATACCATCTTGTATTTATATAGTCCACGGGTTAAACAAGGAAATAAAATTAATTGTTCAATAAAACTAAGTGCACCGAGGACACAAGCACTTAATACTAGCGCTAAATTTAATAAGACTATTATGGCACAGTGGAACTGCAGCATCTGACTGCAAATTCGTTATTGTGGGTTCGGTTTTCACCCGAGGGAAAGAATTCTTTTTATTTACCCACTCTGATATACAAAGTAGGGCAATAAGATCCACTATACTACATGCATTATCGAATTCGGGATGAAAGCGGAAATCACAGTGTCCTAACACTAGGTTTTTCTTCTCGTTTCTTTCATCATGATGTTAACTAAGACTGCTATAGAATAGAAATTAAATTCAATATTTTTTTATGAGATATTCTAATGAAAACAATCATACTAATATTATAAATGTGAATGTAAGTTTGTTTGTTACGCTTTCAAGCCAAAACTACTAAACCGATTTTCATGAAACTTTGTACACATATTATTAGAAATATTAGAAAGGACATAGGATACTTTTCTAAAAAAATATTTAAAAAAATTATCAATTGGCTATAATATGAAAATTAAATAAAGTTTAACCCTAACGAAGCCGCGTTTAATTTTCTAGTAACATTATTAAAATACGTTATATATTCAATATAATATATAGATACTTAAAGTTTAAATAATGTTTAAACTAAAATCTTTCGGGCAAAGAGAACCAATTCTCGGGAATGAGTCGTTTGTGTACAGTGGAAGCAAATATTGACATTCTCTTGACTACTCACTAATCTCATTGTACTGGTCATTCTATTATAAGTAATATGATATTTTAATTCAATTAATCTGCTACAATAAAATTGTATTATAATTAAATTACGAGGTTATTAGTGACATATTTCGATAATAAAAAGTAGTGTAAATAAACAGAAAACGGAATTTCAAATATATTTATAAAGTTACCTAAATTAGGCACAAACGTGCGACTAACGCGATGGTTGTGGATTCGATTCCCACTCGGTTAAAATATTTAATATTTTAATTTCCTCGCTCTGGTAACGAAGCTAAGACCGGCTTCATCATCATCATCATCGAGTGGAATACGGAAGTGTCTTAATACGGTGTAACTAAAAAAAGGTACCTACCTATATAATATTTTAATAACAACTTATATAAAATGAAAAATAATTTTCTTAATGTCAACAAAATATCACCATGACCTTTACTTAGATAAGAGCCAACTAAACATCAATATTTGTACCAAAAACTATCAGAAACGGTATCTGTGTTGTAAACGCCATGATAATTTTCTTTGTGTGCTGACCTAGCGATGCTGTGAATTCTAAATCTATAGAGTGAACTATACGAGAATTTTATATGGCCAAAAAAAGTTTTACATATAATATTAAAATATCAATATATAAAAATCTATTTTGAGGTCGTCGTGGTGCAGCGGCACAAGAATGTGATTGCAACGCGACGGTTGTGGGTTCAATCCCCATTCGAGGAAGTGAAATATTTATTTACGTTTATATTTTTAATTCTTCGCTCTGGTGTCGAGGCAAAGACGACGAATTGAATTCCGCCACTCAACACGCAATGCCTCCAGAATTCGGCAGAAATTGAAGAACGGAGTATCTTAACACTAGTTTCCCTCTGCTTACCCTGCTTGTGCGAGATACAGCGTGAAACTAATTCATTTATTAATTTTTACCATAATAAAATAAATAAAACAATGTATAAATTTAAAATTATCCATTGCCAGTGACATTTTCGGCCTTGACTGCAACCGAGGCCGGTTTACTTTCATGCAGTTTGTATGCCATGCACTCGTAGTACCACAACATTCTGCGAGACGCGTATATCACAAATAAATCTATTAGAAAGCGCTCCAGGCGAATCATGTCTGTGGGACACCAAGCAGGAATCATGAGAAGCTATTAACTGAGGCTTTGAGAAATATGCATTCATTTTGAATTGTTAATGGGTAAATAACACTAAGACCCGTATTTATAAACCTCTCTTCGAGTATGAGATCGATCTTGAGATGCCTCTTAAGTTCATAAATTATGTATCTGTGGATAAAATCGCCATCTCAAGATCGATCTCGGATTTCAGAGCTATTTATAAATACGGGTTAAGTTGTTTCTTGTGCCAAGTAGTATTAAAAAATATTATACTGTTAACCATATAATGATGTTAACATATATATATACATAAATAGCCTTAAAATAAATACAAAGACATTTTTACTCACAGAAGAGCATCAATCAGTTTTGTTAAAAGTTATAATGCGTTTGATGAAGAGCAAAGTTTAAGGTTATATATAAACAAGAATAACTTTTAAGTGCCCGGCGAACATACTATCTACGTATATAATACACTAGGCTTGTATCTACATATATGGAAATAAACAGAATTTACGAGACAATTGAGTATTCCATTGATTGTTTGGGGATCAAATCATTCAATCCATCAATCAATCAATCATAGGTATAAGCTTTGTTATATACTAAACTACTTACTGTGCTCGGAAATACTAACAAAATATTAAAACTTGGTTCCCACGACAGGTCAAACTTTAATAGAAAAGCTAACAGTTCGGCGTGCCCGGACATTTACAAGTTGTCATATTTCTGTTACTTCGCTTTGTTATGTTTTCCATACGCCTACAATAGGTGTAGCGTGGTACCCACGCTTTTTACTTGTTTGTGTTTATTTTGAATCTCAAATTTACGAACTACAATAATAATAATTTGTAGCGTATAAAAAAGCGGAGAATTTATATTCAAAATTCATATATATGGGAGAATTTATATTCATATATATGGGAATTAATATAAAAAACATATTAAGGTGCGAAAAATATTACTTCATAATGTGAATATTGGCCATAAATACTGTCGCAATTAAAAATAAACAAGATATTACTTTTGAATTTGGAATCTGTCAATTACACATGTTTGTTTATTGTGTTTTCTTATTTTCGCGCCAATATATTATAAATTATTTTGTAATATTAAAATGGAGTGGTGTGATAAAAAGAACCGAATCACTGCGAATGCATTGCAGTTCTAAACTACATAATTATTAGTTTAGTAATCTCCATAACTTCCGTTTTCTAATATTATTTAATTAATATTCTTTTAAAAAAAAAATACCTATACCATTTTGAAAGGCAAATTTTCAACCTGAATTGGATAAAATATTCTTTAAAAGTGGTATAACTTTTTTATTAATAAACCGATTGAAATAAAATAAACAATAAATCTTAACGATTTCTATTATTACATTATTAACATAATATATACATCAAAGACATTTTCTTATAGATTTCATAAATATAGATTATAGTACAAAATATAATCAAATAGGGTATTAACAATAACAATGTTTTCTGTTTGCAGGACGCCGGAGCCGGGCCCGCTATAATGTAAGCGGCGCGAGACGACGTGCGTTTTCCCTCAAGGTAAGCTTCTTTGCTCATAAAGTAAAAGCGCCCAAGGATATTGCGGACTAAAGATTATTCGCGTTTTATATGTATTAGTCTTGGATGGACTATATAATATGTTTATCTAAGAATATCCTGTTTTAATTGTTTCAATTATTTCACGTCAATTTATATCAATTAAATAATTGTTAGGTTAGTCATGGCGCAGAGGCACAAGCGTGTGACTGTTAACGACGGGTTGTGTGTTCGACTACTCCAGGAAATTAACTATTTAATATTTTCATTTCGGTGCTCTGGTGTCGAAAGAAAAGTGCGGCGTTGTGTTCAGCCACTCAACACGCAATGTCTCCAAAATTCGGCGGAAATTGGGCAACAGAGTGTCTGAACACTACGTTCCCTCTACCTATACTGCTGCCAGCGGGATAAAGCGTGAAGCTAAAAAAATTAAGCTTCCTTGTAAAAAAATTTGAAAAAATTACGCTTCAATTGTATAAATTAAACATATCAAATGTCTACCCGTAAAAACTTATTAAGATCTGTGTCATACGAACTTCACTTTCTCCTTTATAAGAATTCTTGGCTATATTTTTAACATGCAAATGGAACTAGAAATATAAGTGTTAACTAAATTTAAACAACGTGACTCACACACACTATAAAGTCATTATTTTACACTTTTCTTTTTCGGCTTAGTTTTTTTTGATAACATTATCACGAGAGATTTATAATATGATCACTAAATTCCACAGTACAAATTAAAAAAAGAAATATAATATAAATCGAACCGAGAACCAGCCGCGCATACAATCAATAAATATAAAAAAAAAAAACAATTAATTCGTAAAAAGAAACTAAAATCCCAACGCATAACATAGACGTACCACCACGGAATTTATTTCTCGTTTCTAAAACCAAGCACAAAAAAGGAAGGAGAGCGAAGGAAATAATTCACATTTATAGAAGACTTTAATGTTAAACAATAAAAAGCGTATTGCTAAAACGAGTCCTGCGGCTCATTGAGGTAACCTTTTCAGACACTGTCTGCAGACTGCAGAGTACAGTACAGTGTACATATTCATTGGCCATGAATCGAGGTGTATTTGTGACAAACTAAATGCGTCGATTAGGGCATGTCTTCAATTGTGAATTTATTTTAAATTTAAATTGAATTTATTTGTATGTAATTTTCCTTAAAAAATATATATATAAGTGACTGTAAACGCGACGATTGTGGGTTCAATCCTCACTCGTGGGAATGATATTATGATGAATATTTTCATTTCAGTGCTGAGATCCGCTACTCAACACGTAATGTTTCAAGAATTCGGCGGAAAGTGGGACACTGAAGTCTTAATGGAGAACGGACTGTCTTAACAAGGTCCCTCTGTGAAGCTAAAAAAAAATAATAAATTTAACTAGACATTTTGCTTGGCATTGAGTTGCGTTACTCAGCAGTCAGCACGCGTGTCTAAATGAGCGTAAAATGGGTATGAGAGTGATTGATCTCAAGCCAATACCGCAAAATACGGAAGATACGTAAACAAGCAGTAATAAATAATAGTCTAGATTAATTAATAAAAATTAATTAAATAAAATATATGATAACAACGATGTTTAGTCTGAATAAGCGACAGTTTTTATTAAATAAACGGCGGATATTGCATCATATTATTATATTATTAATTTTCAATAATTACCAGACATTTAATTGCCGTTTAGTTTACGGGATAATATTTACCTAATTTATCTTTGTTATCTTAAAAAGCATCTTATACCTACTTGACGTACATTATCACACAGCATGAGCCACTCAACTATCAAAATAAGCAAACAAAATCTTAGTTCTATGTGAAGCAATCTTAACTTATTATTTTTAATTTGGTAAAGTAGTCTTGGCCTTTGTTACAAGTTATGTATGTATTGAAAATTAAGATTCTTAGAAATCAAATCTGTTATTATAACATTAAAAGACGCGATGAACTTTATATGGAGTTCATATAAACAACAGCTGTTAAATCTAAACAAACCAAAATTCAAACAAATAAATAGGACGTTGCTTCTTTAAATTTTGCTAAACTATAATGCTAATATACAAATAAATAAAAATCGAGAGATATCTACAGGATTTTAGTTAAGAACAGATGCATACTTGTATATTCTTTTTACAACTTTTCAAGATAATTTTTTATCAGTAAAATTTCTGGGGTGGGCTATTTTAAGGGTTCAAGACTATTTAGGGGTGGGCACGGAGCAACTGCTCCTTAAAATTAATATAAACTACCATATAATATTTTAAATAACGCAATATATAAACTGACAGTCACAAACCTGCACGCAGCCTAAGAACCCGGCGTCCTAACACTTATTTTTAAGGAGATGAATGGGTTGTTCTTATATATAAACGGATTTGCCGGCTGTTCCTCACGTCTCGCCGTGCTGGCCGACGGAGGCCGCGTCCCACTGCTGTTAACTTATTATGTTTACCGATAATAATGTGTTGTTTTACTTATCTGTAATATGCTGTGGCGAGGGTGCTATTGGGCAACATTGTTCTTTGATAGACAGCCAATGTTGTAAGCATATTGTATAAAAAACAATACTTAAATCCTTTGAGGTAATTTGCTAAATTGAGTTGGGAGTAGTTAAGGCAAGCATTATTACTGGATTCAGGAACTAATCTGAACTCAAAAGTAATAATTGTATTTGAATTTATAAGAAAAATAATTAAAAGACTTCTAACAGTTTCCTTCAGATCATTTAAACATAGAACACAACATTTCGCTCTTTCCTGATTAGGAGTGTTTACTTACTTGTTGGACATGGTAGGGGATGGGGCCTTTTTCGTCGTCCATTTAAATGTACTTGATTTTTTTTATTATTATAGTATAAATTAGACTTTTTTAAAGAACAACTCAAAATATATTGCTTAAGAAACTTCTAATATTAATTTATTAATTATAATATATTATATTTTATATAAAAAACGCAATAAAAAAATCTCTATAAGAGTGGTATAATTGCACTTAAAAATCACAGATGTTAGCGACATAGGAAAGCAATCTTAAACATTATAAAGATAGTGAAATGTCGCACATGTTCAACATTCATTGATGGGTCGGCAAGCTGTCGGCAATCACCGACACACTTATCGTATGACAAAACGTTTGAAAAATAAAAACGTAATTTTTTATCGATATGGTTAGAAAACATGTTAAAAAAATTTCTAAATTTGTAAAGAAGTTAGTAAATGTAAGCGCGACAGGTAGTGGGTTCAATTCCCATTCGAGGAAATGAAATTTTAATATTTTTATTTCTTCGGCTCTGATGTCAACACTCAATGCCTCTAGAATTCAGCGAAAAATGGGGAACAGAATGTCTTAACAATAAGTTCCCAGGTTCCCTCTGTCTACACTGCTATGTGCGTGATACAGAGTATAACTAAAAAAAGAAACTTACAGATTATAAAACGAATAATATAATTTAACAACTTTACCTCAATTTGTATAAGAAATTTAGGAATGTTAATTAAGTGCACTTTCAAAGTAATCACTCTACATGACTAACTACTTGAAAGTTAACAGTAATAGGCTATCAAAATTAGAAGGTAGAGAAATGTGTCACCAGTTCCAAGTCAGCAAAGCGAACCATTTCAATTGTATATAATTATCTACTTCAGAAAAATGAGCCCTACAAATAAAAAAAATCTCTTGAGAGACTTTAAGTATGGCTTTATATTAGTTAGAAAAAAATTACAAACGTGGATTTGTTATAAAATTATTTTTTTTAGTTTCTAATCTCTTTTAACCTTAAAAAATAATAGAAATCTTTTACGAAATTTGATAACTTTTTCGAGGTTTATAAGTAGGTAATATATATGTACGAGTATATATATGCCGACATAATATTAACATTATATTTAAATAATGATAGCATTTATAAAATTGTAATATTAGTCTTATTCTAGAAAAAAATAGTAAAATAATCTTTGTAAAACATTTTATTATTTATTGTAGGAGAGTAACTTTTTAAAAATAGTAATTAACATTACCTAGCATTCTACTACGACATAAAACCTGAATTTAGATAAACTCAACTCAAAACAATATCTTCTAAATCAATTTATCTTTTCATATAGTCGACGTAAGTTTAAAAATTTTAGTATATCTTTATATTCTTTGCCGACATAAATATTTTAATTAAAGTTATCTAATTATGTTGCCTAACAAAAAAAATTTTGATTGCTATATAAAGGGCCGTATCTTTTTTTCTAAATAAATCTAGAAATACATTTTTTGTCAAGAAATCATGGGGCCGTAGATCTAGGTAAATATTTCAACTCGATGTCTTAAAAGCGTTCCTGGGGTAAAACGCTCTTGAAAGACAAACAGACAAACGGACAATAAAGTGATCTTATAAGAGTTCACTTTTTCCTTAAAAGGTACGGAACCCTAACAATAAATTTTCAATATAGATACAGATATTGTTTTTAAAATGATATTATTATTATTAGAAAACGTAAATAATGCAGTTTATAATCATATAGTTCAAGCGGGCGAAGCCGCGAAATAGATATTACATAAGTATATGGCAAATAAAAGTACTGTTTAGCAACTATTCGCGTTCTGTCGCACATAAGTATCTCTGTTGGGCTTTAACCAATTAGTGTAATAGCTCTCAATGAAAGCTTCAATTAGTATCATAGTTCTTGTAAACATACCCATTGCATTGTTTAGTCTTGCACAGTAATCACTATATAAGTACTGGACCTTATAAAATCATTTAGCTGATGACTGTATTAGGTATGTAAGTAAGTATTATATAATGTTATGCATAAGGTATGTATAAATTGAATATTATTATCGTGTATTGTTATTTAATTCTACTTCTAGTTACGGAGTGTCTTAACACTAAGTTACGCTACAAAAAAAATTAGTAGACTGTGTTCAGATAAGACAGCGAGTCCCAATACGACCACGACCACGAGCGCTTACTTCTAAGTTGATGAAGTGTCTTGAAACCCATTTCGTTATATATATCTTTTTTCGATATTTACCTCTAAAATGATTGTTAGTGATTATGATCATTTAGATCAAATAACATAGAAATGAAAAGTACATTTTATTTTAAAGCTGGTGTACAGATAAAAAAGAAATGGAAATTAATTGTCTGTGATAAATATTAGTGATATCACTTCAAAAAAAGAAAATATGTTTTCCAAAAATGTCTATAGATAAAGATAATTTCAAACGAAATATTTATTGTGTAAATAATCAATATCCTGCACGTGAAAAAAACTATAGTTACCTAACATGCTAATATACCCAATATCGTACATGTCAGTTAACGGTGGACACTTTCTCGACATTATCGCTGTTTCTATATTATCATACAATGGACATTAATGGATTTTGTCGCCACGCGTGACATAATCAAGGATACTTACATACTATTTGAGGCCAGTCGTGGCGCAGAAAGTGTGACTGTAAACGCGACTGGTTGTGGGTTCGATCCCAACTCGAGGGAATGAAATATTTATTTTCATTTCTTCGCTCTGGTGTCGAGGCAAAAATGCGGCGTAAATTCCGCCACTTAGCAGCCTCCAGAATTCAGCAGAAAATGGGGAACGGAGTGTCTTAACACTATGTTCTCTATGTCTACGCTGTCGTATGCGGAGCTGATTTATTTATTTAATCTGACTGACGTAGAATCCAATCATAACTGATTTTATTCACGTTATAGTAATATAATGTGGTTAGACAGGTGTCCATAAAGAAGATTTTTTTTTCTATTCTGATAACGGTTCTAATATAAAAACCTCGCACAGGTTGAACGAGGGTCCTTTATTCATTTGTATACACCTGCCAGTCGCAAGTCGTAAGGATATAGAGGTGAGCCGAGCGTGACTATAGAAAGTTTGTAACTCACGTTCCCCCACATGTTCAATGTTGTTGATTCACGCACTCACATTAATTAAAGGAAGTAGATAAATCTAAATAAGTAGGTAACATTTTTTAAAAGCTTCAGTTAGTAGGCAAAAGGAACCTAATCCCACTCCATTCCCCATTTTCCGCCGAATTCTGGAGGTATTGCGTGTGGAGTGGCAGGAATCAAAGCTCAAATCAAATCAAAGCTCGACACCAGAGCGAAAAAATGGAAATATTTAAATAAATATTTCATTTCAGCACAACTGCCAAACCAACTTCAATAAATAGGTAGGTGCGTTAATGTGTGGAGGATATGCTGACGATCGACAACAGAACCTTAGCTACTTGAGTTGCACCATGATAATTACCTAACAATTTACTTATCTTCAGTTAAGTTTTAAAATGTACAAATAGCTAGTCATTAACGGTTCTGAGAAGTATCACTCGACTCGACTCGTGTGTTCATTGGAAAGTTATTTGTGTGCAACCCTGCGCGTGCGCAGCGCTGTCCCTCTCTCGCAATACATGTCAAGGTAGGGTTCAACATTCGAGGATTTGGTGCGCGCCAATAATACACCAATGGACACCCATTTTGTGTCTGCTTTTGGCAAATCTAAATATTATTTCGTTAAAAATAAAAAAAATCAGCTTCACGCTGCATCCCGCATACCGCAGAGGCAGAGGGAACGTAGTTTTAAGACGTTCTTCACATTCCGCCAATTTTTTCGTGCTAGAGCGAAGAAACGAAAATATTAAGAAATTATAATTCATTTCTTCGAGTAGAGATCGAACCCGCAACCGTCGCGTTACAGTCACTCACTTGTGCCCCTGCGCCACAACTAACCACGCAATTAAAATTAATTTATATAAATAAAATAACTAAAAAAACCTCAATTCGCAACAGGTTTCTCTCACATCCATTACTTGAAATACCTAAGATTACGTACATCTGATATAAGTAATCTTCAATCAAGCACCCATTGAAACACGGTCAGTGCGAGGCACTTCCGCGTGCGCGCACACTGTCGGCGCCTCGAGAGATCATCGCCAGATGCTGCCAATAGATCGCGACGGGGTCAACAGCCAGTGCCCTTGTTTTGCGCACTAAATTAATAAGTTAATGTATTAAACGAAACAGCGCACATTTGTATTTCCCACGACTCCAGACCAGAGATCAAGAAGCTCGAAGATCGTATTGTTTACAATTTTCCATATGATGTAATATTCTGCGTACATATAATTGCTTTGTAATGAGAATTGCAAATTTTCAATGTATTTTTTTATTATAAAATAAATTAGCTTCACGCTACATCCCGCACACAGCAGTATAGGCAGAGGGAACCTAGTGTTAAAACACTCCGTTCCCCAAATTCGGGATGCACTGCATATTGAGAGGTGGAACTGAACGCCGCGCTTTGCCTCTACACCAAAGCATAAATGGAAATATAAATTTAAATAATTATTTTTTTATAATATTTCAATTTAAATGGAAGGATTGTGAATGAAAACGTTAATTGCTGGTTGTAATAAAATTATAAATAACTCGAATCCTCTGGATCTATGGACGCCCTCTTTGATCTTAACGAACAATTTGCTAGCCCCATTTATAATTTTAATCCCTTTGATCATAGGCAGATCTGCACCGTAACTAAATGGAAAAGAAACTATGAGACGATTCCTTCTTCGATTCGTGTGTATCTTTTTTAAATGAATGAACTAATATGAGGCTGGTCGTGGCGCAGACGTTGTGGGTTCGATTCCCGCTCGAGGAAGTTAAATATATATTTAAATTTATATTTTCATTAGAATGTAATTTGCTATAGTATGTTACTCTGTACTTTATTTAAAGATTATCCACACTTACTATATAGTACATATTGAATATAAATATTTTTTTATTAAAAAAACACTGTTCACTCTTGAAAGCACTTAACAACCAAAGAAACGGACTACGATCCTTAAAAGCCCTTATTTGATAAGGAGCCGCTCATATGTTCTAAATATGATAGCTTTCCTTGTATCTGCTATGAGTCATTTTATGTTTATTTATATCTATCGCAAGAAAGGTATTGCAAAGTACTTTTTACCACGTATTTAAAATACAATAAAATAAAATTTGCATTAACAATTATAATGTGCAAACGTGGTCCTTCACCTTGACCAGGCCCTTACCAAATAAATTTGCATGATAATAATGTTTTGGCCTTTTCTAACAAGTCCAAAAATGCCGAAACTAGTTAAAACAAGGAAAACTATAAATATTATAACTGTATATATAAATCATTTTAAAATAAGTTATTCTTAAAATTTTAAATATATTTTAAAGTTAGGTACTATGAAATGATAGTAGCTGTTCACGTATAATCTATGCGAGGTTAAGCTCAAAAAAATATCTAATCGTTGAAGTACTTAACCAACACTTACTGACCAAACTCAACGCCACGCCTCGGCACCAAAGCCAAGAAATGAAAATATAAATTTAAATAAATATTTCGTTTCCTCAAGTGGGGATCGAATCCACGGCCAGTCGCGTTTATAGCCACACACTTGTACCCATACGCCACGACTGGCCTCTATTTATGTATATCGTCTGATAGCGAAAAGAATAATGTATTACTAGTATAGATTTCCACTGTTGCGTTGTAAGACGCTGGTTGTGAAGATTTTTCTAGAAAAGAAGATAAGAGAGAGATTTATTACTATTACCAAACCTAAATCTTTTCCTAAATTTAAACATTACATTTACATTAAATTACTTTTTATTTAAATCAAGAAAGCTGTCGAAAGCTCGTGAAAAGCCTATAACAAACGTGCTTTCACTTTCTCGAGTGATAAAGGGTTACTATTTAAAATATTAAAATCAAGTTATATTTTAAGGCCAGTTTTAACGCTAGTCGTGGTGCAGAAGCACAGGAATGCGAATGTAAACGTGACTGGTTGTGGGTTCGATTCCCATTCGAGAAGATGAAATATATAATATTTTCATTTTCCTCGCTCTGGTAACGGCAACGTTTTACCGTTGGCGGACATTTCCGTCCCCCTTGTCTTAACAAGGGAAATGTCCTAAGATTTGCCCTGCTTTATGCGGGATACAGGTTAAATCTTAAAAATATGTATTTTCAAAATACTTTAAATTCAATCTATCGTCACAATATGCAACACAACAAACAACTTATTATTGTTGTTTATTTTTGACTGAATTTTAACTAATATATAATACCGATATAATGATAAGAAAATCGATTTACAAAACATCAAAAAGAGATACGTACTATATCAATATATTTTTGCTTTAAGAAATAAATAGCAAAAGATCGAGACGTTTCTTAATGCATATCGTTTTCCATCCACCCATTGCGCTAATAGATAAGGCCAAACCTTGATCCAGTTCATGTGATGTGCTCTGGATCATTCGCTAACTTCCATATCCTTGTGTAAATAAATATGGCTACATTTTTTATAACATAATTATATATTGATATCAGAAAATATTTATTCTTATAAGTTATAAATGAACTTATCTTAAATATCACAATTATTACTTTCAGGTGTTTGCGATGTGGTATCCGTGGATCGCATTACTGGTGTCGTGTGCACTAGGGGCGGAGACCGAAGGCCCAGTAGCCACAACCACTCGAGCTCCCCCGCGCACCCTAGACCGACAAGCCAGCGAGCTCGCGTGGGGGTCCTGGCTGCAGAGCTCAGAAAATGGAAACCAGAACAACCCGCCTAGACGCATCACGACCAAGTCTTTGTTCATTACTCCACTAGTCTGTCCAAAAGGACATCGCCTTGATGGGACTGCTTGTGTTCAGGTAAAATGCTACTTTCTTTTCCTTTGATAGACGTGATCACTAAGAATTTTAAAGTAGAAGCTTAGTTGTTAAACCTGTGGTTTGTGGTTAATACTAAAACGACTCATGAGTTTTTTATACCTCAAAAATTAAGTACTACCCAGAAAAAATTGTAATATGTACTTAAAATTTGTGTTTATATTTTTTTCAGGTGGTAACAGTTAGCAAAGATGAGCACGAACGCATTTTGTTAGACCAACTTAACGCTGTATTTACTGCAGCTCCTAACAATGGCGAAGTATATGATTACGGAGACGAAGACCCGGGTCCCCTGCAGCTGTCCATTCCTATTGGTCTCGATCCATCTGTACAGGTAAAATATATATCATAATAATTATATTACATCAATATTTAAGCATCAATATAATTATTAATATAAACATGTACTAACATACATGTCTTTAATTTACAGGATCAGCAACCAAACTTTATCAAGAAAGGAGATAACTCTGATGCAAGCATAGAAGCTGAGCTGGAACTACTTAAGCTACAACAAGCTCATGCAAAACTAAACGGCACTATTCCCCAGAGCTCTAACATTTTGTCACATAATGTGCTGCACAATTTTCTATCTTATTCAGATAAACCTAAACGAGACAGTCCTGCGATGAATTCTAGTGAAAGTGAAACTTTGAACAGCACTGACGTAGGCCAGAAAGAATTGGTATACGGACATGTGAACGTCGATCCTGTTATTTATGACACTGAAAATCAGTACAGCCAGGACATTATTACAGAATCTGAAAACGTCAAAATTAATGAACAAGCAGCAGCTAACAAAACTACATCGCAAGTGGGACAAGAGGCATCTATATCAAATGAAAATAATACTCACGTTGAGAAATCCGCACCGAAGGACATGGAAGGAAAGAAAGACACCGATGACACAAAACTTAATCCTGAAAACGATTACTCTGATATCGGAGAAGCCATTAAGCTTATAAGCAGATATGCTGAAGTATCTACTGATGACAATTTCACCAAAGATGATAAAAAGTTCCCTCCGTTAGATGACAGCATATTGGGCACACGAACTAAGTTACAATACAGACGGACCAAGCCAAAAGGAGCAGAAAATAAAGCAACCGAAACCCTTAATCCGGAAAGATCGGACCTTGTAAACAGCGATATTACTGACAAACAAGTACCGACTAATGTTGTTTACTACAGATATCCTTGGCCAAGCGAGAGCTCGCAGTCACCACCAGCTAACTATCCGTTTAAGCATTTACAGGATTACTGGCCTGGCCGCACACAAATAGGTGGCGTCTACGCGCATGAAAACCCACGACGACACCACCATTCCTATCCACACTATTTTCACCCGCGTGGCTATAATTTCGAAGGTTACCCTGAAGCGCGTGCTGGCCAAGAAATTTATCCTGGATTGCGGCGATACTCTCATAATATTGCCAGTCGCGCGAATCCTATGAGGTCCCATGCTAACAATCAGGACCTGTACAGCCTTCTAGGCTTGAGGCACTGGTTCAGCAGCGAAGGGGCTTCGAAAAGATAGTTTGCTTCATTGCTCAGAAAACTCGATGTTACCCGACGTCATATAATGGAAGCTATGCGAAAGCACTTTGCACATTTCAACTCAATATTTATATTAGATTTAATATCCACTAATATTACTATTAAATAAAATATACGCTAACTAGTTTCCGCCATAGCTTTCACTATATAAAGCCTATTTATTTTAAAGCCAAATATTACAGTCATAGTGTAAAAATTTTTGTTAGCTGTTTAAGTTTTTTGTAAATATTCCTGATAACAACATGTAAGCGTTTATTTCTAATGAAAATTTGATTATTATCATTTAGTATTATTTTTGTTTTATATTATGTAAATTGTTGTATTACTAATTTATGTCTATTTGATGTATATTTTTTGTTGTTGTGACTCGCGAGTTAGTCGAATGTAATGCAAGATGGTTTCTTAAGGTATCTATTATTGATAAATCGGCACTGGCTTGCCTTTTATGATATGTTAATTTTTATAATTAAGAAGTACTTATGTAGATAGTACGGCTGACCTAAGTTTCGAATATTTAGACATAGACCTTACTTATACCTTATTTATGGTGAAAAATAAGTAATTATATATAATATCGGACAATTTAAACCCACCTACAAAAATAAATTGCATGAAATAAATAAGCAAAAACAAAGATATAATTTTATAATATTTCTCATATTGTTTTTACCGCCGTATTCAATTTCATTATTTTCACCAAGAAAGAGCATTTTACTCATTAAAAAAAAACAATTTATAAATTAAAATATTTTCTTCTATTATAAAATACTAATTACCGAACTATTATTCATATTACATATTATGTTGATCCCACCAAAGCTTAGAATAAGTTTTTAGTTATGTAGCTGGAAAACTTTAATTATTATTGGAAGCTACTATTTTCTTAGAAATTTAGAATGATAGATGTCTTCTTATGCATAATTTTCTATCAAAAATGTTTTGCTTTATAATTTATTGACCTCTTTATGTTTACTAAGAGGCATATCAAATGTAAGCAAACATTAATATGAAACGTATTTCTTATATATTTGACCCTAAGATGCATGGTGATAAAAAATACTTGCCATAATTTCTCTATGCATATATACAAACCAGTGTTTTGCATTTTAATTTTCTTATTACAAACAGGCATTATGTAGTAATAAATATGTTTTTTAATTCAAACGGATATAAATTTCCTGGCTTCTATTTTTTCTTTTATAAAATTTTATTAAAAACATATATTTTTAATCTAATTAGTAAAAAATAATATCAAAAAAATTGTGTCAAATCTGTTCTGTACAAATATTAATTTAAGGAATAAGATTAAAATTAATGAAAATATATATCAAATACTTAAACCTTATTGCTAAGAGTTAATATCCAAATGTGCTTATTATTCCGTTTTAATGAAAAAAATGTAGAAAATTATCAATGCCAGTATTTTATTGTAAATAAATATAAATGTGTTAATAAATTTATTGAAATGAAATATGAAATGATATTTTATTAAAATATTTCCCTATATAAAAGAAAACGACGATTTTTCCAATTCTAGTAAGAATTTATGATTTTTGTTTGTATCTCCAAATTCAAGACACAGTAAGAAAAAAACCCATTCCCTAGAGTGAGGTCAAACCTACAGCCATGGCATTTGTGGTCTAACACTGTTTCACTATGCCATAATGGTCAAATAACAACAATAATAATTTAAAAAAGGGGTTTGAATGAATCAGTCTTTGTATTCAAGATTTTATTGAAAAAAAATATTAAATTTTCTTAATAACACTGTTTACATTGATAATTCCTACATGTATAGACTTAAAAAAAATATAAACTTGTTCAAATTAAAGCATAACCTGATTTTGCATATACTTAAATAAAAAGACTAAATGTCAAAGGAATGAGTCAAATTGTATAGACTATCCCTTAAAAAAAATAAAAATTTGTACATTATATCACATAACAATAAGAATAATATAATTAAGAGGCTTAAAATTGAAGGGTATAAACAAACCAATTAACAATAGTTACAAGGTATGACTAATTTATTAAATAATAAATTATTTACATCTGAGTTATGTTACAATGTCATAAGTACATGCAAAGACAGGCTACAACTATTATTCAAAAACTATTTATCATGGCGTTGATTGATCTTATAATCTCCATTAAGGAGACTCATTAAAGTCATTTTGAATATCAAAAGAAATGATGACTTAACAAACAAGTAAGTACTATCAAAAACAAATGTTGATCCGATTTTAGATTGCTGCTACAATTTCATCTAAATTCATAAATTTGAATGCTGTGTTCTGGGACATGGATTAAATTCAACGATTGAAACCTGCAACAAATATAATTGAAAATATTTATAATTTAAATCTATATGATCCTTAATTTAATTTGAATACCATAGTAGTGCAGTAGCACAATGTCTGACTGTAAATGCAATAGTTATGATTTTATTCCCATTCAGGGTATGAATTATTTCCCTTCTGCCATACAATGTTTCCAAAATAAAAACAATTATTAACATTTTGTCTGTCAGTTGTTACAAACAAAAATCATTGAAAATTGCACTGTATCACATTGGACAATATTTGACTGTAATCATGATGATCTATTTTCAAATTTGTCTTTGCTTGCACTTTGTCTACTCTGGTAAGAGATAGTGCTGCATTGAATTCAGGCAAAAGGAACCCGGGAACCTATTTTTAAGACACTCCCCTATCATTAAGACAATTCCGTTTCCTACTCTTTGCCAAATTCTTGAGGCATGTTGAGTTGCAGAACTCAATGCTGTGCTTTGCTTCATTCACAGAGCAAGGAAATAACCATATAAAATAATTCCCCTGAATCGGAATAAAAATTACAACCATTATTTTTACAGTAGCATGCTTGTGCCTCTGAGCTTCAACAACAGCTTTCCTAATGACAAGGTAAATGAAAATAGTATACTCTAAAAAATTGTATACTGAAATGTTGAATGTTACAATAATAAACACTTACCACTCAGAACTTCTGTGGTAATAATAACCTTCAATAGTAGCGGCGGATTTATGGAAACATATATAGTAAAACCCAGCAAATGAAGCACCATTTATATCCTTAATTGTATGGTCCGGTACTAAGAAATGCTCTTTCCATCTCATAAATACATAATCAGCCTTTGCAAGAGAATCGTAGTCAAATGAATCGGAGTTGAATGTCTTCAAATATGGTACAAATAAATCAAATTTACTCTGGAAAGATATTATATATTAAGAATATGAAAGAAAACTTCGTATAATTATTTATTGTAATTGTATACATACCCAATGTTTTCTATCTACATCTTCATCAGCATCCCATTTTCTTGTTAGAAAAGGATACTTAGCTGATATAATTTCGCCATCGAAAAATGTCGTAAGTGTTGGAAACTCTTCGGTTAATCCTTTAATTTTTAAGTATCCACAAAGATACGAATTTTCTTCATCTACATGCTAAAAGTTTAACATTTTTTTTAATATATTGAAGTTCAAATATATGAAAAGTCTCTGTTAACGCACATGTCTCTATAAGAATAATGTAACCTTTTAAATATCGCAAAGCACTCACGTATTTTCACTTTTTGCGTACTTTGTTTTCCACACTAACCTGCAACACAACTTCTACTTCATATGAATTTCCCTTTGACTTCTGATGCCCTTGAAATTTGGAGCCGTTGTAAAGTAAAGACTTAGTGACGCCAGGTTGTTTTGAGTTTGCTGGCGGTGGAGGAGTAATATCAACTTTAACTGGCATTATTTTCCATTGAATGATGACCCAGCTTGTATATAATAAAAGTATGTTATTGACAGGTTATAGGCATGGGCATACAGCCAAGTAAAACTACAACTGTTGACAGTTGAATATGCTTCCTTCCAGTATATTCTATTTGGAGAGTCTATGAAAAACAACAATTATTTTATTTATATAATTTAAAAATATTTATTAATTAGGTTTAAAATTTATTAAATTTACTAGTTTTTGTCTTTTAATTTTTTCATATTGATTTCAGGGTACTGACAAGTGACAACCCTGTAATTTATGTTAGACAGGTGTGTTGTCTTGTTTATCGTCATGTTATACATTTTAAACCGGTTCATATAATTATTCTTAATACACGTATATTTGATGCTTCACGCTTCTCAACTGGTAACGTTTGAAATAAATTTAAATATTTATAAAAATCTTTAATTGTGTACTAGAACTTATCATTTGGTATTAATAAAAAGTACACAAAATACGAAAAGTTTAATATTAAACAATTGTCTGTTTATTCCAAAATAAAGATATTAATAATTATTTCAGAATACTAAAAATGTAAAACATAAGTAAAATCACTGTTTAGGTTTTAAAGTAATTCAATATTATTATGTTTTTGAAAGTATTCAATTTTTTTACTGTATATATTTACGAAACTTGTACATTTTATTTTTCTTAACGAAATGTTGTTCTATAATATTGACAGTATTTATTTTTTTGTTATTATTCAGAGTTTAAATCATTTATTAAAAAATATTGCTGTATTCATTATTAAATAATATAACTGTATATTAATAATAAAGCAAGCTCTTGTTGCCTACATATTAATATTTGTACTCTATGGTAATGGCATGGACTATGGTATTTGGTAGGGTTTCATCGTCTCGTTGGTCTTGGTTTCGTAGACCGACCAACTTGTTTATAAATTGTTTTGTAATTTAATTTAATAAATAAGTTTGTATTGATTGTTTTATCATAATGACTTCTTATAGTGTTTTAAGACAAATTATATGTATAATTAGTTATAACTGCACTTTCGGTTTGTGATCAAAAAGCAATATTAGTGATATTTTCTCACATAATTATGGTTAACTGACGTTAGACTGTGCATCCTCAATTATGGCAGACCCAGGTTATTACCACAGTGATTATATTCGACACCCTGTCCTCTTCGAGCTGGGTGTCAAGTATGGAATTAAAACTGAATGTATTCCAGAAATAGCATTGCCGTCTAAGTTGGAAGAACTCAAGGATGTCATACGTAGAGAGATACGTAAAGAACTCAAAATAAAGGAAGGTGCCGAAAAATTACGCGAAGTATCTACCGATAGAAGATCACTGGCTGATGTAGCAAATCTCGTAAAAAAAGCAAACTTGAAATTGAACGAGCTCAAGTCTGACTTGCAGGAATTAGAATCACAACTTCTTTTGTCACGCGGTCAGTCGACACCAACTTCACCAGAAGACTTGTCTTATGATGAAGAAATTATTTTGGCTTCTGAAGCGGCACAACAACAACGTCAGCTGGGCGAAGGTACAACTGATCGAAAGTTGGCTTCTTTGGAAAAACAGTTAAATATAGAATTAAAAGTAAAACAAGGCGCTGAAAATATGATTCAGAGCATTAGCAGCAGTAATCAGTCTCGAGACAAGAAACTTCTTGCTGAAGCTCATCAAATGCTAGCAGATTCAAAAGCCAAAATTGAATATTTAAAATTACGTATTTCAAAATTAAGTAAACAACAAAAAGGAGATAATGCGGGATCTAATGGAGATGGCCGAAATACAGACATGAGTGGTGTTGATCCTTTACTTGATGAAAGAATTGCAGAACTTAGAAATCGTCTTCGCATTGAGGCAGCTGTTGTAGAGGGTTCTAAGAATGCTATAAGACTTTTACAGAGTGATAAAAAAGTGACTGACAAAAAAGCATTACAAGAAGCCCAGACTAGTTTACTTGAGTCAACCCAAAAGCTAGACTTACTTCGCAAGTCATTAGATATGCGTCGCCAAGAACTTCCTGCTGAAAGCGCTGCATTTATTGAATTAGGCCATGAATTGAGAAGCACTGGATCAAGTCCTGGATATGTCAGTTTAACTGGGGCCAGTGGGCCAAGAAACTTATTTATTTCTCCTGCCCCAATGATAAGTCCTTGTGTTCAAGTTACTGGTACCTTAGAGGTTAGATTGATGGGTTGCCAAGATCTATTAGAAGATGTGCCTGGACGTACACGTAGGGATCCTCTTGCTAGCCCATCCGATTTAAAATCTTTTGTTAAAGGAGTTACTATACGTAATTCTATGAAATATACATACAGCATTAAAGAGGACACGAGCAATGAAATTATGGCTGTTATGAAATTGGACAACCATACTGTAGCCCAAACTAGTTGGAGACCTTGCTCTCAACAGGCTTGGGATCAAAGGTAAACTATTTGATTATATAAATTATTGGTTAGGGTAATTTTGTCATAGCAATTATGTATGTGCACTTGTAGTGTAATCATAACAAATATGAGTTTAAATTATATAGGGGCCATTGTGGCACAGTGGCTCAGCATCTGACTGTAAACAATAGCTGTGTGTTTAAGTCCTACTCAGAATAAAACATTATTTTCAATTCCTTCCACTGGTAAAAAGACAAAGCACAGCATTGAGTATTACCACTCAACACATACAATCTTAAAATATGGGTATCGAAGTGTTTCCCTATTTCTACATTGCTACATGCAGGATAGACTGTGGAGTTCATAAAAAAAATGGAAAATGGGTTTGATTCATGATTAATCCACTGAGGGAGTATACTATTAGTTCATCATCAGATAAGGTTTCTTTTATCTTAATGTGATTACTTAGAAATTTTAAATTATCAGTACAATATTATTCCACAGGGATACTTTCTTGTATTTTTTTTCACTTCACATATTTATTTAGAATATTGTTTTAATTTTATATACCCTTTCCATTAATCTAACATACACTTTTCATATATGATTAATCATACATATTATCTTATCATTAGGCTGTGTTAACATATTTATTATATGACTAAGAACACTATTACTGTGAGTTCTATTAATTTTCTATGTATAGACATTCTTACATATTAACATAATGGGTACTTTGTACCTATAAAGAAATTTATAACAATGTAGTTGCAGGTTCAAAATTGGCAAACATTTTTTTTAAACAAATGACAAACTCAAGATTATTCAATGAAAATTTAATAAAACTAGATTGTATTATTCTACTTCATATATACTATATATGTAAAAGACATGTTAAGTTTAAAGAGTGGATTGATAAACTTAAGCTCAATATTAAATATGCTTATACACTTTCTGAATATTTTTACAATCAATAGATTATATTTGAAACTTAACTTAGCTTCCCTTGTATCCCTAACAGGGTAGTTAGAGAGATCAGAGGGCCAAATGCTACAGTCTCCTAATCCTACTTCTTTCTCCTCATCCACTGTCACCAACCCCTTCTTACACACTCTCTGGGCAGTCTTCATGCTTTTACGTGAATTTCTTCAGATTATATTTGTGGTTTACTATTTATCAAAAAAAAACAGCTTCACACTATCCCACACACAGTAGGGTAGGCCCGGATACCGCGGAAACCTAGTATTGAGACATTACGCTCCCCACTTTCCGCCGAATTCTGGAGACAATTGCGCCGCCGAATTGCGTGTTAAGTGGCGGTATTCAACGCCGCGTTTTGCCTCTACACCAAAGCATTAAAATATAAATTAAAAGAAATATTTCATTTCCTCGAGTGGAGATCGAACTTACAACCAGCGTAACGTCGCGCGTCGAGTTTACAGACACACTGTGTCGCGATCACACACACCGTGATTGGTCTCAAACTAGGTTATTCATCAATTGCATAATATTTTTTATTTTAATATTTTCAGATTCACTATAAAGCTGGATAAATCACGAGAACTTGAAATTGGCATCCACTGGAAAGACTGGCGTGGATTGTGTGCTGTAAAATTTCTGAAACTAGAAGAATTTATTGATGACATTCGACATGGCATGGCGCTTGAATTAGAACCTCAAGGACTTTTGTTTGCTGAAATAAAATTTTTAAACCCCATTATATCCAGAAAGCCAAAACTGCAACGTCAGCGCAAAATATTCAAACAACAAGGCAAAAATATTCCTCGACCATCATATGGAGAAATGCACATACCTGCTGTTGTTCTAGGAAGGCTTTTAAAACGTTCATCGCCATCTATTCAAAATATTCAAAGTGCACATATTCAACCTCAACATCACTTTGAACCTGATAATAAGGATGTTGAGAATCCTCATGCTACACTTATTGGAATGGCAGGTGTGCGACCATTGGGACTACCGTCTGCTCCCCCACCACCAGTGCCAATAGTTCCACCTCAGAAACCGACTTTACCTATTCATCCACCTCCCAATGTTTCCACCCTTAGAATGGAAAAGGAACTACAAGAAGCATTTGCATTTCTGGAGGATTCTTACACTAGAGATAGTTATATTGCTAAAGAGCCTCACTCATCTTCATGTAACACTCCACTCGTCGAGTATCCACCCTCCCCGTCACCCAAGCTAGTTCTCGAATTTCCCAGCAATGAAGATCAAATTGTGGAGATTACAAGTAACATGAGAATTTCTTCATCACGATCATCTTCAGTTATAGAAACACTTGGTAAAGAAACAGATTCTCGGCGGCAATCAGGTGAAATGTCAATGAACTGCTTCCGGCTGTTGAGTGTTTTAGGACGAGGTCATTTTGGCAAAGTAATCCTCGCTCAGTATAGACCCACTAATGAGTATTTTGCAATAAAAGCTTTAAAGAAAGGTGATATTATTGCTAGAGATGAAGTTGACTCACTCTTATCAGAAAAACGAATATTTGAGGTAGCTAATGCCATAAGGCATCCATTTTTGGTTAATTTATTTGCATGTTTCCAAACTGACCAACATGTGTGTTTTGTTATGGAATACGCAGCAGGAGGAGATCTTATGATGCATATACATGCAGATGTTTTTACAGAGCCAAGAGCAGTATTTTATGCAGCTTGTGTAGTGTTAGGTTTACAGTATTTACATGAGAATAACATAATTTATAGAGATTTAAAATTAGATAACTTGCTTCTTGATACTGAAGGATATGTTAAAATTGCTGATTTTGGTTTATGTAAAGAGGGAATGGGCTGGGGAGACCGCACTGGCACATTTTGTGGTACACCTGAATTTCTCGCCCCAGAAGTATTAACAGAAACTTCATACACTAGAGCAGTAGACTGGTGGGGACTTGGAGTTTTAATTTTCGAAATGCTTGTTGGAGAGTCTCCATTTCCCGGTGAAGATGAAGGAGAAGTATTTGATTCAATTGTCAATGACGAAGTTCGTTATCCCAGAACTTTATCTCTAGAATCGATTGCATTGATGCGTCGCTTATTACGAAAAAATCCTGAAAGACGTTTAGGTTCTTCAGAAAGAGATGCAGAGGATGTTAAAAAGCAAGCATTCTTCCGAAATGTAGACTGGGAACAATTATTACTCCGTAAAGTGAAACCACCATTTGTGCCAACAATAAATAATTTGGAAGATGTCAGTAACTTTGACAGTGAATTTACATCTGAAGCTGCAGTATTGACACCACCTAAGGAACCACGTCCACTTAGCAATGCAGATCACAAACTATTTTCTGATTTTACATACATGGCAGACTGGTGCTAGGTAAAAATAATTTGTTACTCTTATATAATTAAATTAGAATAATACATAATAATAATAAAAACCCCATTGCCTTATATGTGTGAATGAATAAATCTGTATTTTGATATATTAATCTAATGTATACATAAGAGTATCTAATGTAGGTACTCCATGTTAACTTGTATTTAATGCAGTTGAATGCAATATTTTATAATAAATTGTATAATTTAATGACATAAGTTTTAAATAGCTCTTAGACTTTATTTTTTTAAAAAACATTGTGTTACAGATTTATATATTAATTATGAAATTAACATAGTAAATAACTATTAAGTGTGTCAAATAAATAATTGTTTCAGTCAATTCTTTATCAGTGAAATAAAGTTTTAAACAACAGGATTTTATTTCATTTATGTTAAAAAAGTAAAAACAATCCTAAGCTATAATTTCTCAATATATAATTTAACCATTGCTACTAGAAATATGCAAATCTGTTACTTGTAATCAAAAATAAAATACTTATATATGTTTTAAACTGTAATATTCACTATCACAAAAAGTACTTATTATCTCTTCAATTACTTTTATATATGATGAAATGAAAACTAGCATTTTTCTACCATAAACCTGAGTATTTATGAACATATTCCAGGCATATTAGAAAATATTAAAATATCAATTACCACCATTTTGGCCTAACAGGACTAATTTTAAAATGAGTGGATTTAAAAAATTACATTTAACTTGGAATTATAGAACAGAGTAACAAACTTCACACTACAAAATATGTATATACACATTTCACACAAAGTCTCAAAAACATCAGTTATAATGTTAAAGGTAACTTCACATCCTCGAGCCCTTTTGTTGTAATACTTTTGCACGATCTGTTGGCTCTATGTCATTACTGTTTAAGGAGCTGCCACATTCTCTACTAACAACACAAAGAAATTCTGCATGTTCTTCAGTACCATAGTTATATTGAGATCCAATATTTATTAACTGCTCAAACTTCCAGCCATCTGACATTGTGGATACCATTTGTGTCAGCTCTTCTTCATGAAATTGTAATACTCTATAAACATGTTTTTTGGAATCTTTGAGAGGCCTTCTTTCTCTTAAACATATTCTCTCTTTTACTAATCTTATAAGCTCTGTAATATTATAAAATTCAGCTTCTTCTAAAACTCCTTCCTCTGCTATATCATTATTTATTACAAGTTTACCATGTCGAAGGTAATTGAGCACTGGTGAGAAATACGTAGGATCTCTATCTATTAAATAAGCGCCTGTTTCGTCCTGTAAATGAATTTATGTATTTTTATTACGTTAATCAAAATATTAATGATTTTAACAAAGATATCGAACGAATAACATAAATTCCTTACTCACCCTATCTGAAATTAAGTCACTGTCCTCTTGAACTAATCGATAAAGAAATGAGTTTGGGTCCCTACATAAAGTAGTCTTTGTAGTTAAGAAATAAGTTCCACCTACATTCAGTTTAACCCATTGCTTACTACTTCGTCTTTCATTATTAAACTTTAGAATATTTTCGTCAGAAAAATCATCATCACCTACGTAACCCGCCATGGTTATGGTATCATAGACAAAAACATTTGCTTTGTTTATTAATTTTTGAGCAGTATCTGTCACAGTATTTTTACCTCCTAAGACAAAGTTAACGCTCTCTCTGTAGTCTATAGGTTCAACGCTAATTTGTCTATTATAGAGTTTTTTTATCTACCTTAGAATTGAAAGTTAAAAGGCTTTATTTGGGTCCGTCAATTTCAAAGAAAGTTCGAATTTTTATAAATTTCAGGGATTTGTATAAGGAAGAAAAAGTTATTACTTTATTAATAAAAGTAGAAAGTGTTTAGTGAAATAAAATGCTATCTCAGTAATATCTTTTCCCTGGGATATAAAAATGACTAACAATTTAGAAAATGATAGATCGGTCACAACTGGAAAAATGTATCCTATTGACTTGGCTCCTCAAAAAATTACTATAGTTAAAGGCATACCTAATAGCGAAGTGAAAATGGCTCACTTAATACCAGGACAAACTAAAACTACCAGCAACAGCCAAATTATAACTCATGGCGGGACGGGATCTATGGGCTTGATGCGTACAGCAGCACAAATAATCTCTTCAGGCGTCGCGTCTCAGGTTAACATCTTTTGTATCCTATAAAATTGTATATTTTGAAGTGTTTTATATTTCCTTACATATTATATTTTCTACTACATTTAAAAATTATAATTTAATGCCAAGCTTTAGTGTCATCAAAACTTGCAATACTTAGTATATTGTAAATATAAGTACATTGTTTGGTTTAAAAATACATAATAAAAATTGTAATCAAAGATCTAGTTGCACACATTTTTTTTCCTTTTTTAGCCCCAAATGATTATAAGCGGATCACCAATTTTGCAGGGGACACAGATAGTGAGCCAGGGGTCTCAGTTATTAGGACAAAATTCACAAATAATATCACAATCGCAACTAATTTCAACCGGTCAGATTCTAAGTCCTGGTACTCAGATAATAAGTCAAGGCACTCAACTATCTGCTCAAGTAACTAATGCAAACAATGCTATAACAAATAATGTGCAAACTAGTATTACTACTGCTGGAAATAATGCACAATTACTCAATGTGGGTGGTTTAGTCAGTGGATCGGGCAATTTAGTGGTCAGTTCTTCAGTGCGTACTTTGCCACCTAGCGTTAGAGTACTGCCACCTATGCCACAACAAACCACTCGTCCAGGTGAGTAAATTATCTTCCTTTCTTAATTTTATAGTGTATACATATGCAATACTGTATAATAATCTTTGGGTAATAAACAAGTGCAGCATTGAGTTCCGCCGCTTACCATACAGTTTCTTAAACATATTGAATTATCACTAGATTTCCTATGCCTACAACAGACAAATGACAAAAACTATTTTATTGTTATTTTCTCTTGTTACAGATATTTTTTTATTTTCAATGTAACTGTATATTAATTAGTTCTTATACTTTCTTGTTTACAGTATTATCTAACATGAATGTCACCAATACTGGAGGTGTGTTGGTGAGCAAGGGAGTCACTAGCCATGTTCCTCGTGGTCTAGCGGCAGGGGCGTCACTTGCTATAAGACCTGTTACTAATCCTCAACCAGCATCTAATCAAGGTATCAACATACTTTTGTTTACAATAGATACCATTTAAATATTGTTAAAAATAATTCTTTACTTTATAATTTTATTTTGTAACTGGCTCATATGTAAAATATAATTTAATAACATACATTTACTGTTGGACTGTCACTGTGAAAAACTTATACTTAAAAACTTGGTAAAAACTGAAAAATAAAAATGTTAATAATATATTTTTTCTTTTACAATGTATGAAAACTGGTAAATTAAACTCATACTAAGACAGATCAATTATATACAATACTTTACCTACTTTATATTATGTTAATTTACACTATGAAGTGAATTAATTGAGACAACTTGTTATTAAAATGCCAAAAAAAAATACTGTTTAAAAAATTGTTACTTCCCTGCTGTGACTAAACTATGTTTTGTCTATTCAAAAGTGCTTACAAAATTCTATTATTATATATTAAATTTCATATGTATGTAAATTTAAGGTGGTGGCTGGTCGAACAGCACAAGGGGAGGTCGGGGGCGCGCTCTAGTGTACGGGTGCAGGGCTCGCTCGCCCGCCCCTCGTGCGCCCTCCGTCCCCACGCCACCCGCGCAGCCCCAGGCCTCTACATCTCCCGCCCCTCAGACGGCACCACATTCTACCATTGTTACATTGGCCTCTAGTACTGTTTTAAGCTGTATGTAATTTTTTGTCTATATAAATACTTATATTCTACAAGTAGGGTTGTGTGAACCTAGTGTTAAACTTCCTCACTTCTCTGTAAATTTTTTAGATATTGTGCACTGAGTAATGGAACTCAAAGCCGCATTTTGTCTTGTTAACACAAAGAGTATATAAAATAATTCATTTCCCCCAATGGGAATTAATCCCATGTTTGATTTCTTTTCAGTCCGATGGCTTATTAATATTAATGATGTTTTGAATAGAGTGCACAATGAAATTCTACAATTTCATTGTGCATTTCATATCGTAACTTGTACATATATAAAAAATAGTCAAGTGCTTTAGTTTATCCAAAAAGTATTACAGTTATTTTTAATTTATTTCTTAAGTCAATGTCAAAAACAGCTTTCTACTTGTATCCACCACTTTTTTAAGAGGCTTCCTCTACCTAATCTGCTATATGAGGATCTGGTTCAAGTATTTGGTTTTTTGAAAGATATTTTATTAAAAAAAAAGTATTAAAACACTTCATTTCCCACCTCCTCCAAATTCTTGAGGCATTGCCTGTTGAGTGGTGGGATTTTTTTTAAAATTTCTATTGCTCGTATTAGGTTTCTTAGAAACCATCGCGTTTACAGACCAACGCACATGCGTTGGTAGGGGCACATGCCCCTGCGCCTCGACGGCCTCATCCAGGCCTTTTTAAATATATATTTTTTTAATATTATTATTTCAGCGAGTTGTGTAATATCGAGTACGGTACGCGGTGTGACGCCGCGCGCGCCCACGCCCACGCCTCCCGTGCTCACGTCGCGACCATTGCCGCTTCTTCAAAGGAATTATCAGCCGACGAAGGTGATCTTGAAATATTTGAATTTAAATTAAATGAAATAACACAAAAATTCTAATATATAAAATACTAGCAACCCGCTCGTGGTTTCGCCCGGTTGTGCTACACAATTAGATATTTATTTAAGAATCGATTGAAATAAAACAACAACCCTAAATATTATAGAAAATTTGCCAAACTACAATAGTGAACACTACATTTAAATCAGTCAAGCCCTTTCTGAGATTAGCATGCATAAAAACAGACATTTCGACTAACAACAGTAACAACAACAAACAAATTATTAAAAAATATATATCGTTTTCGGTAGCCTAAATCGTGTAGTCGCCGGTAGCGATATATAAAAGCATAAAGTTGAAAAAAATAAAGTGCTATTTATTAAGAAAACATTTTAAAAAATTTACGTTTTATACAGTCCAAAATTTTTATATGTTTTCTTAATAAGTATTTTTCTTTTCTGGGTGTGGAATAACACATTAGAAATGTACACAGAAAAAATTACAAAATATTATTTTCTCTAGGTGGTAGGCGTGGCCAGCGTAGGCGTGAGAGGCGTGGGGAACAGCGCGCCTCCCCAGTTGTACTACGAGGTGCCGCGCGCGCACCACCCCCAGGGCCTGCAGCATGCCCAGATACAACAGCTCCGTCCTATTACCACCTACGCCCACGTTCATACGCCTTCACAATGTATGTTTGTTCTTTTATTTATTTATTAAGTATTGTTTAACTACTAGACTATTTGTCGTAAATAAAACAAGGTAGTTTAATTGCTTTCTTCATATCTTAGTTTATAATATAAAATTATGACATACTACGAGGGCCAGCGGCTCAAAATATTATTATACACGCGACGGTTCTGGGTTTTTTGAATGATTTTCTTTTGCTCGCTCTGAAAACATAACAAAACGCGGCGTTGAGCTCCGCCATATAACCGCAATGTGTCGCAAAATTAGGCTAAAAAAATTTCTTAACACTAGGTTCCCTCCACCTACTGTGGTATTTGCGTGATACAACGTGAAATTAAGAAATATTTACTTTTGTTTCAACAGCGAATATAGTGACCACGCAAACTACAGATACACGCCAGCAGCCGACATCTGTGCAATCGCCTCTCGTGGCAAGACCTTCGATATTAAGGAAACGCGAGGTTGATGGGTAAGTTAATTATGCAAGTTTTTATATTAGAAATGTAAATAAATAAATGCGCAGGAGTACGATTGTGCGATTGAGTGTACGATTGTAAACTTGATGGTTCTGGGTTGGATTCTTATTCGGGGGAAGGAAATATTTAATATTTTTACTTCTTTGTTCTAGTAACGAGGCAAAATTTAAGCGTCGGTGGCGGAACTAACCGGATTAATCGCGTAAATTTAATATTACACATTTTTGAACACCATACTGGTAGTTTGAATATACTACAAAATAAATGTAAACCAGTTAATGGGTTTCATTGAAAATGTGTAGTTAAATCAAAGATCTTGTTAGGTTTATTGTGTTTTTTAACTTTACATTGTATCCCGAACATAATAACGTAGGCAGAGGAAACCTGAAAGTCCAGTGCTAAGATACTCCCTTCCAGTTAAAATACTTCTGTACTCCACTTTCGGTTGAACGCTTGAGGCATTGGGTGTTTAGTGATTACTCAACGCCGCGCTTTGACTCTGGTAACATAGCCAGGAAATGAAAATATTAAATAATTTATTGCCCCAGCTGGGAATTCCGTGTGCTTCAGCGCTACAAACGGCTTCTTTATCGTTATTACTATTATTTATTTGTATCCAGATCGCCAACAAAACCCGCATCCGCACTCAACACGGTAACAACAATAGTGGGCGTGGGCAACATGAACACGTCTATAGGCCAGGTGTACACGGGGCACGCGGGCGCGGGCTGGGAGGACGTGCCGCGGGCAGAACTGGCCCCCGGCTCCGGATCCACGACCATCTCGGCCCCGTCCTCCCCCGCGCCCGATTTGGACCCGGACCCGCCAGTGCCTGAACAGGATTTGTCGCCGAGGAAGAAGCCCAGGAAGCAAACGTAGGTGTTGCGTTATAGGTTTAGGTTTATATTGGTTTTTGAGAACTAGTTTTCGGCTTTTCAGCTCTTGTACTGATGGCAGCGTCATGAATTTAATTAGTATTTTTTTTTTATATACGATTTATTAAAAGTGGATGTAAACACTATCGCTGTATAAGAATGGTTAAATATGTGGCTTTTAAAAAAGAACAAAAAAACGTAGATACAACGTGTTTTTGAGTAAAAAAGAATTGTCATATGTTTTCATGTTTGAATTTTTTGATTAATCTCAGTAATAGATTTTACTTTTAGAAAAGTTTTTTTTCTATGTATAAATAATTAGAGTGTTGTCAATACAACACTTGTTGTTTCCTTTTTTAGAATTGATAGCAGAATTTATTATTTATTTGGCTTTGTGTTGTTTATCTCGTTACGACAGCAAGGAAATGAAAATATTTCATTTTTACCAAATTATACTTATTGTTATTTATTTCTATAAAAATGTTATGTTACAGATTAATTAATGAAATTAGGCAATATGAGTTCCCCGCAGAAGATGCGCCTCCGTCACCGCCTCCAGTAGTTGCCATTACGCCATTGCCTAAGCGTATGTATAATTTAGTTTCCTGTTGTGTCCCGCCTATAGCAGGGTAGGCAGGGGGAAGCTAGTGTCCAGACACTCCTCCAAATTTATTATATGAATGACCGGGCCGGTACTCGATCGGTCTGCTTAAAGTATAAGGGCCAGTTTCACCTCTTTGAAACAAAGTCTCAGATAGTAATCTAGTAATGAATGCTTCCTCATAGACATAGGATGAAAATATTAAATCATTTTTTTTTATATTTTTTTAAGCATAATTTTCTTATTAACGAACAATAATATGATTTATTACAGTTTTAAATTAGAAATAAATATGTAAAAAAGAAATGGATGTGTCCTGGAGGGATGAAGTGTATCAACTCGATATTGCTATTTGAGACCTGTGAAACCACAAATTGTAGCTTGTCTGGCAGATAAGCCTATCCGGGACTTTATCAGACGGTAGTAAAACTGGCCCTAAATATGCTAAATCCGTTTTTCGTTTTTTCGTTATGTACTTTTTTAAACTATTCAATCTTAATTTAATTCCTTATAGTATATACAGAGTGCTTTTGTCAGCACCACTTTAATTACTAAATTCATTATTATATAAATGAAAAAAAAAATCCTACGTCTAAACTGTTGAGGTATCTTGATTAATTTGTTTAGGTATGGTTTTGAAATATTTTACCATCTATATGCTGTTCCCGTAAAAGGAGCGCTGACGCTTCCACTCTGTGTATATAAAAGGACATGTTCCCACTGACTGAGGTAAGACGCACGCCCAGCCGTAACCGCTGATGAAACGTGAAATTTGGACAGATGTTTATTTATTTTAATATAAATATAATAAAGGTCCATCGCTCTCGTCGTCGTACGTATGCGGCTGGCGCGGCACGGCGCGGCACTTCGCCCGGCCGGCGGACGTGCGGCGGCGCGAGGCGCCCCGCAGCCGCGACCTGGCCGCGCTCGCCGCGCAGCGCCACGTGCGCGCTGCCGCCGAGGGGTGGAAGGTGCACCACCTTACCGCCCAGATGGACGACCTGGTGAGTGTGTTGTGTTAGTTACGAGGGCTGCAGTAGGAGGGTGAAATATTTACGTTACAATATTAATTAAGTCTTCCGCATGTGACACATAGCGCTATATAACATGTCTGTAATTGTTAAGATACGCTTTCGGACATTTTGTACTTTTAGATTTTTTATTTCCAATTTGCCAAAAATGAACTATTGATGGAATAACGTATTCTCCACTAAATATTAAGTTTGTTGTTCTAATCTAGTGTACATACCTTATCTTTTATTATTTAATTTTATTGTTAAATTTGTCTATTTATAAATTTTTCTATATATGCATTTTTTGGCTAGGATGAACAAAATTTTCCTTACTGTAAATACACAGCAGAAATATTGATATAAACTAACATGATTTTTTCAGGTATCATTAGAATTGGACGTAAGTGAACAATTAGAAGGGATACTGCGTGCTCTGGAAGCGACCTCTGCGCGCGCTCACTTACCGATCCAGACGTTACAGCACACCTTATTAGAACTTATTAAGGTTAGTTTTTAATAATTACAAATTGTTTATTTATAACCCGCTAACGGCAAGAGGGAAGGCAGAGAGACTAGTGTTAAAACACTATGTACCCCAACACCGCCAAATTTTCAAAACAGTCCCTGTTGAGTGGCGAAAATCAATGCTTCGCCTTGTTTTGTTACCAGAGCGAGGAAATGAAAATCATTATATGAATTAAGCGAGAGTCGACAGCCACCCACCCACAACCAAAATTTACACTCAAATCGCTTAAGCTTTAAAAATTATGTTAAAATTTTAAGATTTTTAAAACATTTTTATGCAGTTGTCAGTGTTGTAATAATTTCTTACCGTTTTCAGGGTAACATACAACGAAGTAAAATAGTATGCGAAGGCATCCAGGAAGCTCGCGAGGACATTCTCCGCGTGTTCAAACATAGAAACTTCGTCTCCGACATTCTCACGCGTCAGGCCGACAAGAGGTGCTTTAGGAAACATCGATCGCAATCATAGCAGAAGGCTAACAAAAACACAAATAAAGTTAAACATAAATAATGTTAATTTATAAAAAAATACGCACATAACCAGGGTAAACGGAGGGAATTTTCGTTCCCCAGTTTACGGCAAATTTTCGAGGCACTATGCGTTGAGTGGCGGAACTCAACGCCGTGCTTTGCCTCGTTACCATAGTGAGGAAATAAAAATGTTAATTATTTCTTTCTTCCGAGTAGAAATCGAACCCACAACCGTCGGGCTTAGTCGCTTGTGCCCCTGAGCAATAATGGCCTCAATTAATGAATGATACAGAAATATTATCTGAGGTGTTTAATTTATTTTTCATATCTTTCGTCGATATATCAATATCGATTATTAATAAATCCAAATAAACCAATCATCACTAATGAGTAAGAGCCATGAAGTTTATAGGTAATTATTTTTGTAAATAATGTATAGAAATGTATGTATCGTTTAATGAAAATATATAATGGATATCTACCTTTTCTATATTCGAAGATTGCCTTGAATTATATGCAATTTGTGTTGTGATGTTATAATACTTATTTGGTATGAATATAATATTAATAAATATTTGCGTTTATTTTTTTTCCTCAATTCTAGAAATGCAATGCAATAGTAACATTAATTTGTATCATTATACTGTATCTTACACATAGTAGAGTTAACCTGGGAAGCTAGTTTTAAGACACTCTTTTGGTATTAAGAAACACATTTGTCCCCACATTGTCCTTCGATTTTTTGAGAAATCCGCCAATCAGGCAGAACCTCAACACAGCGCTTTGCCTCGTTACCAGAGCGGGAATCGAACCCACAACCCTTTCGTTTACATTCCTAAGCTTGGGCTACTGTGCCACGATAGCCTGAAATTTTAATAACTTTGTTCATTTTTTTTTTAAATCTGCTGTACCCGTAAAAATCCTGCATACAGCAGGGTAGGCAGAGGGAACCCAGAGTTAAGACACTCCGTTCGTATTCGTTTTATATTTAGGTATTCAATTATTATTGCAACAGTCAATATTTAAAAATGACAAACGTCTATAACATATGTCTTAAAGTCATATTATATAATAAATGGCCAGTACTTATATTACACTACTAGATTTTTTGTAGCTTAAAATATTAAAAGAAACATATGGGTGGGTTACCTTACGGGTTACTTACCCCATGACATCTTGGTGGTTTATTTTGTTCAATTATGTATGTGTATGTTTAAAAATTTATGATAAATTAAATCTCAATTAAAAACATCTACTTTTCTACACTTAATACAAATAGGCGACAAAATGATAAAATATGACGGATATGAGAAGTTTTAAAATAGGAGTCAATTAATCGAATAATCAATTTTATAACCCAAAAAGTGATTTTTTAAAATCAATTTAATACTTCGATATTTCACCCTTAAATATTGACTTAGTCGGGCTTCAAGAGTTATTTTAAAAGTTTAAATTATTTTAAAACAATTTTTAGTATAGTATTCGGTTGGATAAAGTGTTGTATCTACAGGCTATGATAGTAATTCTTCATTATTGATTATGACCTAGTGAAATCAAGATTTAAATTTAATAAAGGTAACACTACTATAATGATTTCAAATTGTCAATATCATTTGACACATTAACAACATTGAATTAAAGTGACATTTAAAAATAAATATCCTTTTCTTATGTCATAGATTATAACCTATAATTTTAAAACTATAACATTTGTTTTTATTTAAGTGATTCGTAAATTAAAATGGCAACTAGTAGATTAGAAAGGATCGGAACCATATTTACTAGGTAAGATTGAATTAATTTAAGATTTTTTCGACCTTATATTATTTTATCTTCGACAAACAAACAATACTCAATCCCATGTACTCTTTCCGATGGATGATATTCTATTTTTGAATGTATTTTTGCCGGGAAACTAATTCTAGAATTCTTCTGGTATCCGCCATAATATATTTTATTAAGTGCAAATTTGGTGCCATTCCTTGTAAGTTCCTTGCTTATAATATATTTACGCGAAATTCTTAAAAAAAATATGTCAACTCTCAAGAAATCCACAAAACCTAAATTTATTGCTGAAGATTTTAACGACTTTATTAATGAGTCACAATTTTTGAATGAATCTCCCAAAAATAAAAAACAGCCAAAGCGCAAATCAGAAACAGTAGAGGAAGAAAATATTAATTTGGTTGGACAAACTAATATAAACAAAAAGAAAAAAGTTAATCAAGAAATAGAAGCCTGTGGAGAATCACGCCAAAAAATATTGAATGTCATGAGTAAGCAGTTGACATCCAGGTAACAAATTATTGTGATATGCAAATCTTGCAAGATCTTTTTATTGAAAGTATTTCTTACAGTAACTATCTAATATATTTCTAGGACACATAATAATGATGATTTGTTAAAAAAAATATCTTTGGTTTTAACAAATATTGAGGCTGATTATAATGTATTAAAAGAAAATGAACAAAAGTTAGAGAACCTCACTGGAGCTTTTATGAAATGTATACAACAAGCTACGGCGGCTCATAAACAAAAACTTAGGGCACTACAAGAAATTCATTCAACATTTAAAAAACAGTAAGTATTAAATCAAATATTTGATCAATTTTTATCCTATTGTTAAGACACTTCATTCTTCATTTTCCCCTTAATTTTCAAGATATTGCATGTATGACAACTGTTGAATTTTTCGGCAGATACATCACCACAACATAATTTTATTTTAAAGTAAATTTAGTATATTTGTTAGCCTTTTTTCCACAGATGTAAAGATTCAGAGGCAGATCAAAAAGCTGAGATGGACAAATTAGGAGATGAAATAGAAGATGATATTCAGAAATTAAAACAAAAGTTAATAGCTGACACAAAACGTAGTGGCTGGGAAAATGTACGAAGAACATTTATTGAAGCTATGCAAAATGATTTTCAATAAAAAATTTTTATTTCTAATAAATAGAAACAAACTACATAGAAAAATGTGATTTGTATGTTAAGTAAATGTTGCATGAAGTGACTTATTTTTGGTAACAAATAAAAAAGTAGTTTGATGTTAATCCATTCTGTAATAGAAAAGCCATTTGTTATAAATTCTATTAATAAATATAAATACTCTTAACTCTACTTATTTTAATGAAATTGTTTTTATTAATCAACCTTCTTCCCTTGAAACAAAACTATAATAACAAATTTATTTTAAAAATAAAAGAAAAAGGTATAAAATTTTTTTTTTATACCTTTTTCTTTTATTTTTAATATTGGATATATTGCACAAGGATTTACTTAGGTTGACTGTACTATAACAGTGAATCTATTTTCTAACCCTTGACTGTAAAAGGAGGAGGCAATTTGACTGTATTTTTTTACTCTATTCCTGACAATGTTATCCATGAGAAAATCACAAAAATTAATTTTGCATTAAGTATGTGCTCGACAAATGGATGAATAACTCAATATCATGCCAAACTTTTTCAATGATTCTTTTTTTATTGAAAGGGATACACTTCAAGGGTAGTTTGGTGCAAGTTTGGTTGGGTTCTGATTATGGGATCTGGTTGAAGTCTGTTCTTTTTTTATTAATAACTTCATGTTATAAATAAAAAAAGTGGCAAGCAATTCCATTAACAAATATTTTATAAACTATTTATTGCAGAGTGAAGGGTCTTCTCTCACATGGTGCAATGAAACCAGACGACAGGCCTGTATGGTTCGATGTATACAAGGCATTTCCACCAAAAGTTGAACCCAAATTTGCAAGACCAAAGCCAGAAGTAAAAACAATAAGACAAATTCTCTACAAAGAAGATATTATAAGAGCGTATGTTTATTAATATTTCATAACTTTAAACATCTGAATCTAGCACCTATTCTATTTTATTTTCAGTTTCACACTATGTCCCACACAAATCAGGGTAGGCATAAGCAACCTAGTATTAAGACACTCTGTCTGTTTCCCATTTTCTGCCAAATACTGTTGCGGAACTCAACGCCGCACTTTGTCTCGGTATCACAGAATAGAAATGAAGATATGAAATATATAGTTTTCTCGAGAATCAAACGGGTATCGACAATCTGTTGCGTTCACAGTCGCACACTTGTGACCCTGCGCCACTATTGGCCTCTCATTTCTCTGAATAAATGCTCCAAATATTTTATATTAAAAATATTTCTCTTATGGCAATTGTTGATTATAATAGATATATATATATTTTACTTTGATTACAGAAAGTTCCATTCAAAGGGTCACGGTTTAAGTGTCAATATGATGAATCCAGCTGGGGAGACTCAAATCAGAAGGCTAATACAAAAATATGAGCAATTAGAATCTGAAGGAGTCTCTGAAAATGAAATTATTGAGAAATCTGTGGCGGCAGTAGCAAATGAGGCTAGGCAAACGGCAGTAGGAAGTGAGTCTAGGCAAACGGAAAAGCATATCCCGAAGAACCCAGAGTCTGTGACTGCTAAAGTGTTAGCAGAGGTGAATTTAAAGAATATTTTCAAAGAATAATATTTTTTCGTGTAGTTCCTTTATATATGATTAGCGTAATTAAATAAACCTAGTATTAACATAATTGTCTTTTAATTTTTTCACGTTTAATTTATTATCAATATTTTATGGATACTTCAGTAAATAATTCTGAATTATTTATTGAAAGTTATACCATAATTCGGCGGAAGGTAGAGAGCGGTGTATCTTAACAATAGACTCCGTCTGTCTGGCCCGCTAATAAAATCGTAAATCTGTAAAATAAAACTACTTTTTCATAATAAATAATAAGATACTAGCCGAATAGGGCAACTTCGCCGGCTTGAACTATACGAATATTTATTAAATATATTTATGAAGTTATTTTCAGTGTAGAGGGTGAATTCTAATAACCAACAAAACAACCAAAAAACCATCAAACACATGTACAATGAAATATTTTTAAGAGTCTAAATTTCAAATTTTATAAAAGTCGGTGCCGTTTTAAAAAAAAATGTACGCACAGCGGTTACGGATGTGCGTGCATGTTACCTCAGTCAGTGAGAACATGTCATTTTATATATTATATAGATTACATTTTTTGGATAATTAGATTTGTACTTGCTCTATATTGGAACAATTATTGAGTAATATTTTTATCTCCTTAAAAACAATAATATATGTATGATGGATTTGTGTTAAAAAAATCTTTATTTATGAATTAGAAATCATATATTTTAAAAATTAATTTGTTAACCATACCGTACCTTTATAAGTATGCCATGCTTTATCGCATTACTAATCAGTATCTTATCATTATGAGATAAGCGTTCGAGGCAACAAAACACGCCTATAACTTGCAGTACATTGTATAGTGATAAAAGAAAAATAACTTATTTGTTGTCGAAAACGAAATTGAAAACTAAAAAGATGGTTCAAAGGAAATCTGTTTGGTTCTATCTCGCCGTGGTGCTTGGTAAGTACATATAAATGTTTATAATTGTGTAAATATAGTGCTGCAACGAATTTTAAAGAGGCATAAGCGTGGGGTTAAGTTCCGCTACCACGCAATACCTTCAGAAATCAGCAGAATGTGGGGAACGGAGTACCTTAACACTAGATTCTCATGTTCCCTCTGCTTACCGTGTTACATGCGGGATACGGCATAGAGCTGAAAAATAATATTGCGAATCTAAACAAAAAATAAAACAATTACTTATTAATATTTAGTATAACTGTAGCTGTTGAACATACGCAACTACCCTACCTACCTATATTTCTAAATTAATACTGAACTTAACCGAATCTATCCTATTTAACATAATATACTTACCTACATTGCCTTAATTTTATTAGAAGTTAATTAAATTGAAATTATTTGTACTGTCTAGAGTAATGTGTGAAATATTCGTATTTTTAAAAAAATACATAAAAATTATGTATTTGTATGTTTTCAGTAATTCTCAGTACATTCGCACATGAAGCAGAAGCACGAAGAAAAATTTTACGAGGAAGGCGTGTGATGACTCGTACTTATTATCGTGAGTCATGTCGTTGTTTTACTATTCTTAATATTAGTAATATTTCTATTGTCGCCAGTACGCTAGTGTTCAGTGGTGCAATCTCCCATAGATTACTGTCGATGAATGTAGATTCTTATTAGAGAAAATACACATTACATATGTTTAAATATTTAAAATATCTTCATAACCTCGCTCGGGCGAAATATTAAGAATAAAATAAATTATATATAGGTATATTCTCTACCCCGCTAGAAATACAGCGTTAAGCTAAGTTCTATTATTTTACACAGTTTCTTTTCCATCTGATGTGTCGTTTTGTTATAATAAATCTGTTTTATTATTTAGTAAAAACGCAACAATTTTGTTATTTAATTGAGTTTTAAAATATTTTACAATATTTGGAATGTTTTATTTAGTGTTTTTAAATATTACAGATGGAAACGCAGTACCAGCTTGGGCTATAAGCTTGATGGCTGGAATTGGCATGTTGCTTATTGGAGGTGTATTGTATATAATCATGAGAAAAATTGTACTCGCGTCTGAGACTGGCTCTCTTAACACTTACCAACCAACTTTGCAACATGATAATAGTGTATAAGAAAATAATGCAATTTAATCATTTTTAAAATTAAAAATATATAATTTTAAGTTTAAATATGTTAAGGTGTTTATTTGTGTAATAAAATCTAGAAATAAAAAATGAACCAAAGATAGATTTATTTTTATTATTATCTGTTAATACATTTAGCTGTGCAACACTTGCACATTCATTCAAAAACAATTCATTGTTACGAGATTTTAATTATTATTCTGCAATGGAGGAATCATTAAAATTAGAATATTTTAGAATTCTCTGCGATGATATTTGTCAGGGTCGAAGTATGAAGTGACTACAACTCGATTGCTGAACTTACGACCCGTCAGTGTTTGTTGCGCCTTCTGGCAATCAGCAATGCTGTTAAATTCTACAAATACCTGAAAATTAAACGTATATGATTTATATTTTTTATAGAGGTTATACATATATGGTCCATTGACGTAGAAAAATAACATCACAAATTATACAGAAATTATTTTAAAGTTTACTAATTTTGTTTTTTTTTCGCTAAAAGTTTAATATAAAGAAAAGTACAATATAAAGTGTATAAAGAATATTTGTCATGTCACAAAAAAAACGTCACTATTGTATAAAACATTTTTTTTCTATTTGTCCGCATTTTTTTAATTTTCGATGTTCTTTAAGTTAATACAAAATATTCGTTACATAAAGTTGTACCTTTCCACATCCTGGTACTTCAACACCTTCAATAGGTCTTGGAATTTCTATACTCCTCACACAACCATATTTATTACATTCCTCTCTGAAAATAAAAAAAAATTAGCGTTATTTAAAGCTTGTACATATTATTATATTATAAGATAATATTATGGGAAACATTACAGTTATGATTAAAAATAAAGAGATGTAAATTTATTATAATATTGGAAAAAAGCCGAACTAAATAGTGAAATTTCACACCAGTATTTGTTCATGAAAGATGAGATTTCATAATCATTACTATTTTTAAATTGGACTTTCGACTAAAATAGAATAATCACAAAAAAACCAAACAAGTATATTCTCGTTATACTGATCTTTCAGCTCAGAATTTTTTTGTAATTTCCAGTTGTACCCAGCATATAGCCTACCCTAGACAGAGGGAACCAGTGAACTTAGTGACAAAACACTCCTGCATTTTCCACGGAATACTCGATGCATTGTGCCGAGTGACTGAACTCAACGCTGCGCTTTTGCCTCATTACCAGGACGAGGAGATATTTAATTCCGCCGAGTGAGAATCAAATGCATAACCGTCGTGTTTACTACAGTCGCAAGCTTGTGACTCTGTGGCACGACAGCCTTAAGAAAATAGTTGATATATAGATAATATTACATTATTATATGATTTTAATGTGAGATTGCAAGACTTTCCCCTTTTTAGTATACAGGTGAAGTTAGAAGTCTAATGTCAAATAGGCAAGTGTACTAACTTAATATCCTCCAGTATGTCCTCATACTCCTCCTCGTCGCGCAGCTCGTCGGGCGTAACCATGTTGAGCAGGCACAGCACCTCGGTGGCAGGGCCCGCGCCCGCCAGCGTCAGCCCCGCCACCTGCAGCGTCACCGGCGCCGCGCCCGTCATCGCTACACGACAAACACACAAACATGTATCAAAAATCAACTAAAAATAGAAAAATAACTCAACAGTTCCATAAAAAAACGCAACATTTAAAAAGAAAAGTGACACGGATAGAAAAATTATAAACACAAATTACAAACAAGACTCTAAGCAATTACTTAATTCCAAATTACCCAATCTATACGAATAAACAATTGACAATATATCTAAAACGTGTACTTACAGTCTAAATAACCTTAGAATAAACTACGGTTAATACAGTGTTCGGTGGTTTGGTTCCCGTTAGAGGCACACTTACCTAGGGTTGAGTTCTTGGCGCCAATACTCGCGCGTTGGACTATCAGCTTCTTGTCGCCCAGCTGCATACCATTAAGACCGGCGATCGCCTAGAAGTTGTTCTTTATAGTAAATATGTTCATTTTCGTTAAACATATTTAATATTTATGTTTTCTTTATAATAGTACCTGGTCAGTCATCGATATATCGACATACTCCGCAAAGGCATAACCTTTGCTGAGGCCTGTCGAGGAATCCTTCACCAAGTTGAAGGCCCGCAGCTGACCGAACGACATCAGCAGTTCTTTAACCTGCATATCAGTGCACGAATTAATGTCGAACAATCGATTGAACCACAACATATCATCGTATACGAATATTAGAAATATACTATGATAATAAAGTGTCTACACATTTGAAGTTTTGTTTTTAAATAGTAAATTGATTGGTTCCCTTTAACATTTGCAAGGCAGCAAACTTATGAGTGAATGTGTCTGACCTGTGACTAGCCGCATGTTAACTTAGAAGTGAGTATAGGAGACTTGCCTTGGCGTGCCGACGTCTCGCTCAAGTACAAGACGTAAGGTGAGAATGAGAGACAACAGTGACACGCGGCCGCGAATGTGCCAAATCTATGCTAGGGAGGGGCAGAAAGCAAACTATCAGTGAGTTGTTTCAGAAGGTCTTGAGCGTGAGGTGACCGCCCACGCTCAGCCAAGATAAGGTACCTGAAAATTCCTGAAATGGAAATAAACACGCGGCTCTCCTCTAGCTCCATCGTAGCCTTGTCAACTGTTGAATCTCGCCCTGAAAAGGCAGTAGCCCCTACTCCTAATAAGGGAACCTAACCTGTCATGTCTAACAGCAATGTTACATTTGAGGATTTTAGAAAACAAGTCATATAAGTAGTGAAATATCGAATATTTATTACATACACATTAACCCCACTATGGAAAAAACTTCACCAAAGTTAAATAAAAATGTGGACTTGGTACTGACCTGGAACACATAATTTTAGATATAGTAGCCAAATAAAAACAATTCATCATTTGAACTAAAAATCTATACTAAAATTAATTCTTATAATGAAAATTTTTACAAATTATAGTTTTATATAAATATGAATTAATATTTGGGTAGCTTGGGAAATTTGTTTTATACAAATTTCTTTTTCAAGTATAATTGAATGCTTTTTTTTTTCATTTAAATTCTTTTTGAAAAAATTTAAAATGTTTATTTCAAATAAAGTTTAATGATAAAGTATGATTTTTATGACAAACATTAACTTGTAAAATAAATTAATTATACAGAGAAGCATTATAGCTGAAAATTTTAAATAGCTTGGAGATAATTAAAAATTCAACTGCAGACATCAAACACAATAGTTGGAAAAAATATCTATCAAAGTGGAGACTTTCTAACAAGCTGGGAACTGTCTTTAAAAGTTGGCTATAGTAGTTTTTGGAACTTAATTATAATGTTATATTCAAGATTGCTGCCACAAAAATATTTAAAAACAAAGTATAAATAATATTTTAGAATTGCCTCTGTTCATAGTTCATATTGGCCAAACATTTACAAGAACCTTACACCACAAAAAAATGAGAATTAAACATGCAATATTCATGATAATTAAACTAGTAATTGTTATTTCTCTGTCCATAATAGATCTTAACATAATATAGTAATTATCAAACATATCTCAAGTAACATAACATTTTATGTTAGTTTTGCATACATGTTTTAAATATAAATGAAGCAAAATAAAATTTCATACATACATATATAAAAATCTGTTAAAAAAATATATTCTTAAACATTTTTTTTTCTGCCATGGCTGAGAAAATATTGAATCAATTATTAAAATATATAATATAGCTTGTATAAATTAATGTTTTCAATGACCAAATGTATGCAAAAATTAGAGTAACTTACTTGGTCCTCATTTAAATAGTTAGGCAGTCCTCCGATAAAGATTTTATGAGGTGAATCTGGAACTACAGTACTGATAACACCAGCTAAAAATAAATACAACTATTACTATACTTCTTTACATTACCACTAAAATAATATCACCAGTACTTTAAAAATTAAGATATTGCTTAGAGTCTACAATAAACAAATAATAATTGTTAAACTAAGTGAAGCAGAAAATTATAATTATAAATAAAGTATATAAAAGCAACATATGTAATTACCTGGTACATTTATAGCTGGATTTTCTGTCCCCGGCATAGGCTGGTAATCATGTGGCCGTCGTATTTTTAAGCTTTGACCTTTGAAGTTGATCCCGTCAAAGGCCATGGCTTGTGTTGTTTCGTCAATAGATCTAAACTCAAGGAATGCAAAATTTTTGTCTAAATTAATCTGGCATGCAAGAACCGGATTACCAGCCGCTTGAGCTAATCCAGATAGATGCATTTGTTGGTTAAAGAATTCCATAGTTTCCTCTTCAGTTACGCCGAATGGTATATTTCCCACATATAATCTACGCGCTTGTCGTGTTATTGTAGATCCTACTACTGGAACTGCAGCTTGTGGGGTGTCCGCCACAATGTTAGCCGGGATTTGCCCGGCCGCTTGCATAGCTTTATATTGTAGCGGCGTAATATGTTCAAATCCAGGTGGCGGGACATCCCAATATAGTGAAGGCTTGCGACGACGTGATCTTTTTGATGGAGATCTAGATTTACTTCTTCTTTTTTCACGACGCTCCCTGGAACGTGAGCGTGAGCGACGTCTTTCTCTGGAACGCGATCTACGTCGACGATCTACAACAAAATGGGATATTTATTATATAGAGAAGCTTTCATATTAATTAAATATCTCAATTTACACTTTTTTACCTTTGTCCTCGCCCATTTTCATTAAACAGTTTTGGAATATAAAACACTAATTACAAACGTCTTCATGAAAACTTAAACATACGTAAAATGGCGTCGAATGCGAATCGAATTGTTGCCATAGATTATATCCGATTCCTTATAACGACATACAACATGTCGTTAACTTTTATGCTTATATGATAGATAATTACGACATGTGCTATTTTAGATTTCGAAACTTATTTCCTTCAAAGTGACGCTTGCTGTGTCCACGACGATATTATTTGAAATTAACTAAAAATATTAATTAATAATAATTAGGGTCACAAACTCTCAAGCTATGACATGATTTTATTATTTTTTAATTTTACCTAATTGCAAAATTAAACAAACATTTATAAATCCTTTCTTAGTCAAAATTATTATTTACAAGCCATTATCGTACCTAAAAAACTGATTAACTATTCGAACTGTTGTTACGACTAGTTCAACAGTAATATTGAAGTACTTGTTTATTTTACTATTGGAATTTTTAACAATGTCTTTTCCATGGAACTGTAAGTCATATTTTTATTAATGATTTTGTTAATTTTGAAAAACCTAAATGCTTCTAACGTAAAGAAAAATATCCAGTCTGAACCATGCATTAAAACAACATCTTTAAGTATTTTTTATTGTTTCTCAAACGAGTCTTTATATTTGGAGATTAATTTAATATTATAATATGTATTCAACTGCTATAAAGATTACATTTTTTTCCACTATTCTAGTATATTTTTTCTAATGGCTTGATTAGAAAAAATATTCGATTCATATTTAGTATCATAGACTAGAAATACATTTATCGTAATGTCACATTTCACAATGACAGTTGACACTTGACATGATTCAAGTAAGCACCAAATACGAATCATCAAATAAGTTTCGTTATATTTATACCTGTACATTCATAAGTGAAAGTTTACATACCGGATTGTAATAAAATACAATCGTACTGCGTTGGTAAAAAATCGAAACTAAAAGTTTTAAACGTGCTTTAGATATGGTAAGTTTATAAATTATAAATAAAGTGGTATTCATTATATTTGTTATTTAAAAAATAATAATTGTTAATGTATTTTACTATTTATAAAAGAAATTGAACTAAATTGTAAATATTTTTTTGTGTAAAAATTATATACAGCCGTAAATTCTTAATAAAGTAGCAAAACTTGATATAACTCATTTATGATTTAATTTAAAATTTAATATTTAATACTTTAATAATATCTTAATAAACCCACTTATCTTTTAAGGTTCTTGGTGATCATAATGGCGGTGTTAAACATAGAAAGGACAATGAGAAAGAAATTACAAATATTAACAATAATACATCAAAAATAAAAATAGATAAAAATGTTAAAAGTAATAAAATTATAGGCTTAGTGTTTCTATCATTGTTGTTGGACCTTTTAGCATTTACAATGATATTACCACTCTTGCCTTCTTTGCTGGATTATTATAATAGAGAAGAAGGAAATTCAAATACAATATATTCAATTTTATTGTATACAATAAAACATTTTCAAAGGATAACGGGTGCACCAGAGCGTTTCGTATCAGTTTTATTTGGAGGTGCTCTTGGGTCAATGTATAGCTTCCTTCAATTTCTTACAAGTCCTATAGTTGGCAGTCTCTCAGATGCATATGGAAGAAAACCATTGCTATTAATTTGTTTGGTAAAGTATAAAAAACTTTAATTTAATTAATATAATTTTTTCACTTCACAATGTATACTCCAAATAGCAGAGTATGCAGACAGAAACTAGTGTTAAAGCATTCTTTTCCAGACTCCCCAATTTTTGACACATTGCATGTTGAATGGCAGAATTAAACCCCCAGCTTTGTGTTACCATAAAAGGGAAATGAATATAACTTATTCCCTTGCACAGGAATTAAACCCACAACTATTTGATTTGCTGATGTTGTGCCACAATATCCTCAAAAATTATTAATATATTACAATAATACATCAAACATTGTAAATTTACAAGCTGTAGTAGTTTTGACTAGATTATCAGCACTTCAGATAATTTAGATATCTACTTGTTTTTTTATCATTTATACTCTTAACATTTCTTAAATATTGTATACAAGTAACAATATCATTGAACTGAAAACAATATTTAAAAAGCTACAATTACACCCCATAAAGTAACAATTAAATATATTTATGCAACAAAATGAGGACACCAATGAGTTGTTTTTTAGATATTGTTGTTGTTTTTCATTACAACTTTTAAATTACTTAACGTAAATTAGTAATTGAAGCAATTGAAGAAATTTTATATAATTTGTAAGGGGGAAAGGTAATCCATCCGTGTTGAGTCATCAGTATTGACTTCCACAACTCAACATGCAATGACTTCAGACTTTGGCGAAAAGTGGGGAATGAAAGTATCTCAATGTGAACGGAGTGTCTTAAAACTACATCCCTAGGTTCCCATTGCATATCCTGCTATGTCCACATAGTATACAGCATAAAGCTAAAAAAGGGAGATACAATGTAAAGCAAAAAAAATGCATGAATTACTTTTTTCTCTTTGCTCTTGTAAGTAAAGCACGGTATTGAATTTCACTACAAAACTCGCATTGTATCGAAAATTAGAACTTGGGAACAGAGTGAGCTAACACTATATTGTAAGTTTAGTAGTTTTACGCCATTACGCACAGCTTAACACACTCTATTTTCGTTTCCCTCTGTTCCCTTCCGTAGCTTCCGTTTCCCTTTTCCCACAGAATTCTTCAGGTATTGCGTGTTTAATAACTTATGTGTGCGTGTTTAATAAATATATCCTAGGAAATAAAAAAAAAACTAAAACCTACAACCTTCGCATTCACAGTCACACCTTGTGCTTCTGCGCCACGAAGGCTTTGATTAATTATTGTAACATATTTTTTAGGTCGGAATTGCGCTATCACACGGTCTTTGGAGTTATGCTAGTACATTCAGCTTGTTTGCATTGGCAAGGTTTATAGGTGGATTAAGTAAGGCTAATGTGAGTCTTAGCATGGCTATAGTAACTGATGCTTCTGATGAGAAGACCAGGCCTAGAGGGATGGTGAGTATTTTATGTCTATACTAACAATATAAAGTTGAATAGTTTGTTTGGTTGATCGCCCTATCTCGAAAACTTGGTTTCAATTGAAATGTTGTTTTTGTATTGAATACTTTATTTATCGAGGTAGCCTATGAGCTCTATTATATTATGTTAATCCTTTTCCATAACTCACGGTACCTGCGGTCAGTAGTGCGGTATGCATCTCTTAGTCATAACAATATTATATACATATAAGTGAAGAGTTTGTTTTGTTAAATGCTCTAATCTCAGGAACTAATGATATTGAAAATTTTTTTCATAGTTTGATTTGAACCTGTTTCCACTGAGGAAAGTAGGGGAATACTGACAGTATTAGATAAACTACAAGCCCGAATACTTAATTAATATTTATTATGTTCAAATTAAAATTATTTTCAACATATTATTTAAACGAATACCGGTTTTTGATATTTAAATATGCAAATGCTGTAGTGGTATAATATTATATTATCTTCAATAATGTTTTTGTTATGTAACTTAGGTTAGTTTAAATATGTTTTTGAGTCGATTTGATCTTCATAAATGATTTTTTTTAATAACGAAATTGCATATAACTAGCAAAATTAAAATTTAAAAAAACTTCCTGTCCATAATGATCACTATTTCGTCTTGGCTAGTGCTTGTAGCTTTTAAACTACTAATAATTTTTTTTAAAAATATAGCTAAGAACCACCGCGACAAACAAGGCTTTCGTTTAACAAAACCACATTTAAAAAGGTTAATTTAGGAGTTACTGTTCAGGAGAGACACAGACATACACTAGATATAGTATATTTTTTATAGCGATCAACCTATTCTTTATTATCGTATTTTATTCTTATATTTTCAGGCCCTCATAGGATTAGCTTTTTCTATAGGCTTTATAATAGGACCACTGGCTGGCGCTTGGTTTGCCAAAAACAATGACTTGTGGGGAGAGAAACCGGCGTTTTATGCACTTTCCCTTTCACTTGCAAATGTTGCTTTAGTTGCTCTCTTTATACCTGAAACTTTATCAAAGGTTTGTATAATAATATTTAAAGTTGAATATAATTATGATATTAGTCGTAGGGCGGGGGCACAAGCGTATGACTAAAAATGCGACAGGTTGTGGGTTCGATTCTCACTCGAGGAAATTAAATATTTTCATTTAATCGCTGTGGTGTCGAGGCAAAGCGTGGCGTTGAATTCCGCAACTCAACACGCAATGAGTCAGGAATTCACGAGACTTTTTTTTTAAAAAAGAAAATAATATATCCTATTACCATATTAGATATAAGTGTACTTAATAATAAGCAGTGAGTATAAGACATGATAATTATATGCATATAACTGCCATATATTATAATTTATTTATTATTTTTTTTGCAGAATAAAAGATCACCTTTAAGTTTGTCTCTCTACAAAGCTGTCGATTTCATATCACCGTGGCATTTATTGAAATTCACTGCTGTCAAAAACCTGTCCGTCCATCAAAGCAGAGTATTATCGAAATTGGGTTTAATTTATTTCATTTATCTATTTATTTATTCCGGCCTCGAATTTACTATAACATTCCTAACGCACCACACATTCGGATACACCGCTATGCAACAGGGGAAAATGTTTCTTGTGATAGGTGAGTCATTTTATTTTCCCACTTATAAAAGTATTAACCCACTTTTTTAATTATTGAATGTAACTATAGAATTAATGGAAACATAATAAAAATAAAAAATATATATGAATAATAAAGTTGTAATATCATATTGTACCTAATGAGGCCGTCTTGGCGCAGCGATACATCGTCTGGCTGTATATGCGAAGGTTTTGGGTTCGATTCTTACTCGGAGAAATAAATTATTTTCATTTCCTCGCACTGGTTGCAAGACTGTGCCGCGTTGAGTTCCGACTTTGAAGGTCGTACGAAAATTGTTTGAAAATAGAGGAATGGAGTGTTTTAATACTAGGTTCCCTCTGCCTCTTCTGCTAAATGCCAGATACAGCGTGAAGCTAAAAAAATAATAGCAAATAATAACGACCTTCAGATATTGCCTGTTTCCCCGCAAAAAGGATGTAGATATGTAGATATGTTATGTAAATAGGATAATTATTAAGAAACAACGCCTTTTCTTGATTATGTAACAGCATTATATTATATTTTAATTATATGATTTCTACTGTTTGTTTATTAAAATTTATTCCTATTATTATATAACGACTTAAAACAGTACGTCGACAGTTGAGGCCGTCGTAGCGTAGGGGCACAAGGATGTGACTGTAACGCGATGGTAGTGGGTTCGATATCCACTCCAGCGAATGAATTATCATTTATTAGTAGTTTCATTTCTTCGCTTTGGCATCAAAGCAAAAGCCAGGTGTTCAGTTCCGCCACTCAACACGCATTACCTCGAAAAATTCAGTGGAAAGTGGAGAACGGAACGGAGTCTTTTAACACTATCTACCCTTCTGTGTGCGGGATACAACGTGAAGCTGATTTAATTTAATTTTTTGACTTAAAACATTTTGTTGGTGGGTCATAACAATATCCTAACGACCTGCAAGTCATCGTGACTCAGAACTGATGGTGCCTTTCTATAGGACTTACTTAAGGTCTACTAACCTTTTCCAGGTCTTTTGTAATTGAAGATTCAAATACGCTTATAATGGCATATTTGAGAGAATAATATAATTGATTTGATACTACTATTTAAAATAGTTTAAAGCTTGTTTAAACAATTGTTTTATAATAGTAAACGTAAGGATACTGACTCACTATTGTGTTAGCAGCGTGCGCATGGCACTTTAAATGACAATGTATTTCGAAAGTCATATTATAAAGAAATATCTTGTAAAAAGTAGTACAAAGTAATTTATTTGTGTATCAATACAAAGATAATATAAAAGAGAAATTAAACGAATATTTGATTTCTCGTTAGGCGTCATAATGGCGGCGCTGCAAGGGGGCGCGGCGCGGCGTTTAAGTGCGCGAGGGGCGGAGCGAGCAGCGCGCGTGGCGTTGGCGCTGACGCCGGTGTCGTTCCTGTGTGTGGCGATGGCGGCCTCGCCGGCCTCGTCGGCCTCGCCGTCGCCCGTCGCCTGGCTCTGGGCGGGACTGGTGTTGTTTGCTGTTTGTGAGTTTGTTTCTAATTCTTTGTCTTACAAGGGCAGTTGTGGTGCAAACGTGTGGACTCGAGGAAACTTTATATTTAATATTTTAATTTTTTCGGTCTAGTGACGAGGCATAGCGCGGCGTTGTGTACCGCCATTCAACACACAACGCTTTCAAAATTTAGCGGAAAATGTCCAAATCCAAAAAATAGTTCAAGAACTTTTCTCTAGTCCTAAATAATCCTTTAGAATAATAAATATTATGTGTCGGCTTCATTTTTACATTCAAATCTCATTAATTAAATATAAATTTTAACACTTTACCTCCCTCTAGCGACGGCGTTTGCGGTGTCGTGCATGACGGCGATGGCCGCGGCGCACAGTCCCGCGGCGGCGCGCGGCGCGGCGCTTGGCACGCTGCGCTCGCTGGGCGCACTGGCCCGCGCCGCTGGCCCGCTGCTCGCCTCCACTGGTAAACCTTTATTTACCACTTTATTATTAGATATAATATTGTTCGTAAACACTTCCTTATGGTGGAATGGCCTACCTGCGGCAGTGTTTCCAGGTTAATACGTGTTGAGTACCTTGAGTGTAGTCTTATCAGTAGAGTTACGGAGAGATTCCTACCCACTAGTAAGATTATTGGGAACTCTGACCCCAGTAGATTTGCCACATTAATAGTAGTAGGGTGCGCATTCCTAATACTAAAAATTTGAACACGCATTAACTCTAAACTGTTCGAGTTCCTAGATCTAACCACATCAAATTTAAAATTATTCTACTACTGTCTCCTTCGAAGTACATCGCAGAAATTTATAGACAATAATTTTAGACTGGCCGAGACAAATTATAGAGTTTTTGCTTTTATACCTCTCGCTCCTACTTCATTAAAAATTACTAATAATAACTATATACTAATTATAATATTTATCAATATATAATTCTTTTTTCAGTATATTGGTGTTCGGGCGCGGCTACAACGTACACTATTGGATCAGTCATACTAATACTGCCAGCTGTAATGCTACTGAAACTTAAAACTTCAACTTAGCCAAGAACAAAACTAATAAGTATTTAAATTATACAAATTTATACAAGCAATAATTTACAAATATTTAATTTTTAAGTTATACTTATTTATTATTTTTTACATTTTTAATTATTGTGTTCTTCTGTTTTTTACACAGTTCAATTTATCTCGAATAAGCAGTATTAAATATACATATTTTATATTGAAATAGTTGTTTTTATTATACTACTTACCTATACGAAACAAAGCAGATTTGCCCATATCCTGAACCATATTGCGTCACAAGTACACTATTATCAAAAATAATGTTTACTTTATGTGTATTTATTATTAAAAAATAATAGACAAATAATGAAATATTTATGTATTTCCATAAAAATGTATATATATATATATATCCGCAAAATAGCTTCAAAAGGGATACAACTTGCTGCTCACAACTTTACTTGCCTGCATTTTTGGCCCTTTCCAAACTGTTTCAGATCTTTAATTTTTTTATCTTTTAGATTTCTATATTAGATTTATTTTGTAATCTTCAAGGATTTTCTAGCAAAGGATGCAGAGAGAATATCTATTCTCAAAGTAATCCTTTCTCCACTTTCTCCCCAAATTTGAGAAATTGCATGCATTCTAACTTAACTCAAAACTAAGCTTAGAAATGAATTAAAATATAGGGAGCTAAGTATATAAAAGTTTTGTTTATACCTATCAACGAAGTATACTTACATATAAACAGAAAGTTTGACACATTTTCATGGCAAGCATCGCAAATGACATAATGAAATTAAAGACGTTGCCATGGCAACGCACTCTGAGTTTGACAACAATATCACATGTGTTAGAGAGGAGTAAAAATGCCTTTATTCAGTAATAAATTTTCGCCCAAAACGATTCCTGTAAGAAAACAAGATACGGCAGTTATAAAAAACGAATTCGGCAGTGATTATGCATCTAAAGAGTTATCAATAGATATTGATCAACTCAAGCTGAAATTAGGTGACTTCGAACTGTCTTTTGAAGAGGGACAGTGGATTCCTGGTGCGTAAACATGTATAATTATATTGTGTTCCTCCGTCTCCCTCTCAGCTTCACGCTGTATTCTGCAAATAGCAGGGTAGGCAGAGAAAGCCTACTGTAACACACTCCACTCGCCACTTTTCGCCGAATTCTGGAGATAATGCGTGTTGATTCGCGTAACTCCACAACGCGCTTTGCCTCGACATTAGAGGCAAGAATTAAAAACATTAAATATTTCCTCAGTTTCAGTTTTATAAAAAATCAAATCAGCTTCATGCTGTAGCAAGGTAGGCAGAGGGAACATAGTGTTAAGATACCTCGTTCCCCGTTGTTGAGTGGCGGAGCTCAACGCCGCTCTTTGTCTCGATACCAGAGCGAAGGAATGAAGATATAAATGTAAATAAATATTTCATTTCCGCGAGTGGAGATCGAACCCACAATCGTCGCTTTACAGTCACACCCTTGTGCTGCTGCGCCACTACGGCCTCTATAATGGTCATGTTATATGTTAAGACGAAGCATTAAGCAGCAAGATTAGTTTCCTTCTACATGTTATATACAAGTACGGTGTGATACTAAAAAAAATTAATATCTTATATAGCATTTATTTATGGCATTAAATATTTTTACACAGCGTCAGGCAGGGCGGGTGCTACACACAAAGAAAATATACGCCTAAGAAAGGAATTAGAACAACTTGAAGAAGAAAACAATATGCTACGTTTGAAATTTGAAATCTTATTAGACATGATGACAGATAAAACAGTGGAAGCGGAACAGCAAGAATTACAACGGGCTCAGAGCTTAGGATCATTGAAATCAAAGTCAAAGAAACAAAAATGGTAATTTTATTTAAAACAGAGAACTTTAATTGATATGTATAAAAATATAAATTACAATTACAATATGTATGTCGGCGTGGGTGATAATTTACTTAAATATTGAGAATAAATTCATAATTAGTTAATTAATTACAAAAGATGTTTTAAGGAGTAAAATTAGAAATAACATTTAGAGTTACTAAAATGCTGTAAATATTGAATTGATGGTTTTGTATTTGTCAGTTTCCGGTGGCGCCACTTTGGGTGCGTCACCGTTGTCAATGTCATTGTTGCTTTATAAAAGGCCACGCGGGCGTTGTACGCTCAGTCGAGGCTCTGCCACGGCTCGGAGCACTACTCGTGCTCCACCGCTGGTTAACTTCGACTATTTTAATTATGAATGTTGTTAAGACCTATTTGTAATTACAACTGGACTGGACTGGACTGGAGCAGTGAAAGGCGAGTGTTGATATATCGGAAAGGGATCCCTTAAGCCTACTCCTGGGGTCACAAGTCCCAGGCACTGCTCCAAGACATCATTTAAAGAATAAGATAATGTTGTTATTATTTTCCTTGTAATTTACTATGTTTCCAGTTATTATTTGGTTTATTTATTTGTTTTAGATTTACTTATTTATTTAATTTAGTATATCGAGTAGAACCAAAGGCCAAGACATGGTCGGAGGTTCTACTCGTTTATTTTTAATATCTATTACGCCCTTTATTTCCGACATGTACATTACTGAGAATATTCTTTATTATACAATAATAGCACTTAAAGTTATTAAGTTTTTAAACTAATAAAATTGCTTAGGGGCCTTTCAACACGTTAATCGCCACGATAATATCAGAAAAAATTTCACATGGGCCACGGTAACTGTATTAGAAAATATTGTTAAAAATGTATCACAGAATTATTTTTTTCCAAAATTCCCGGAAAACACTATTTTTTATGTCACAGATACAGATATGACTGACATGGCCCTTAATTAAAACTTTTTTTTTCGACAAGCCGTCGTCTTATATGTCTGATATGGCTCATGTTGAAATTCTTGGCGTCAGACACATATGACTGACATGGTGATTAACGCGTTAAGTAATACTTAACTTATTTTTCTAAGTTTTTGGACCCTATAATATAGCTTACACTCTCCAGTGACCATTTTTTTTTCGAAAAAAAAATTGTTTACAAAAGGAGAGGGATTCCCCATTATCATTGTAACTTTTCAAGGCAGTTTCGTTACGTAACATTCGAACTCCGAAGGCCGGATCACGAGCGTTCTTGGACTGATCTCATTATAATAAAATATGAGAAACGATTTCATTCATACCTACGACCGTTTCTAAAATTCAATCAATTTCATCAATTCCATACCATTTCTCATATGAAATTCAAATAGAATATTATAAACTGAGATCGAACCGAGAACGAATCGTGACTGCTACTATAGTGTTAATCTACAGTTTATGTGTAAAAATGCTTGAAATACTGAAAAGGATTTAACGTCACGTGTTAAGTGGATGGGAAATGGATGAAATTCTGTAATAAGGGTGGTTTGGAGTTAAAATGAACTAAAAATTTCCTAACCAAAACTTATAGGATGCTTAGAATTTATGTAAGGCCTTAAAAATTACAACCTTATATTTGTACTTCATTTCATACAAAATGAGCAATTGTTAAGCTTGTGAACTTTTATAAGTCATACTCCCCATTGACCTACAATCATGAAATTGGTACGGAGACCTCAGTGGGCCAATATGTGACGTCATTCTCAGAAAAGTGAGGGAAATTCGTTGTAAATAATTTATAGATGCCTCTTAAAATATAATAATAAAATTAATTAAGTATTGTTTGGACAGTTATTTCTAAAGTGTCCAGGTGTGTGGCACAGACTGCATTTGCGAGTAGTTCTAGTGTTGCCCCTCGTGATGCTGCGGGTCGAACCTCTGCCCCTGCCCCTATTGTTTCCAAAGTGTTCTCCTAAACAAAATATTTATTTATTACATATAATATTTTTTCCATAGCATCACCCTGAATACCGAACATAGCAAGACAGGGGAAACTTGGGAATCTAAAGTGAAGACACTCAGCTCCCATTAAAACATTTCGTTCCCCATTTTCCGCCGAATTTTAGCATTTATTTTTTAATGCCATATTTATTTTAATTTCCGCCCAGCGCGGTGTTGATTTCCGCCACTCAACCAACACGTAATGACAGAATTTGGTAGAAAGTGTCTTAACACTAGATTCCCACGTTTCCTCTGCCTACCTAATTTAATATCTTTAGGTAAAAAACATACCTGTATGAACCGTATTTGTTTCTTGGTCTGCCCATAGGAAGAAGTTACAACGATTCCTATCTTTTGAGCAGACATAGAATCGACGGCCTTTATTAGGCCCTTCTTTTACTACTGTTTTTCTGAAATAAAAACATTAATATAAAAATTAGGTGTAAAAATTAGTTGTAGGAATAAAATATCAAGGATAAACTCATTCAACCACATTCATTAAAAAAATAGATTACATTACATTAAATTATCAAAATATTCATTTGAAAATAATACAAATATAATTCATTCATGAAAACAACGAAAATCATTAAAATATTTTCTATTTCTCAGTCCAGTAAAGCCAGGCCTTCATTAGTTTAAAAAGCCTGAAAGTTTCTGTGTAACACTAAATACCCGTAAGGAAATATGGATCTTGGGTGGTGGTTACTTTGGCAGTTATTAGATAACTAAGATGCAAAAAATAGTACCTAACTTTCTTTAAGCTATAAAGCTAATTTTTTTATATTTTCTTGGGAATCAGAAATTACGTTGTCTATTGCCAGACACTTAACATATTAGGATCACATATTTTTTACACATTAGTATATTGAAGTTATCAATAAATTGTTCTTGCCAGTCACTACATGTAACATTTGTTGTATATTACATGTGTATGGTATCTGACAGGGGGGCTATAACCATACTAAATGTCTGACTATCGAATTTCGTCTATTCATCTTATATACAGGGTGTCCCAGGAAGCAACGATAAAACGAAAACAGGTGATAGACCAAGCCGTGACAGTTATGAGAAAAATATAAAAAAAAATCTGTGTCATATATTTTTCATATTATATTGATTTAAAAAAATATCGGAAAAACCGACACCCTGTGATGATCTTTCAAGTCCTAAGACTACAAATATTACTCTTTTTTCATTTTTTTTTCTGTAATGTAATCATGAGTAACCCTTCTGTGAATTACAGTTTAAGATTGGAACATACCTGCATCGGTTTTCAATAAAATGCCTTGTTTTTGTCAAACATTAAATTCAAAATATTTAGTACACCCACCTTTAACCGACTGTGCTATAAAAAAAATGTACTACACTTTTTTTGCAAGTAACTTTAAAAGTTGGCGCATTTAATCTGAATTCCGAAATGGTACGATACTTGTTAGATTACTTCTTTGTTGAAGAGAGAAAAATCTAAATACACGGTAATCGGGATGACGTTCAACGTTTTGGTATCTTTTCCGATACATTCTAGCTGCAGCATTAGCATTACATAACCATTCTCCATGAATGAAATGCATATTGGCAATGTGTCAAAGACCGATTATATGGCCTGCGAGAGTCCGGACTCGAGCACTATCCTTATAAGTCCTGGACCAGCCCCTAAGTCGGAAAAGTTCAGGTATCTTAGATCCGTCATGCACGAGTCTGGAGGCATCGATCACGATCTCCATGGTCGGATAAGCCTTGCCTGGGCTCAGTGGCGGGAGGTCACTGGTATGTTCTGTGGTCTGTGATACCGTCCAAACCTTTTCCGACTTAGGGGCTGGTCCAGGACTTATAAGGATAGTGCTCGAGTTCGGGCTCTCGCAGGCCATATACTCGGTCTTTGACACATTGCCGATATGCATTTCATTCATGGAGAATGGTTATGTAATGCTAATGCTGCAGCTAGAATGTATCGGAAAAGATACGCATGCACGCAAGATACAAGAACGCTGAACGTCATCCCGATTATCGTGTATTTCGATTTTTCTCTCTTCAACAAAGAAGTAATCCAGCAAGTATCGTACCATTTCGGAATCCAGATTAAATGCGCCAACTTTTAATGTTACTTGCAAAAAGAGTGTAGTACATTTTTTTTATAGCACAGTCGGTTAAAGTTGGGTGTACTAAATATTTTGAATTTAATGTTTGACAAAAACAAGGCATTTTATTGAAAACCGATGCAGGTATGTTCCAATCTTAAACTGTAATTCACAGAAGGGTTACTCATGATTACATTACAGAAAAAAAAATGACAAAAGAGTATTATTTGTCGTCTTAGGACTTGAAAAATCATCACAGGGTGTCGGTTTTTCCGATATTTTTTTAAATCAATATAATATGAAAAATACATGACACAGATTTTTTTTTATATTTTTCTCATAACTGTCACGACTTGGTCTATCACCTGTTTTCGTTTTATCGTTGACTCCTGGGACACCCTGTATACACGAACGAATCCACAATCATTGGGTTTATATTTAAATGCCAGCAAAAAAAATGAGATGATACATTAAAATAAAGGAAACCACATTAATTTAATGTTTAATCTAATGTAGTCGTTGTGACGCAGCGGCACAACTAACTTGTCATTCCAACTAAGTTGGTGAAGGTTGAGTTCCGCCACAGAACACGCAATGTCTTGAAATTTTAATTAGAAAGTAGGGGAAGGATCTCCTCCTAAGACTAGAGGGTACCTTCTGCTTATCCTGCTATATGCGGGATAGAGCGTGAAGCTAAGAAAGGGTTATCAAATCTTACTGTACGCTCGCCCAGCCGCAGTTACACTCAGGTATGCTGCGAGTGCTCTCAGATTCGCTATTTTCACTCGGACTCGGGGTGTCAAATGGGTTCCTTGGACCTTCCAATGGGGGCCCCCATTGGAAAAAATTGCAAGTTTGAGTTTGACATTTGTAGTATTTTCTACCTGTAATTAATACAGAATTTTTTATGATTGTACAATTACATTACAATTACATTACACATTTAGTAAGTAAATGTGAAAACGAAGCAGTGTAACAGAACTGACAAATACCAAGGTAAATAATTTGGATTTGTAGTGAATATACGTATTAAAATTCTGCTCTGTTTCTTATTTTATGGCTTTTAGGCGTGCAGGTAGAGCACAGTTTATTTCGCCAATGTCGCGTAGAATGGCGAAGACACGATGAAGATTGGTCAATTAAAAATAAAGAAAGTATTACTTAAAAGACTAAATAAAACATATAAAAAATAGAAGGTCTAATTAGATAAACCACTACCTGACAAAAAATAATAAATGACAACACAAACTAATATACAGTAAAACTAAATCAACAAAAAGTGTTAGTATAATCTATACCTAGGTTAGTTCACAGCTTAATTTTATTATGTCTAATATATTTACATAAGAATGTACAAAGGGAACTAAACACAAACGATAACACACACTGAACGTTAAGGACGATAGTAAGATATATAAAATAATAAAAATAACCCTTATAAGATTTTAATAACTTCCAGTGTATTAAAGTTATCACAAAATAAAAGTTGTAAGTAGAAAATTTAACTTAAACTTTCATATTGTAGGTATTTTGCAATGATGATACAATTTTACAAAAGGGCACTTTCCGTTCATTTAACATTTTTTTATATCTACTTGATCATAAAAAAAATCGAGGAAAAGTAAATTGTCAGTTAATCATAACCTGGTGAAATTAATTTACTTTACTACTTGTATTTAAGTAAATAAAACAAGGCTAGTGCGAGTCGAATTTAAAAATATCTCCATCAATTTCTTTTTCCTTAACTGATTATTAATAATAAGCCGACAATATGTAACAATCGTTATGCACAGCAATTATTTATAATTCGCCGAGTGAGCGCTATCTATCAATAAAAAATGTAAAAAATAAAGAACTTCGTGAACTAGCAAATCGGACTTTTTATTATGTTATAAGTTTAGGGTTAACCATTTGTAATAAAAGAGTCCTAGACTATAAATATAAAAAGAATACTGACCTGCATTTTCGTTTTGCTGCCTTGACGTATACTGTACAGCTGGTTGATGACATTTACAGACCACCGCATTGCCATCCAGTATATCTGCCGTAGCATTTGAAGATGAACCTCGACTCCATTGACTTGTTTGATCTCTATTTACTCCCGAGTTATTGCTATTAGTACGAGGATTTGGACGAGGTAGATTAGTATTGGTAGTATTGGTTGGTACTACTGTCGGTCGGTTGGTAGTAGTGTATGGTTGATCGTATTGGTTGATACGTATGGTTGTATTGGTTGATACGTTAGTGTTTGTATTATTGGTCCGTACAATTCCAAGTATGTCGTTGAGCATGGCGTCGCAACCACCTATACAACCAACGTAAGGCGGTGGATACATATGGCTTATTGAACTATTACTCCATTCTATTTTGACTTTCTTGTTTGTTGGACCGCACTGAAAATGTCATTTTGATTAATATAAATGTTTAAACTACTATAATTTGTTAATATGACATAACTTTAATAGGTATAAGCAAATGAAAACTGCACTGGTTTCTAATGAATTGTTACATTAATAACAATTCAAATTCAAAAAGCACTACAGTAATGATAATTATTTATTACCATTATTGTAACTGCCATCCTAAATAGATACACACTATTTTTTTGCTTCTAATCCCTACATTAGGTTACAGTGATTACAACCTTTAGGGAAAACATTGTTTTTCTTAGAATCTATTGAAGATATCTTTGTGAAATTTAAATTGAATTCCTTAAACTCTATCATTATATAAGTTTATTGCATTTACATACTTATCATAGTTTCCTTATTTTGAGGTAATTCCAATACTTTGGTATGTTTTTACTTATAGTATAGATAGGTAACCAATTAGAGGTATAGGCCCTCAAAATATAAACTTAAATATTTTAACAATTCACAATATCCAAAATAATGAAAAAAAATCCGTTTATATTTCACAAACACATCATTAATAATTATCAAGAAAAAAAATCCACTCAAGATTGCAAAAAAAAAATAAAATACTATTTACCGTGGAACATGATTCTGGCAATACTTCCACATTTTTCACAATAGATTTCAACCAGAATGCCTTCTTGCACTGCGGGTAAGAGACGCAACCGACATATAATGAACTTTCATCATTTTTTTTTCTCCTTACATACATATCTGCCCCACACGCTGGACATTTCGTTACTGAAATAACGCAATTAATTGAAGAAATTAAATATAAAATAATATATTAAATTAGACTTAAGTCGTTGAGGCTCGACGTCTGACTGTAAACTTGACAGTTGTGGGTTCAATTTTCACTAGGGGGAAACGAATTATTTCTTAAGAAGAATAAGCGCGGCGTTGAGTTCCGCCAGCCAACATGTAATGTCCCTTTCGTGTACATTTTTTACATCGCTCTCTATCTCTGAGATATCTTTACCTTACGTTGTTCTTAATTGTGTTTCACATTTTAGGTATAATAAAAAAATACAGATGAGATGATTAGTTACCTGGTGGGTAGTTATCAAAAGTATTATTACTATTACTATTATAAGTAGCAGGGACATTCAGTGTTCGAGATATGGCAGCATCTAATTTTTCAGCTTCCGCTTGCAGTTTTAAAAATTTACTCTTATATATAGCTATCTGAAAATGTTAAATAACGAGGATTACTTTTTGTACTATGAGCAATAATTATAAATTAGATAATTAGGTAAGATTCTTTTGGTATAATCTGGTGCTACTTTATAAGCGGCGTAGAGTTCCGCCACTCAAAACGCGGAGAAATCGCTCAAAGTGGAGAACGTAGTGTCTTAATAGGAACGGAGTATCTTAACACTAAGTTTCCAGGCTCCCTCGACCTGGAACAAGCAAACAAAATAAACCAACAAACCTGTTGTCTAAGCACAATTTCCGGACGTTTCTTCTCTTCACATATATCCTTCAAATCCGCCTCGAGACCAGCTCTCAGGTCCGGGGTGTGAAGCTGCAGTTCCATATCTTCGTACCCTCGCACCAGCCCCATACCCAATTCTGTTGGCACGAAGTATATGTTGTTCTCTAGAGCTGCGTAGTGCCGTGTTTTTATTGTCTCTATATGTTCAGCGTGGGTTGCGTCGGTGCCTGTAATTAGATTTGTAATCTTTTAATATTAAAAATTAATTTATTTTAGCTTCATGCTGTATCATGCACATAGTCAGAGTCGTAGGCAGAGGGTACTTGGGAACCTAGTGTTAAGATACTGCGTTTCTTAGTTTTTCTCGTTCCGTTCTCAAACGCCTACATACAAATACACTGACACGTCAAATTTAAAACATTCCTTTGTTTTTGTCGGGGGAAAAGCAAAAAAAGATAAAAACGGAAGTTGTACGTAATTTATAATACTTACCAATACAATGTTTTTCCATTAAAGCAATGAGGTCAGCCTCTGTTAAGAGATTAGGTGGAGATGTCTCACCGTTTACCATATCGATGGAAGTAGGATCGAACATTTGCCCAGTCTATTTAAAAGAAACACATATATTTTAACAATTTTAAAGTGAAAATTTTTTTTAGCCTAAACTTAGGAAAGAAAAATCCTTTTTTTTTGAAAACGTAAAAAAGTCCCAGTGAAGGATAACACTTTAAAATGATAAGAATATTGAATAAATATAATTCTCTCTTGCCAAATGATAATTCTGTGCAATTTTCTTTGAGTAGCGGAAATATGTAAAATTATCAGTATAGAGTTTCTGTATGTTGTATAAATTAGTCATAAGAAGTGTATAAGAATTTTAATGTATCTCGATAAAAACGTATGTCACAGCGCTAGGATGATATACAAGAGATGCAGGTTCACATCCTGCTACGTTAATTGGTTTATGTTTTCTAAAAGGAATACAAAATATATTTTTAATATAAAATAATTCAGCTGATATTGGTTAACTGACAAAAAACACTATATTTCATAATGCCACGTTTATGTAACCTAACTGGAGAAGCAAAAATATTAAGAATATGTTAATATAGGAACATATTTTAAATTCCCCTAATTACTTAGGTTATGAACTTAGAACTAACATAAAATGACATATTACCTGATACGCGTGTATTTCCTTCGACGACCACTTATCATAAGGATATACTTCTAAGTAATTCCTTTCCGTGATAAGAAGACCACTTGCATTGAAACGTTCATTGGACACTTCTATAGACACCGTGGTCTCTTGGCCTTGTGCATCTTTAGAACAACAAGCCAGAAACGATCTGACCACCAGTTCATATACACGCTGTTCGTCGTCCGAAAGACCTAGAAAAATATTACATTTTTTTCTTTTTCGACATACGGGATATCTCGATAATTTAAATAATTTTCGAAAAGTGGTAGATATATCATACAGCGTGTTTTTAAACACGCTATGAAATCATCATATTATCAAATAATTAATAAAATTATCGTTGTAAAACAATTTGTTAAGAATGACGCACACAGGCACTAATCTATCAAAGAGAATACGCCGCTTTTTGTGATTGAAAGAGGCAGATTGGCCACGTTTAGTACTATTATTGTAATACATAGTAGGTGTTTACATGTGTTTATGCAGGATACAGGTGTGCGGGTGTTAAGTTAAAAAATAATATAAAAACTACTTTTCAAAAATGTTTGTGCAAATTACGATAGTGTATCTAGACATCTATATATGTATAGCGAGTGTCTTATCACTAGGTTCCCTCAGCCTACCTTGCCGTGTTCGGGATACAGCGTGAAGCTGATTTGAAACCATACTTACTAGCAGAATATTTAGTGGGATGTATAGGGGGATGAGCGCCATCATTCTTATTGCCTTTTCGAGGATTAGGTCCTTCTTCAAGAACTCTTTGGGCAAAGCCACCCCACCTTTGGTCCTCTGTTTGAAGTCTTATCAATTGATCTAGTTTTATTTCCTTAGCATATTCATTTGTTTCTGTTCGAGTGTAACTTATTAAACCCGCTGTATATAATTTTTCTGCTATTTTCATTGTCTCCTTGGCATTTATTCTTAGTTTTGTCGATGATAATTTCTCTAGTTGCTAAATATTTTTAATTTAGGTTAGTTTGCTTTGTTTTTTATGTTATTTACTAGAAGTGGTTAACATTGAAATGAAATTTTTATTATTGTATCAAATGATTTGAACTATAACTTATTTATTTAATGACTTATTTTTTAACTTTACAGAACCTAGTTTTAAGATAAACCAGAGAGGTAAATTTAAATATTACATCCCCTGAGAGAGAATCGAACCCACAACCGTCACGGTTACACTCGCACGCTTGTGCTCCTGCACCACTACAACCACAATAATTAATAATACTTAAAAATTTACAACACACTTTATTATAATATATTATCTTTATACTTATTACAACATATATTTAATCCATTACTAAGTCTATCAAGACTATTGTTTCATAAAGCAAAATAGTAATATTTAAGGAAAGGTAATGTTTAATATTTTAATTTCCTTGCTCGGGTAACAAGGCAAAGCACGGCGTTGAGTTCCGCCATTTATACAAGAATTATAGATACATATTTAACGAATATAATTAAAATAAATCTTACTATTGTATCCATAGGTAGGGGTCTCCATTTGGACTTAGGTTTTGTTGTCACATTGATAACTTTAGCTCGTGGATTTTCAGAGCACATTGTATAAAATAATTGACAAGCATCTTGGTCAAACAGTCTCACTCGCTCCCATAAAAAATCTACACTTAAATCATTTTTTGTATCATTAACTGTAAACAAAAGGCTTAACATTATACAGGATGGAAGAGGCAGCGCTTCTTTTATTGAAACTGCATATAGGGTAATATATTTCAAACCCACACCAAAGAAATTAATCAAGGTACCTCAACAGTTTGGACGTAGGAATTTTTTTTCATTTCACGATTTTTATCCATACCTGTATTTCGTGTGACGCACACATACGTATGCGACGTTTCCGATTTGACAGGTAAGTGTGTGCGTGCCTATGTTATACTATGCAAATGGCGTTTTATTTTAAAACAATAATTTTATTATTTACAAGAATTCCAAAAATTATATTTTTACCTTCTATTAGTTGTATTAAGTCCCCCTGAAGTGTTTTTTTTAGTTTATATTCAATGTACAGATTTTACCCCCTTAACAGTTTTATTATATATATAGATTTTGTTTGAAAAAATAACTTTTTCATTTTTGGGAATTATTTTTTTTCCGAATTATATTAGGCTTTTATAGAGTTGTTAAATCTGTGGTTTAATTTAAAGTGGTGCCGACAATTCCACCCTGTATACTGTCAATAAATATTTTTTTAGTTTAACGTACGAGAGGGTGGGGGGCTAACGAAGTATATTAACACTATGTTTCCACGGCCTACTCTGCTATATGCGAGATACAGCGTGAAGCTGAAAAAAAACCCTAATAAATATCAAAAGCTGATGAGCGTGATGTTTTACATGTACAAATATCGCTCTGGTAGCATGATAATGTGCATTGAGCCCCACCAGACTACATGCAATGTCTTGAAAATTCAGCGGGTGGTGAACAGAAAGTCTTAACACTAGGTTCACTCAGCCTTTATGCCGGCCAAACAAAAAAACAAAAAAAAAATAAAATTGCTTGTGTGAACATACCCTTGATTTTCCAAAATGGTTCCTTAATGAAATTAGCTCTCGCTTTATATCTTTCTACAACAAATCCCAAAGTTGGTATCTGACATGACCCATAACTTACCACTCCACTGCGTAAGCCAGGGAATGTGTTTTGTAATCTCACAGTTTGAAATCTTGTAAATGAAGCACCTACAAACAAACAATATTAACAAAGTTAAACAAAGACAAATTATACGAATCTAAAATGTTTCTTAAATGGTTTTGGGTTTGATTCCCACTCGACAGAATTTAATATTTTTCCTGGCTCTGACAATGATGCAAAGCATGGCATTGAGTTCCACCTGTCAATGCGCAATGCCTTAACCTTTAAGTATGGACGTCGGGTCTCACAGACCCATGTGGGTCTACGAATTCTACAAATCGGCCACTTCTCGGTGACCTCCGCCACTGAGTCGCTCAGTACCTTTCGTATTAATGACAAAATGAATGTAGATAGCAGTGGTTGTGTCTCTGGGTTCAAAACACGTGAGTATTTAACTTTCTAAACGGGACTTGGGTCTGTCAGACCCGACGTCCATGTTTTCCATACAAAGTGATTTCAAAACACCATATATTTTTATAATATTACAAAATATACTTTAATATTTTAATTGTATTATTTGTATTCAAATGTTTATATTGTTATATATTATATATTATTTTGCATTATTTGTTATATATTTTAGTAATATAAATATTATTTACCTAAAAAACAGATTCAATTTTTTTAGTTTTTATGATAAAATGGAAAAAAATGATCGACCAAGCACGTCAGGGACAAATATATCGGTACTTTATAATCAACATCAAACAAAAGAATTAGACGACGACATTTTATAAAGAAAATAGCACTTTATCAAATAAAAAGACGCGTTTCGTATACTAAACTACTCTAAGAATTGAGAATGACTTTGACTCGCATTTCGCGATCTGATCTATCATTTATTGAACATGAAGCTAAAAAAATAGTTTTGGGTTCTTGAAAAACATGTATACTTTGCCCCCAAAAGATATATAGAAAGACAACACATACTTATGTTGACTGCAATCGTCCTGTTAGCCTACAATGTTGAAAGCCATTGTGTATCGATGTTCAATAGTACCTTATCTTAAGGTGTTGTCAAAATTTTTATTTTATAACATAAGATGTAATTTCTTTATTTTTTTTAATTGTTAGACTTTATATTTTGTTAAAAAAATATTTACTTTATTATCTTTCTTTTTTTTATAGTATTATTTTCTTAAAAGTCATCCCATGTGGCCAAAGACTGAAATTGTGACTTTAAGTTACTTAAATCGTTGTGATGCGTAAAGTTTAATAAAAAGCGATTTTATTTATATTGATTTTGCTTGATTTGAGGCTATTCATGTAAACTAAAACATAAAATTGTCTTCTTCCTTTAAAAAACAGACGGAATATGACCAATAAATACATTGGTCTGACAGACCCGACGTCCATATGTGTGTTATAAAAATATCACGTCCATAGTTAAAGGTTAAGAATGCCGAATGTGAGGAACAAAAGTGATTTAACACTAGGTTTTCCCTGCCTACCTATATGTGAGATACAGGATGAAACTAAAAACAAATATTGTTAATTTTATTTAAATCAGATTATAAATAAAAAAAAATGTCAACATAAAATATTTCATGCAATAATATTGCTATAACACAAATATTTTATTGAATTGACTGAAATTTTAGTTTTCAATGTTGTTTCAATGGATGTTGTTTTTAAAATGAGGTTATTAGGTTATTAAAAAAATTCAAATGAGAAAAAGAATAATCTAACTTTTGCTACATTACCTATCCTTAAATCTAATTCTTGTCTAACATCCACAGCATCACTAATATTCTTATTAGGTTGTCCCAGGTTCTGCAATGCCCTATATACTGACACAGAAGTGATTTCAGAAAACTTTGCTCTATAAATTTGTAAATTTGGCTTAATCATTTTACATACATCTATAATCTCAAACCCAATGTTTTCTCCTTCTCTATCACAATCAGTCCATATTATAAGGCCATTACAAGATCTCACTTCTCTCTCCAGTGTTTGCTGAAAGGACATAAGGGATATTTATCTAAAAATAAATAAAAATAACACACAAATATTTTTAATTTGCATCCATATTTCAAATTGTTTGTGAAATAGCAAAATAGAAACACAAGATTATTTCTATTATTATCTTCCCTTTTCTGTGCCTAAGCTATGGTAAAATATTTTTAACATTTTAAGTGTTCTTGCACACTTACAAAAAAATTCTAATTTAAAAAAAGGGAAAAAAACAAGTAGTAATCAGTGTATAAGAATTCCAAGGTAAAGGTTTCCAAGAGGAGTGAGTTTGCAGACCACTACATTGAATTTTTTAATGTTTTCTAAATAAATATTTTAGGTGAATTATATCTGTCAGGCTTGGCATGGGCTGTGCTATGCTAACTACTATAAGGAATATATTTCAATAGTAACCTTTATATTTTTTCTGTCATCAGGACAACTTTTGATTACTTCTGCATCAAAAAGGGTTACAGGATCACATCGTGTCTTCCATTCAAACTGGGGTGGAAATTTACATTCTAGTAAATGTCCAGATACAGAAGTCATCACCATTTTACATTTTTGTTGCATAAACTCCGCTTCAAATTCATATATTTTATTATATTTTGAAAGTCCTTCTCTCTATAAAAAATACTCATATTCAAAAAGTTGTTGTTGGCGTAATAGAATGAAGTGTTAGCTCAATAGTCAATATTTTTTTCCCAAAACTTACTCTATTTGAGGTTCCTCTAGAAAGATATTGAGCTATATTTTTGGCGGCATCATTTTTTTCAGCTACATTTAAGTACTTGCTCTTATGCATTTTAAAACTTAATATAATGTATTTATTTGTTAATAAACGAAAACTAGTTTTGTGTCCAACAACAAAGACACTCCGTAAAAAATGTTTCATATTTTACATGAGTTCATCTATTTTTATTCGCTAAAACTTAACTTTTCACAAGCATTTGAAACTAACTATATCTCATCATAAAGATAAAATATAGAATTGAAAATTTAAAATATCGGGTTAGTTATTATATTTTACGTAACTATTAACAAGCACTTATTTAATCACACTTTTCGAATAGGTTTTATAATTTTTATGTTTTGAGTTTTGAACAATGTTTCTGAGACAACTGTCAAATGTGAAACTTGTCAGTGTCAAGAATAAAATACAAACATTTATACGCATAGTTAATGAGCTAAAATATATAAAACAAAATTCTTAGTGTATCATTTCATTGTTAATTCAGAATAAATAAAGACTTAAAGCCATTTTCAATTCAAAAATACATATATAATAGTTTATTTCAATATTCAAATTAAATTTATTTAATATAATTATGTTCCCGTTAAAGGAGCGCTGATGGTTTCACCTGTATACCTTTTGTCAACTCAAGCAGTTTTTCTATACACTCCTTCTCGCTTCTATTACCCCTATAATAAACTTGTTTTTGATTAATAAACAGTATAAAAAAATCAACTTTTATATGAACACATATCATTGTGTCATATAAAATAAAAAATAATCTCTAATCCAACTTATCTCTCACAAATTAACGTAGATCAATCGATGACATTCCAACGTATTGTGTTTAATTTTTCCTTAACTTAACGTCAATACCAGGGTCTTCTAGTACATAATATTTTTTTTAACTTCACGCTATATTTCGCACGTACGCAATGGTAAGCGGGAACCTGGAAATCTAGTATTAAGACACTCCTTTTTCATTAAGACATTTCCATTTTCTAATTCTCGAGGCATAGCATGTTGAGTGGTAGTACTCAATGCCTCACTTTGCCTCATTACCAGGGCGAGAAAATCAAAATTGTAAATATTTCATTCCCCGAGTATAAACGAACCCATAATCGTTCCGTTTACAGTCGCATGCTTGTGCCCCTGCGCAATGACACCCGCAAATATTACCTTACGGTAATACTAAAATTGTAATACACTTAAATACATTTTTGTTCATCAAATAAAAAAGAATAAAATAGTACATTTACTATTACTATGTATATTTAGAACTATACAGTTCGCGTTTCCACAAATGTATACACATTTGTGGAAACGAGAAACGTCGAGTAAATGTATTCTGTGCAAATTGACAATGTCAATTCAGTTGACATTGACAATTGATATTATGGAAAAGGACCTACTACGTAGTAGTGACTAAAAACAAAAATATTATTATAACTACAATGATATAAAAAGATAAATTTGATGCAAATTTATAAGCACAAATATTTTTTTTAATATACACGTTAATTGAAAATATTTTGTATAATGCAAGGAATGGGAGTGCTAGTGGCACGTAAAGATTTGAATTTTGCTAGGATGTGTTTTCTTGTCAACTGGTTAAAGAGATTTAAGAGTTCTCAACAATGGTTAAATCGTCAAAGGGCAGATCCGTACGTGGAAAAGGCGAAAATTTATAATTATAGGTATATCATTAAATACATACTATATATACTATCATATTATTTACTATTACACACACATAATAACATATGATCGTTTTGCGTTAGATGTCGCAGTGCGTTTAAACTACTCGAAATGAATGAGAAGGTAAAAATACTTTACCCTGGGCAAACAGTTATTGATCTTGGTGCTTGTCCTGGTTCTTGGACACAAGTGGCAGTTCAGAAAACGAATGCTGATGGATCTGATAAATCAAAACCAAAAGGAACAGTGTTGTCTATAGACAAATTGCAAATATTTCCAATTGAGGTAATTGTTAATAATTAATATGTACCCAAATATTATCTTATTTTATTATTAATTATTAGTTACCACAAAAAGTTGTTTATAATTTTCTGACAAAACATTATGTATTTTCTGCAGGGAGCAACAATAATGAGTAACATGGATTTTTCAACAACAGAAGCACATGATAAAGTTATAAAAGTTTTAGATGGAAAAAAGGTAGATTTAGTCCTTTCAGATATGGCACCCTCTGCAACAGGTATTAGAGAATTAGATAAAGATAGAATAATAGGCCTTTGTTACATGGCCATCAGATTTGCAGCTTTAGTCACAAGAATTGATGGAAATTTATTATTTAAGGTTTGGGATGGTAAAGAAGTGCCTATTTTGGAAATGGACTTGGAAAGATTTTATAAGAATATTAAGATTTTAAAGCCACAAGCTAGCAGATCTGATTCATCAGAAAAATTTATTCTTGCTAGAGGTTTTAGAGGTATTCAAAGACCTTTGGAAGGTGGCCGCTGGGGATAATTTTATATTTGTTTAATCTTATATATGCTCAATATGTACGTATTACAAAAAGATAGATTTTTCTCATTAATATTATAATTATACATATGTTATACTATAAGGCAGTAGGATAGCATTTGACTTTCTTATTATTTTCAGGGTTCAATACCCAAAAGGAGTAACAGGCCTCTTACTAAGATTCCATTGTCCATTCTTCTATCTATGTGTCTGTCCATCTATCATCAGGCTGTATTGCATAAATCATGCTAGTGAGATAGTTTAATTTTTCACACATAATGTAGTTTTGTTGTCCCTGTAACAGAAATACTAAAACACAGAATAAAATAAATATTATTCTCTGCCATACAAGAGATGAGTATGTGCCATACGTATGAGTTGGATCACTATTTGTTTTTTTTTATTAATATATCCACACGTTGGTGAAATAAAGTGTTTCCTTGAATTTGGCCACAAAGGCTTACAAACAATAGTTATATGTGATAATGTCACAGGAAAACATTGATGAAAAATTGCATACTTTTATGGATTGAATTAAATCACTCAATTATCATTATTTTGTATAACACATAGAGGGAGTAAATCTTTTTTTTCAATTAACATTTATTTACACTCGTTTACTTATTTACAAAACACAATGTGCTATTTAAGTAACAATGAATTGATAGATGTGTCACAAACCGAATGCTTAGGTTGATCATGCCTCTTGTTTGTTTGTTCCTTATAAAACCTTGTCATGTCAAAAAAAATTCTTTACTTCACTTATTAAAACAGTTAAAATTAATATCTTAAATGTAGTCTAGTAGTCTAGTCATTCAATATTAAAGGAATGTTATTGAATTACAAATGAACATATTACAAAATGTAACTTACCTGTATGATGTAAAAAAAATAGATATAATAATGTTTTAAATATAAGTTAAAGTACAACAACAGTCTTCCACTTAAATGTGTAAATATATTGTTGTTAATGAGAAAAAAAAAATATTTTGTTAGTGGTAGATACATTACATGTATATTAAATATTTATTATGTAAGTAAATGTATTTACAAATTGTTTTATTTCATTTTCAAAACTTGTGAAGTAGGTTAATAAATGTGTCAAAATTTTGAGAAAAATAATATACACAATTAATAATTATAATAATATATATCAATGAATTTAAATATTAACACCAATATGAATGTGGCGCAGGGACACAAGCGTGTGAATAACGCGGCGGTTGTGGGTTCGTTTCAATTAATATTTTCATTTCTTCATTCTGGCACCACAAGGCAAAAGCCCGGTGTTGAGTTCCACCTCAACACGCAATGCCTTGTAAAATTTAGTGGAAAGTTGGGAACGCAGTGTCTTAATACTTGGTTCCCTCTGACTACCCTGCTGTGAGCGTGAAACGTCAAGTGATATGAATATATCAAATTAAAAGTCGCCGTGGCGCAGCGGTGCAGAGTTTGACTCTAAAAGCGACTGTTGTGGGTTCGATTTCCACTCTGGGTAATGAATTATTTTTATTTATTTCTTACTTGAGTTTCGGCATTTGCCATGGTGGATTTGGCACGGAATGTTTAGCACTAGGTTCCCTCTGCGTACCCTCTGCGTAGGTTCCCTCTGCGTACCCTCGTAAATGCTGGTATATCCAGCGCTAATAAAAAAAATGAATTCGCTACGTTCAAATTTAAATACATTTCATAAATAAATATAAAAAAATATATTATGGTGTAGTCTTCACGAAGGAGACAAATAAATTTGACAATCATAAAATTTCCTTTATTGAAATATTTTAGCATTTTGAGGCGTAACAGTTGCAATTTTTTTATACAAAATAAATAATATACGTACAGAATAATGCTCCAGATAAATTAAGAATAAATTTTGTCTTAATGATAAAATTGTTTTCCATTTTAAAATATCACAAGTAGGTATAGTAGAATACAACTGTATATTAAAAGCATAAACTACTTAGCGCTTAGAATTGTGGACGTAACTTTTTTATATTGCAATATAAAAAAAATATTAAAATCATACATATTCTAAAAAAAATATTGTTAACTTCATAGAAAAAAAAATATTTACGTTGCCCTTAAGCTAGTGGTTTCTAAAACGTGGATAAGTTTCTCTACAGTTTATATAACATAATTATAATATTTTTATAATTTGTGCCTTAAATCTTGACACAACCAAATGTACATACTAACATTTAAGTAATACCTGCTTATAATTATTAAATAATGATATACTACAAAAACACTACTGAGAAGCGAAAATATTCAGCTTTTAAAAGTGGAATACATTTCTTCATTTCCCTTTGGAGTTTTCATTAAAAAATAAACGAAAAACATCTAATTATATATAATTCATTCTATATTTAAAAATAAACAAAAAATTTGGTGTTTAAGCTTAACGGCCATAATGGAATTGACTATTTGTATTAGGGGTTTACACGAATTGTGTCCTAGTGCCATTAGACAGTTTGTTGAGTTGTGCTGCGGAGAGCAGGCTGGAGTGCGCGGCGTGGTCGAGCAGTAGCAGGCGCTCGCCGCGCTCGTCAGGACGGGCTGCGCGCGCGCACCGCCCGCCACCCGTCTCCAGCGCGAAGCTGCTCACCGCGCATATGGCGTAGATGAATGTTAGGACGAATAGTGCGCAGCCGAAATCTGTTGAAAAATTTGATTTAAGATTCACAATATTCTCGTATTACAGGGTAGGCCACGGGAATCTAATGACAAGACACGCGTGTCCTGTTAGTGGCGTAACTAAACCCGTGCTTTGCCTTAGGTATTAACAGAATGAGGAAACAAAATCGTCATTCCCTCCAGTGGGTATTGAACCCACAACCGTCGCGTTTACACTCACACTCTTATGCTACTTCGCTTCGACGGCATCTATTTATAACTATGTACAAAGTCAGTTGCAGAAATTTAACAAAAGGACTCAGACAACATTAATATTAGTAAGTTAATACAAATAAATATAGCATATTATACAGTTAAACTCACGATAGAGATTATGTCCTCCAAACAGGCTGACCACGCTGGGGTAGCCGTCTCCTATCACGATGGCTACTATCAGTAGCACAACGGCGACGCAAGCAGCCATGATCCAGGGCAAGACGTATTCTCTCTTGTATTTAACGGCTCCATGGAGAAGAGAGATGCAGCACATGAGATATATCGACGTCAGGATTGTACTTGTGTAAAGGAATATCACTGTCACTAGAAATTGTACAAATAAGTAATTAGGTTTAGGCAGTCAGGCACGTTATCTACGTTAAAGTTGAGGCTAACGACATCGCGGCGGACAGGTTGTAGGTTCGATTCCGTTCGAGAAAATGGAATATTTAATATTTTCATTTCTTCGCTCTGGTGTCGAGGCAAAGCGCGACGGTGAATTACGTCAGACCACACGCACTGCCTCCGGAATTTGGCGAAAAATGAGAACCACTGTTTTATCACCAAGTCTACCTTGCTATGAGCGGTATACGGCGTCAAGCAGTAAAATACCTACCTATGTTAAAAGTAAACAAAATTAAACAATACTAAGAACAATAACATTTAATATTCAATACCTGAAGCTAAATGCTGTGCTATAGCGAATCTGAGTTGATTGTTAGAGCTGACTACATCTCCTTCATGAAAAGTTAAGTGTTCCCCATACGCAATTTCATAGAAACCCCGTCGCTCTGCATCATCCTCCATATCATTGTGAAGCATTGACAGCATTTCACCAACATGAGATATACCGACAAGCAAAATAATGAGTACGAAAGAAGACAGCGCCTGCACAATAAATAACAACAGTTATTTAATAAATCAATAATTATAATACATCAATAAATAATAAAAAGAATCAGTTAATTAAAAAAAAAATAACAATATATTTTAAAAACGCAATTAACTTACAATCTGATGGACGGCTATAAGAATGGTGCCTTGACGCAAATTAAAAACATACAAAAAGTTATTTAGGCGAATCATCATTTTGTGGGACAGTTCACATTGCTTGTTTCTGATAAACATTTGTTTTATTTATAGCACTATTACATAGCTGATTGAAGTTGCAAGTTGTTTTTTAAACAGGACTAGGAATGCGCATGTTATTTTATATTGATTGTTTTTTTTGTCCAAGTGCGTTACGCGCATGTATGAACGGTAAGCGATCCATTCCTCTTAACAGAATATATATTTCAACACCTAAGTATGTATCTAAAATTAGATATTTCTTAGGCGATGTCATTCGTCTACATTTAGCGATTTACCTATATAATAAAATTGTCTTGAAAAATAATTCGTTATTTTTAAACATCTTTATTTCTACTATTTTTATTAGGACTATGTTTCCGTTTGTATAGCAGCAGTTACCTTGGAATTCATTATTGCGAGTCTGTTTTCAGATAGCGCTCCCAAATTTCCTAACTTTATTAGGTAATATTAGTTGAAGACACTGCGTCATCCGTTTTCCGAATTCTAGCTACTTATTGTATATTGAGTTACGCAGCTCAACGCCTTTGTCTTGCCTGAGGGGGAAATTAAAAATAATTCATCCTTTCGGGTGGATATCGAACCCATGATCGTAATCTTCTAATGGAAAACAGCTATACTTTCCAGGTTCCCTATTGTTAAATATTTTTAACATATAAGTGATATGAAATAACATTTTTTACATAACAATCATGAATTGAATAACTACGTATTAATAAATTTAATTAGTAGGGGTTAAAATAAAAAAATACAAATATTATTAAATTAATTTTATTTCACAACTTACAATATTAGTTATAATGACTGTATTACCGGACTTTTAGCTGGTATTAGTATATTTGGATTATATAATAACGTACTATATACGGAACGCGCGTTACCTAAACAATAAGAAATATTATGTACAAAAGATAGATACTTTATCTTATCTATCGGAAAATGTATATGTCAAAAATTACACTTATTTACATTAAATAGGACCATAGAGTCCAGTCGTGGGGCAGGAGCAGTGTGACTGTTGACGCGACTGGGTGAGAGTTCGATACCCACTCGAGGAAATGAAATATTTATTTAAATTTATATTTCCAGCTCAGTTCCGCCACTCACCACCACTTGAATTTGCCGAAAAGCGGGTAACGGAGTGTCTTAGCACTAGGTTCTCTCTGTCTTCCCTGCTATGTGCGGGATAGAGCGTGAAGCAGATTTTTTAATTTTATACAATACACAAATGTGGTAAATTGGTAGCGGCAACCTGCACGTGACCTTGGTTAGTAATTATTGCAATTAAAGTTAATGAACCACGTCCTCTATTGGGGGCGACTGTTTATAGTTACCTCAGAAATTGTAATTACGATATACATTCTTTCTTCAAATTCATATAGATTTTTTACATTTTCTTCAATTTTAAAAGTTATATTAAATTTGAGTTAGGTATATTTGATTCGTTAAATTTGAGAACATTTTTTTTCACAATCCAAAGTTTTACAATCAAGGTATAACATTTAAGAAATAAAACTGTCATATTGTGGCACAATTACGATGTCTCCGAAATGATTATTATGTATTTACAGTAAATATCGATTCATACTTGGTTTGGTCATACAAAATTAGTGCATTTGTTATTGCCACACTGCAAGCAATGTATGTATATGACAAATTTTAGTGTCATTAGTAAATAACTTCGCTTAATTTTGTATTTTGACTGAGAATAACGTCGTATCAGGGTAATTCAATTAACAAAATAATTTATATTACAAAATGTTTAAGATAGAAGATACGTCATCTTACTGGAGTCCAGACAAAATGTTTATTAAGGATGACTATGCTAAGATAAACAGACAGTTTTCTATGAATCTATATAACCATTAATTTAAGTAGTTAATGCAAGCAGTGGAATTTGTAAAAAGAACCATACAAGAAATATTAAAACAAACCTGTCGCCATTGAGCATCGAAAATGAAAGAGGAGACCAGCTGGGGTGAAAAAACACAAGGTAACACAACTACCATCAATAATCAATGACTCGGTTACCTTCTAGGGACGGATTTGAACCAAACATGTATTGCACGACACAGTTTAAGAGCCTCGATTTATATTTACAATCCATTACTAGCCGTCTATAATCACGTTATGTATATTAATTATAATGAAATGTTAAATGCAAAACAAACGATATATTATCCCACAACCGCATTGGGTATAGTACGGTAAACAAGTCATGGCCTCCTTGTAGTTAGGTTTTCTTAACTTTTGCACATTGTTCATTCGAGAAGAACTTAATAAAAAGTAAGAAAAAGTCCTAAAATCATATCTTAACTTCAAGACGGCCACTACTTGTTCACCGTGCTATATTTAGTAATATATTACTTCAGACATACACACACCTAACCATTGTGCAATTAGATAAACTTTCAGAAAATAGCCGATTCCGCTTCGACATGAGAATTTGGCAAAATCATCTTATAAGAAATAGTTAGTTGTAAATGTAACTAAAATATTAAATTTACGTCAAAACTATTCTTATTTAATAATGGACAATAAGTGACTTATAATCTATATATATTTTTTTGTATTTGTAAAAAATTGTACTTGCATAATAAATAATGTTTGAATTATTAATGGCTATAGTTAAGCTTAAAATCGAGTTTACGCGTTTCTGTGTTAAATGGCAGGCCTTACGTTATAATTAATACAAATATTTTATTTATATCATTAAAATTGTTTTAAGAATAAAAGTTACAAACATTATTTATATGATCTTATAGTAAGTATACCGTTTAGTACTTTCTCAAGTTTTATTTTTCAAAAATTAGCATGTTAAATTATTTTGAGCTTATTTGTAGATTCAAATTATTTTCGAGTCGCACTATTAGAATATCGACAGATATTTAAGTATTTATAGTTAGTAACGGTTATTTATAATGTTATATATCTAAAATTATAACTATGTATGTTATATAGAAATATTACATGAATAAGTTGACAAATTGAATGAATCTCAAGTTCTTTGCTTAAACTTATTATGTTACAAATAAGTCTATATTCCCCAGAATCTAAAGTATCGACAGTGAAAAATCACGAATATCTTTATTGCTCTTTTGAACTACTTACAACTTCAAATTAACAGTTATTTATGCATTTTTTAAACGTATACATAATCGAAAACTACTTGTTAATAGTTTAAGATCGCAATAAGAATAATTTGTAGTTTTTCACTTTTGATATTTTACCTGGGATCCGTCGAAGTATAGTATTAACGTTTATATTTGTATCAAGGTAAGTAGGATAAATAAAAAAATTTAAAAAGTACTTAAAAAAACCAAATAATTTAACCACTTGTCAACTTATTCACTTCATTTACAAAGGGAGATTAAATTTAAGATTACATTGGACACCACTGTCTATAGTTGCCACTACAAAATATTCACATAATATTTGTTATAATTAAATAACAATTATATTCACAAAATTCACAATACATAATGTTAAGTAACAATATAATATTATTCTAATCTTATTGTAATAACAAATCCGTTGTTAGTTACAGCCTGGTGTGGTAGAATTCAAATTCAAGTTAGCATTTGTACGCGTTGATGTTTTCGATATTAATTATATAGAAGCAAATAAAGCAAACTAAATTTTTTTGTATGTAAAACATATATAAGCAACTTCATACGTTTTTTCCGCATGGCAGGCTGAACCTAGTGTTAAGACACTCCGACAGTGGCGTAGCTAGGGTATTTGCTGCCCGGTGCGGCTTGGGGGACTTGATGCCCCTTTCCTGTTGATGAGTTCTAAAAAAAAAACGTAATCATCGACGGTGAGTTCTAAAAAAAACAAACTCATCGTCAAAAAGTGATGTTGACTTCTAAAAAAAAAAAACGTAATCATCGACGTTGAGTTCTAAAAAAACAAAGCGATCGTCAATGTTGACTTCTAAAAAAAAAAAAAAAAACGTAATCATCGACGGTGAGTTCTAAAAAAAAACAAAGTGATCGTCGACTTTGATGCCCCTTTCATTTTGATGCCCGGTGCGGCTTAAAGGACTTGATGCCCTTTAAAATGGTATAAAGTCTAAAAAAACAAAGAAAAAACACACTAATCGTCGACTTTGATGCCCTTTTCCTGTTGATGCCCGGTGCGACCGCACCGCTCGCACCCCCCTAGCTACGCCACTGCACTCCGATTGCCTTGGAAAGTGAGGTACGTTTTCCAAAGGGCAGTCAAATTTTCGAGACATTTCATGTTGAGTAGCGTATTTCCAAAGTTTAGATTAATCGTTGCATTTACTAACATAAAACTAGCTTTCGTAAGTAAAACTAGCGTTCGTAATAATTCCTCTAACTTTCGAACAAATATTATTGAATAGAGACAATATAGCAAATGTTGTTTCATGTTACCTTGAAAAAAAAAAAGAATATTGCTGTATTTGCTTTTATGTAATTCAAATATTTAAATGGTGTTGTATAACAATGCAATCAAATAGTATGGGCATGAAAAAAAAATCAATTGTCATTTAGTTAATGTTAAGTATAGTTTTTTACAAATGAACATGCAAAATTATTTCATTAATAATACTTTTGATAATTTTCAAAAAAAATTATTAAAGTATATCACGCAGATGTCATAAATATATACAAAATTACCATTTTTTAAAATAAGAACATAAAAAACTATATTTATATTATTTTTGGAATTTATATCACTATACCAGTCGACATGCATTCTTTAGTTTCGTGTAAAATTTCTAATATAAATTAATTATCAAAAAAGAAAACAAGAAAGTTGTTTTTAATATTTCTAAAATGTTATTCCACACTAGGAATAGAAAAATATTTTCGAAATGTATAAAAAATTATAATAGCGGGACTAGAACCCGCGCCTCTCGGAAACTAACCGCTCTGATCAAGAGCCTTACTAACCTTACTAACAAGCTATATCGAAATTCTTATATATTTGTTACAAGTAATTCTTCATGTTTCTTAAGATATTTTTCTATTCCGAGTGAAGAAAGTTGTTATACAAATTAACCCTTGATCAACAAAAAAAAAAAACCATTGTAGATAGATATTCACATCATACTGTCAAGGTAATGTAATACCAGTTAATTCCTATACATTTTAATTCAATAAATAGTCAAAATTAGACATGACGTACATATGAAGGTTGTATCATGAACGTCGCAAATCAACATTTTAAATGCATATAAACTATTAAATAAAATATATATTTTTTGCCAATTAATTGATAAAATATCTGATTAAAATTTTGATACAAAACTTTAAACTCAATATTCTCTTTTCCGATTTCATGAATATTAAATCTAAATAAAATACATAGATGTATCATTCACAAAAAATAAATGAAAAAATACAATAACTCTTCCGTCAAACAACTGTTCAGAACAAGTGTTTTGGTCTTCCAGCAATTTGAGATGGATTTTGAGAAAATTTTAACGCAAAATTTTAAACTAGATTTAGCAAGAAGATTTTCCGCTTTCCCATTTCACAACACTTTCATCCAAAGCTCGGCAATACAACGCTATTCCCTCCGGCTCAGTTAAGATGTGCATAGTAAGGGCATTTGGATTTTTAAGAGACTTATGGTGGAAACTTCTTTCTTTCTTCTTCTACTTTTTGAAAACTTCCAGTTAAATCATCGTCATCATCTTCATGGAAAACTACGCAATACAACAGCTGTTTCTCCCCGCACAGTTGAGGCGCGCGTGGTGCGCGTGAGCATGCTTGGCTCGTGCGCGCACACGTGCCGGCGCGGCGGAGATGGCGTAGGACTTGAGATGGCTCTTGAGAGCCGTGGGTAGGGGCAGGCGCTCAAGCGCGTATACAGACGTGCGCGCAACTATCGCGCGACAGCACAGTTCTTGTAGGCTGAGGACTGTGGGGTGTTTAGATTGTGTTAGTGTTTCAGTGGAAAGCAGGCGTTTGATTGTATGGGATGGTTGTAAGTTCGATTCCCACTCTGGGGAATTAATTATTTTCATGTTCAAAAAATATATAATAAACAAAGTATATAATATATAATAAACTCAACGCTATGCTTAGCGCATTACCAAAGCGAAAAAAAGGAAAATATTAAATATTTAATTTCCCTGAGTGGGATTGAAACCCACAACTATCACGCTTATAGTCGCATCCTAGTGTCCTTAGACCATGACGGCCTCAAAATAAAAATAACTTAAATATGTATAAGGAATCCTTATGAAAAGATCGAACCCACAATACAACAATCATCAAACAGTTTCCAACTACAAAATAATAATAATTCAACAACTATATCATTAAACCTTATTATGATTTACCTTTGTTACTCCTCCACAGCCTCTCCATGCCGTTGCGATGCAGTGCCATCCTTGACAGTTCACAAAAACTTTCACGTATATTGAAGTCACATAATGGGCTCACTTCAAAGAAGGCCATGTGGTTCTTAGCTGCATAAAGTTCAGCGTCTCGTTCTTGAACTTGGCGTTTGAAGGCGAGATGTAGTCGGTTGCCAACTAATACTTTAGGTACACCAGGTGCATGCTAAAATATTTAATTCAAATTATAATATTCAATAAAATTGATTAAATACACAATAAGATTTGTTATTTATTCTTATTATTAGATAAATATAAGATAATCAAATTTAAAAAATCTATATTAATATCATAAAGCTGGTGAGTTAGTTTGGGTGGACCCGCTAACCTCAGAAACTACTAATTCAAATTGAGCAATTCTATCGCTGATATTCTTAGCTTCACTCTGTATCCCGCATATAGAGGAGGGTAGGATGGAAATTGGGAACCTAGTGTTAAGACACTCTTTTCCCATTAAAATAGTTCCTTGCGCTCACCCACGTTCCACCGAATTCTGGAGACATTGCATGTTGAGTGGAGAAACTTATTACCAAAGCTAGGAAATCAAATATTAAATGTTTGTTAATAAATCTGAAATAATACAAGTTTAAAAATTATATTATAAATTCAATGATTTACCTTTTCTACCTCTTCCAGCCACCTGTCAATACTGTCGAAAGACCATTTATTTGTTATATCATAAACAAGCAGTATGCCTTGAGCACCTCTTGAATATGATCTAATAATTGTACAAAATCTGCCCTGACCAGAAGTGTCCCACAATTGTAGCTTAACTCTCTTGCCGTCCAGTAAGATTGTTGTTGTCTTGTAGGCTAAAATATAAGAAATTGTGTTACATGGTGTTATTTATGCTTTACTAAAATTTACTGTAATAATGATGTATGGAACAATGGTAAAAATAAATTATATTATAAAGTCACACTTAATTCCATAAATATCACAGTATATAGAAGGAAACTCATGGTAATACAGTGTGTTCTCCACATATTTCATGAATTTGAAACTCTGCATGTTGAATGGTTGAGCTTAACACCATCCTTAAGTTGCCAAAGTAGAGAATTCTTTTTCCCTCAAATAAAAGTAAACCCACATTTATTATGTTTACATTCAAACACAGTTCCAATATATTTGCCTTTATGGCCTCGTAAATTATTTAGTAATTATGTATATTTTTCAATATTGTTCAAATATATTTATTTCATTTTATACTTACCTTGTAAATTATTATGCAACACAATAAATAGTTTTTTATTGTACTCATAGTTTGTGTATGCAATAAAGAATTTTATCTATCTATTTAATTTATACTTTTTGTGCCTAATTGTTGAAGTTTTAAAATAAAACCACAATAGAATGATATTTAATGTAATAATTGTAACAAAGTAATTTAGCTCAAAATATTAGTAAATTTCCACTTACCACTACCACTGCAAAATGGTGAATCTGCAGACCCATCTTCCAAGTCCTGCAATATTTCTTGTTTACCTACATCTGAATCTCCTACAAGTAATACTTTCAAGAGATAATCATATGATTTAGGTGCTGCTGGTGGCCTCCCTGATAAGCAAAAATTAAAAGTAATATGAGAATATGACAAGATATAATATATCATTGTTAATATTTTTTACTTAGACATTAAAATATAAATGGAAAACTGATGTTTGTGTAGTGGATAATTGTGATTGTAAAGAGTATTTTTGTATTTATTTGAATTATTCTCAATATATTTGTTTAAAAATATGCAATATCTCTATCAGTAGGTAATAAAAAACGTCACACAAATATTCTAATTAAATATTAGTTAATATAGCGATAAGATTTTCAGAGTAGAAGCTTAGTTTTTAAAGACAGTAAAACATATTTTTATATTTTTAAGCATATAGGCATTTATTTCAATTAGAATTATACAATGTTTAAGTATTAAAAATTTACTTTTATGTATTCATGAGCATAGATTTTGAAAAATTATACGAGTTTTAGTTTTCTACGTCATTGATAAGTTTTTATGAGATTGATTGTGTGACTTTAATAATTACCTGTTCTCTGATGATGAGATCTAGGTAAGGTGGTACTGCCATTCTGTGCGACTTGGCCAGTCGCCTGTTGAGGTGCTGCTACCATCCCAGTAGTAGTGAACATACTTCTAATGTGATTCTCCTGATTCTCAGGTGTTTACCACACGCAAATGTATACATAATATCGTCAATAACTTAATATGTTGCGTTATCCATGTAAAGTATAGCAATTATGCCACTGAAAGACACTCAAACTAAAGAATTGGCAATTACTTTTATTTAATACAGCAAATATATACACTTTTATGTTCACTTCAACAAAAATACACATACGTTATAGTTTACGCAAGTTAAGGCATATTTACGTTTTATGTACGCCCATTAAGCAGTTCTTAGTTTTTGATCACCATATAATTTAGCTCAAATGGGCTAAATTTTCTCAGTAACTAAAATTAAGTTGGTCAACTTTTTCAATAACAACCCAATTTTCAAGAAAAATAGTAAATTGTGAATGGTGAATAAGTACATAACACTGTAGGTCGAATTCCACAGATAATTCATAATACACCTTTTATTAAGGAACAGATAATATAAATCACAGAACACATTTACTCAAAGAATGTTCACTTCATACTAAAAAATGGGTGACAAAACGATGCTGCTGCCATCTCTAGCATGCCCAACGAAACACAACTTGCGGGAAATTCAAAATTTGGCTTTAAATCGATTTTTATTCAAAAGCCAGAATTATTACTCCTTCAAAATCATTTGGAAGTATTATTATTTAAATTATGTAATAATACTTCCAAATGATTTTGAAAGAGTGAATAATTTATATATAGTACAATAAAAAAAATAAATGCAGAAATAAAACTAATAAACATTTTACATTTTCTTTATTGCTTATAAACATTTGTTTTAATGATATTTACACAAACAGTATTTCTGCAAAACAATTAAAATATACTGCTAAAGATTACAACATTGCTACAAGACAAACTAAAAAAAAGAAAAAAGACTTATAAAAATTAAAATAGTTATTTTAACATATAAGTTAAATAGAACATAATCTGCAAAAAATATATAATTTATATATTTATTAACCTATAAGATTGTGGGCAGTTGTACTTGATTGTTGTGTTATTGAATTTATTTTTTAAAAAAAATTACAGACAAAGATAAAATTAATAAAGTAGGTATAATGAACTTAATACAGTGTTGGTCAAATTAAATCTAACATTAATATACAATTACTTATTTTTAATATATCTATTTTCCTTTTTAACAATTTCTGATAATCTGCAAATTGTTTATTTTTAACTAAACAAAATCTTTTATGGAAGGCACTATTACATATAAAATCAACATTTTATTTAAGATGTTCCTCACATTGGGCAAGAAAACTAAAATTTACATCTGTTTCCAATTTGCATATTGCAAGTTTTTTGAGGTTTAAAGAATATGATAATGTTTCGTATAAATTATTGCAGATTGTGGCACAGTTCTCAAGACATAAAATCTTATAAAATTTTTCAGATACATAGTTTAACTTCTTTTTAGCATTATCATAATCTTTGAAGTCCATAAAAGTGTATAAAAGTGTGTAAGGTGTAGTGTATAGTGTGTATATATATTATCGGTATGTTTCAATTTTAAAACTGAATCACAAAGCTTGCATTGGGGCGAGCTATGACAAATGTGCAATTTTCAAAAAAGTCATACATTTTCTTCAAATGATTGAGTTAGAGAAAAAAGACATACATTTTCTTCAAATGAAGAATTGTCGTCATGTTGGTGTGGCTTTCGATCTGCAGAATCATTATTTCAGCAGCTAAACAATTTATCCATATAAATCCCAAATTTGCAGTGACTGTTGCCTCTCCAGGTAGCAATCCTGAAAATAACAAGAGGTAATAAAGGTCAGGTTACAGAAACTAAAATCAACATATCATTGTTAGATGAATCTTCTTGATTAAGCAATTAAAAGAAAATTAAAGAAATTGTTTAAGATTAATGTAATTTTAGTTGTAACAATTAGTATTTTGTTAAATTTATCTGTGTTTACGTTTTAAAATTATTAATTAATATTTAATATTTTATTTTTACGTATATATCTATCTGTTTTAGGTTTTTTTCACTGTTACCATAAAATAGGCTATTTATTATGATAGGTTTTTAAGTTAAATATATTGTCATTACAAGTGAACCAGTATCAATTAATAATATACTTGAATTACCATTTGAATACTTGTCAATACCCTTCTTTGCAATGGTATAAATAATATGATATAAATGTAGTACTTATATTTTTTAAAATAGCAACTTGTAACATAATTGACGATTAATGAATATTAAATTTTGTCTAGATGATTTAAATGAAAATTAATTTTAAATGAAATTATATATATTTTTATAACATAAAAAATATATATTTATATTTAGAAAATCTATTTGGAAGGTTATAGTGGCGCAGTGGAAGTTTATCCGACTGTAAGCGGGATGATTGAGTTTGATTCTCTCTCGGGGGAATGTTTTATTTTCTTACTCTGATAAACCACTTGGCCACTCAACAACTTTGAAAATCGGGGGAACGTGGAGAGCGAAGTGCTAACCATCTGTCTAATTTGCTATACGAGACACAGCGTAAAGGTGCTTTCTTACTTTGCCTGCATTTTGCACAACATAATTAATTCTTTCTATATTATTATTTTTTAATGGAATTAATATAAGTAATACGTAATAAATATGAAAATAAAACAAATAACTCATTTTAAGTTTTAATATAAAAATTAATTCAATTAAGCCTTATACTAATTAATTCAAGACACTTCGAGACATTTTAACAGATTAAGATATTTTATAAACAGTCATCAAAAATATTGGACAGTCAACATATTATATACTATATATATTTATATAAAAAAATATGCATAATTTGTCAATTTTACATATGTATGTCATACATAAAAAGCACTAAATTAGCCTCAATGTCATCTTAAAAACTAAAATATTGTTTATATAAGTTTATATAACATTGATATGTATTTTAAAAATAAAATGCTCAAATATTGTTATTGTCAGATCTGTCTAATAATAAAATGTTACAAACATTTAGTATGTTTCATAACCCGGCAGAGGAAAGGACCTGATGTAGTTTTCAATTTCTTCTTTCAGAGAGTTCATTTTAGCTTGTATATCAGCATTTTCATTGATCACTTTGTTAAAATCTATCAATTTGGGGCCAGATAGTTTAACAACTTCTTGACCTAATTTAAGGGCTTTATCAATGTAGTCAACAACTCTATCAATATCATCTTCTTTTAGGCCTCTTGTAGTTAATGCAGGTGTACCTGTAAGATAAGTATATTTTTGTTATATGATCAGATAAGTAAATATGTTAGCGAAATAATTCTTTATTCTTTTAAAGCTTCACGCTTTATCCCGCTCTTAGCAGGGCAGACAGAAGAAACCTGGGAACCTAGTATTCAGACAGTTAGTTCCCATTAAGATACTTCTGTTCTACACTTTCTGCTGAATTCTGGAAGCATTGTGTATTGAGTGGCGAAACTCAACACCGCGCAATTCCTTGTTATCACAGCGAGAAAATGAAAATATGAAATATTCCATTCTCCTGCGTGGGAATCGAACCCACAACCGTCGCGTTTACAGTCAGAGGTATTGGCAACATTTACTTTTTAAAAACATATAAACATATAAATATTAGGCTTATTCAAACTTACCCAATCGAATACCACTAGGATTGAGTGCACTCTTGTCTCCTGGCACAGTATTCTTATTAGTTGCAATGCTAAGGAGTTCCAATATCCTTTCAGCACAGGCACCACTGAGGCCAGCAGTACGCACGTTCATCAAGAGGAGGTGTATGTCCGTACCGCCCGTTGCAATGTTATAGCCGCGGGACTTGAGACCTTCACAGAGTCGTTGTGCGTTTTTGATAACCTGTTGGCATATAATTTATTTTAGTGTCACATTACATCTTGCATATAACAGGGTTGGTATGGTGAAGATAGTGTTAAGACATCCTGCTCCGTAAGGAGCAGGAGGTGAAAAGTAATTTTCGCCTGAATTTAGAGACATTGCGTGCCGAATGTCTGAATTCTATTATGGTCTTCGTCTTTTTTGAATATTAAAGCAAATTCAAATAATTAATACGTTCGAGTGGGAATTGAACCCTTTACAGTCAGATACTACACCGGTGCGTTACCACAGCCTCTTATATGCAAAATATATTAATAACAATATTATTTTATTTAAATGGATTAATGGAATTTTCTCAATAATTGTTCTTATTTTAACATATTTATTAATTCAGGCACTTATTAATGTGTGACATTATGGGATATTGGTATAATAAGAAGAAAAACTTCGCATACCTAACTTCAAATAATATAAACGACTCTTCTATATCAAAATAAAACAACAAAACCCTTACCTGTCTCTGATATTCAGCAAATTCAGGCAGCGTAGCTTGTTTCATGGCCGTGGCTATGCCTGCGATCGCATGGTTGTGGGGACCACCCTGAAGTCCAGGGAATACTGCTTGGTTGATTCTGCTTTCGAAATCGTACATAATTTTTTCACCCTTCGCATTAACTGATTTTAATCCTTTACGGAAGAAAATGACACCCGCGCGGGGACCTCGTAAGGTTTTGTGAGTTGTGGTTGATACTATATCACAGTATTCGAATGGACTTGGAATTACACCTATGGAAAAAAAATACTTTATTGTTTAAATAAATTAATGAGGCCGTTGTGCATAGCATAGCGTCTGATTGTAAACGGTTTTGGCTTCGATTTTTACGCAGCGCAGGGTTGAGTTCCGCCACTGTTGAGTGACGGAATTCAATTTCAGTATTTATATTCAAAATTTATAATCAACAGTATTTATTTCTTTATTCAACTTAAATGAATTTTTTTTAGAAGAATATATAAACTTAATTTTTTAAGCAATAGCAGATTATATATTATATTTATTTGTAAATTTACATCATAAAGTTAAAACTACTATTCCAATAATTTGTAATCAATATGCACAAAGCTAAAGTAAATTTGTTTTAATAGAATATTTATTGCACAAAAAAAATAAAAAAAATGTACAATAGGCGGGCTTAACGCTAACAAGCACTTAACGCTAACAAGCACTTAACGTAACAAGCAATTACATCTATATAATTATTGATGATTATGATTATATGTTTTAATTTTTGCTTAATTTAGCATTACATATAATCAAAATTAATACAATAAAAATAATAGATAAAATACGCGTAGTACATAAATTAAAATGTCATTGCCCTATAGAAACCTAAGCGAGAATTTCAGTTACAAATTACTTGAATAGATAAAATACCTAGATTACATTTAATTTCTACACTTTTAACGCGTAATAGTTATATTAAAATGTCACTGTCCTATAAAATTTAAAACTTTTATTTATATATAATAAGTACTATATTTTTATTATCTTCACGCTGTATCACGCACGTAGCAGGATAGGCAGGGAACCACGTGTTAAGACACTTCGTTTCTATCAAGACACTTTTGTGAGGAATCCCTCATTCACATAAAAATAGTAGAATATATCTGCTTATCTGTATATTAAACGAAAGCATTCTGTGTTTATCTACTTTAAGTTAATAAGTAATTGATCAGCGTCATCACGCGTGATAAGGAGGAGGCGGAGGCTGGTCCAAATACGTTAATTATTTCATCATATGTTTGTTCTAGTTGTATGGAATGTTTATCACTGATTGTATTCAGTTATTACTATTTAACCTTATGGAGTCCAATAATAACAAAAATAGCACAAGGCAACAAAATAAAAATTATTAATGAATATAGCAAGATAGCAGAGCACTTCCAAGTGAATAAAAATGGTCGTGATTTAAGAAAATGTGTAACACGACTTTCTCACAAATTTTCCACATTGTACAAAGAAAGCTAGGGATTACTACTATAATTTCGGGCTAATTTTGAAAGTTGAAAGTTTGGAATCTCGGAAACGGAACTCGTAAAAACTTTCCAAGTTTTGACACCAAGACACAATTAGCTTATTTTGCAAGAGTCAAGGGCGAATGAAGCAATTGTGATTATGTCTGCAGTTTCACAAATAACGAAATATATTTTTACTTATATTATTTTTATTAATAACTTCATTTACGTCTTTAGGTATTATATATTTTTAACTGTAAGTACCATTATCTTTTTAAGGTCAATATCATTAACTCTTGCAAATTATAATTCATATAATATTTATATTCATATGTAATTCATTATCTTGTTTTTTACATGATACATTTTTACTATTCTGGTATTTTAAATACACAAGAACATTTAATTAAAAATTGCACAATTCATTCATTATAATGAAAATTAAGCATCTTTGTTATGTTTTAAATCATATAATAATGTAAAACTATATTGTACCTGCAGCAACAAGTCCAGATATATGCGCCATATCCGCCATCAAAATGGCGCCATTTTCGTCTGCGATCTGTCTGAAGCGCTTATAGTCGAGGCAACGAGAATAGCAACTAACACCAGCTATAATTAATCTTGGCTTAAACAATTTGGCTGTTTCTGCTAATTTGTCATAATCTATTAAACCTGATTGGGGGTCCACCTGCAAAGAATAAATTAGATCAAAATTTATTGTTATTTTAGAAATATTATAAATAGGTAAATATTTGATTGATTGGGAAAGATTGGAATTATTTATATACTATTAGAGCATGTGATGTTATGACAATTCAATTCAATTTTAATTTTATTTAATAAAACATATCTAGTTAAAAGGTAATTAAATAGAATAGAGTCCTTTGGATAGCAATAAATTATTAGTTAAATTTGTAAAAAAATACAAATTTGAATACACACTACATACCTTATATGGCATGCTTTCAAAGAAAATTGATGTTGCTGATATTTTCTTAGTGGGAGTGAAGAAGCCATGGGTAAGATGGCCTCCGTCTGGTAAATCTAATCCCATAATCCTACCATGTGGTTCTACAACTCCTGTGTATACTGCAAAATTTGCTGGTGATCCTGTGAAATTATTTATAAGCTTAACATCTTAGAACTTATGTTATATATACATATTTATGTTATACTAGCGACCTGCTCGCGGCTTCGCCCGCCTTAACTGCTGAATTATTCCAATAATGTATGTTTGCAAAGCACTTAAGATAATGTGAAAATTAATTAAACCCGCATTTTCGTAATTCCAATAAGGATTTTCCAATTGTTTTAAAATAAACACAAATAAAAAACACAATCTAAATCTTCTTCGCTATAGAGGCAGGCGGGTTTTTTTTTGAGCTTGTGGTTAATGCTGTTAAAACAGCGATACCGGTTGGGTAGGCACTACGTGGCTTCCTGTGAGGAAAATTAAATAGAATGCATCGGCCGGGAATCGAACCCGGGCCGCCCGCGTGGCAGGCGAACATTCTACCACTGAACCACCGATGACTGCTCATGACGCGCTTGTATAAGCAAAACGTCGCGGGGCGCGTTTCGCAGCAAGGATGTTTTGATATTGTAACAACTTCTAAAGTACTTATTAAAATGAAAAACAGTAAAAGACAGTTTTGATCTACATTAAATGGTCAACGTAACTAATATACTTATTTATATGCTGAGAGTACTCAGGGATAAGTAAAACTTGACTCGATACAGCTGATGTGTAAACGGCGTGATGTGTTAACAATTAAATGCGTTTTTCGCTAAAACTATTCGCAATTTCGAAATTGTGTCAAAATCAAATTTTATCTTCGTTTAACGTAGAAATTTAATAAAGTATTTTAAAGGATAAGGATTAATACCATTATGGAAAAATATCCCTCACAATAAAAAATATATTGAAATTACAATTTTTAGACAGAAATATGATCACTACACGTTATCCTTAAAAAATACGAATATGCTGTCGCGGACTTTTTTGTAGATCTTATTAAGAGAAACAATACTCCAGTACATTATTTTCATGTAGTACTTACCATTAAAGCAGCGCATGCGCGAAAGTGTCTCAACGGGTAGGACTTTATACCCATTTATCGTATTTATGGTAATTTACATAAGAATGTACAAATAATAAACTATATATAAACCTTCCCTGAGAAATACTCGACCTAATGGTGAAAACCGCATCAAAATCCGTTGGGTGGTTTAGAAGCAGAAGAGTTAGAAAGTTCAGACAGACACGAAAAGCGACTTTGTTTTATAAGATATAGGATTTGCTTCTTATTTTTTTTCTGTACAAAACTTATAATTTTGTAGTTTTATGCTTTATTTTGTATGGTATGCAGAGATGAATTAGTGTTTGACACTGTTTTTTTTTGTTTCCCTCCTGAAGTCAAGACACTTTAAGATGGGAGAATGGCAGCACTCAATGCTACACTATTTCTGCCATTGTGGGGTAATGAAAATGATTTATAGCCCTGACTGGGAATCAAAGTCTCAGCTATAATGATTGCAGTCAGAAGCTGATCTACTGTTAAATATTATTAATTTATAAAAGTCAAATATTTACTTGTAAATACATACTAAAATATAACTTTAAATTATTACTAAATATTATCAATTATTTGGTAGTTATATAGATATAATAAATATATATAAAATAAATTCTTAAATTTAAATACCTGAATATGGCTGAACATTTACTCCCCATTCTTCGGGTTTCAGTCTATATGCTTCCAAGGATCTTTGCTGAGTCAAAATTTCTATTTCATCAATAAATTCATTACCACCATAGTACCTTAAATAAAGTAAAAATGTTATAATTTTTTTTCCACTATATTCCACATATAGCAGTGTACACAGAGGGGTCCAGTATTAACACATCCACACTTTGTGTTGCACCCAGAGCAAGGGAATGAAAATAAATAATTTCCCTGAGTGGGAATCAAATCAACAACCGCATGTTTATGGTAAGATGCTGTACCACCATACCAAGAAGGCTTTAATTTTTAACACTAAACCTACCAACAATTCTTGTATATCTATTCCTACCGCGTGCGGTCAAATTGACCGGTAATTAAAAAGTTTCATTTATTTCATTATTCAATGCAGATAATGGTTGATTTGTTGCTAAATGTGTATAAAATAAAAAAAAATCATAAAGTTTCGTCCATTTTATTTTATATAATTTCTAAAATTCTTTATAAAAAAAACATATGAAATTAAAGTTTTATACAGAATGTTATGCATACATAATATACTTTATTCTTCTTACTTTACTTCTACTGGCTTCCTCGCATTGTTTACAAATTAGTTTAGTCTGAAATGTGCACTTGCCGCAAACATATTTTTCGCATTTCGAACAGATTTTTGTTGTTTTATAACATTTACAAAATTTTATTTGACAAGTTTTTCGTACGCACAAATCTGTACTTGTGGACGGTGTTGGTAAATGCTGTTTTTCTTTAGATTTTGTATATGCATCCCCAAGTTCTGTAGCTAACTGGAACAAAAATTCCTGCCTGGAAATATTTTCACCCGTCGTTTCTTTATACAAAATCCAGGCATTTATTCCAGCTAGGTCCAAAATGTTGAAGAATACCTGAAGTGGCCACCTACAACTTTTCGACTTCACGCTGTATTCCTTCCTTGCCATCTGGTCTGCCACATCTACACCAAATTTTGTACTATTATAAAATCTAATAGTTTCCGGTATGCGTTTGCTGCTTTTTTCTATTTCCATTGAGTTATGTTTGGAACTTAGGACAAGCACTTTTTTTTTCGGCTTACTTTTATACACTGTAAGAGTAACATAATTTGATTTATAGAATTTGCTTGAAAATCTAACCATTTTATCTTTTTTTTCTTTGGCTAACTTTGGTAACTCTCTTTTGTTTCCACGAATTGTTCCAACAATTGTAGTTTTTCTTGCAAGTAATTTCTTGGCTAATGAAACACTCGTAAAAAAATTATCTGTTGTTACAGTTCTTCCGCATCCCGTGAAGGGATCCATTAGCTTTAGAACAACGAACTCCCCAAGTGGAATTGAACAATCTCTCCTTTCATCCTTTCCCAAATAGGGAAACCCATTTATTATATATTTACTGTTGACGTCACATGCCAACCAGAACTTTATTCCAAATTTGTCTGGTTTGTTTGGCATATATTGTGTAAATCTACACCTAGTCTTCGACGGAAACAACTGCTCATCAACAGCAATATGCATATATTGCTACCAGGTTTATAACAATTTTGTGAATTTTCAATAAATCGATCGAAAATTTATTAGTTTGTAAACGCTGGCTTCTTTCGCTCTTTTTATCAAATCGTATGTACTTCATAATCTCCGTAAAGTCGTTCCGACTCATTGTTTTTGAAAAAAAAGCGGGTCTCCAATTTTTATTCCACAAATATGAGATATCCAAATTTCTCGCCTCATATGCGCCGCGAGCATATAATAAGGAAATAAATGCGTCTAGTTTTGTAGCATTTAGCTCCCATTTAGTCCCCAACACCCTAAATGCTTCTTCTTCTGTAAATTTTATAATATGACGTATTATGTGCTGATCAATGATAAGACTAAATGCCGTCTTCATTTGTCCTTTCATTATATGTCGTTTAGCGTATCCTGTTGGTCCTGACATATCCCTAAAAATATTATGCGCTGGTAACCGGCCAAGATTGGGTCTTCCGTCTATTTCTTCCCAGACTGTTCCATCAGCAGCAGTTTCGATGCGTTGATCCTCTAAATCTATTTCACTTTCGGATGACAATAAAACCCTCTTTCTTTTCTGCCCTGAACGCTTATTTATAATATTCTCCTCTTCACTATCGCTTTCTGATTCTAATTCACTTGTAAATAGTTCTTGGTCTATTTCCATGTTTTTTTCAATTACAGAAGTTTCTTGTTCATCATGTTCTGAAAATTCTTCTTCTATGTCCGTGATATTTTTTAGGTAATTTGTAATTTTCAAATGCTTTGACATTTTTAGGGTAAATATCTACAACCGATACTTTAGCTTCTCTTCTTCAAATAAATAATGGTAAAAAAATTGCAAAAATCCTTTTTAGAAGTGCACTACTTGAGATTGTAATCAATACTATTGTTATCTACTCTTTTCAACTATAAGTGACTCTTGAGATAATTGTAAAAAAATTACTTTGAAATAACTTTATAACAGTTTTTCCCACCGGCCATATTGACCGACCGCGGTAGGTAGGCCACATAACAATTTTTTTTTGGAAAAAGAAAAAAATAACTTAAAGTAAAGAGTGAAGAAAATATTATATGCATATTCCAAGAATTATCATATAGTTTGATAACAATATTATAACATTAAAACTGTGTAAATTGGACAAAAAGTTTGAAAACGGTCAATTTGACCGCTACTGGTAGGTTTAGTGTTAATAGATGGGCTGTAATTTAGGAAGTTTATACAATATTTAACTAAAAAACTCATACCTTTGATGTGGCATACCCTCTGAGTATTTGTTATGAAGACATGAGCTAAGGCATTGTAGTACTGGTATTGAAGTAAAATTTTCAGAAGCTATTAATTCTAATCCACTTGCTTGTCTTTGCTTTTCCTTTTTAATAATATCAAATAATTCAGGATCTGTGTCCCATAAATTTCCATTCAATAGTTTGTCATTCATGGTTAAACTAGTATGTAGGTTTCTGGCAAGGAATGTAAACTGTAATATAAAATTTTAATATTTCATTCACAATTATAATTCGTTTAAATAAACCGATAGAATAATCACTTGTACACAATAATTATTAATGTCTTTTAATATAATGTTCTAAGAGACAATAAAATCACACGAGCCACAAGCGTCGGCTATTGTAGCTTCAGCAATAAATGAATTTGTAATTTAAAATACTTAGATTTAAGATGTTTATTACATATAAATAGCTGTTTTCATACAGCTTCAACTACAATAGTGTTACGCACTAGTATCTCAATTGATAAATAACTTGTAATAATAATAATGATAACGTGATCTCATGAACTAACCTCTAATACTGAAAGTTGAAAAAGTATTAAATAATTGTTTATTGCACTATAGTAAACGATTTACTTATGACGCAAAATGTAAAGTTGACTTACTTTAGAGGATATTTTGGCTTGTACCGTCAACCCCGGCCTTCGAATCAGTTGTGAATTCAGTGTACTAATCCTTCGAGACACATCATATAAGCAAGCTTTAATCAAATTATTATTCATTTTTATAGTGTTAACAGTCAGGTCTCACGAAATACTCTCTATTGTATTGCTTCTTTTTACAAACAACGTTTAATTTTATCACTAACGATAACCCATTATGAACTTTATAATCGGAAGTTTGACGTTTTACTTAAACAAATTCGTGACAGTTCTACCAACGATAAAAATATACCTCGAAAGTCTAAATCACAAGTAATAATTTTCTTAAATTATTATAATTAATTAAAGATTTAACCTGCTCCATAATTAGATAAAAAAATTAGGTACATAAAATTGTTGTGTAAAGTATCTACTAAATACTTAGTTGATCGAACGTCTTAAATTTCTCTACTATATTTTTTTTATAAATACACATTTTACAACTATTCACTAATATAATTGATCTCATTTAATTTAGAAAAAAATTACAATAAAATCTATTTCTATTATAATTCAAGATTTTAAGAACACTTTAAGTAAGTACGAATTAAAATATTATTTTGTTTATCACCTTCAAGTTATAGCCTTAAATACTTTTCTCGTAATTACTTAATTGTTTAATTTATTTGTTGTTTAGGATAACATTATACAGTCGTTTATTATTTTAAAACTTATACTAACTCGATAAGATGATAAATAACACTATAGCTGGCAAGATTCTATAGTATAATAGAGATAGAGAAAGGACATGGCATCTATGTACAGTGGGTACCTACCCAATGAGGAATGGTAATAGGTATGAAATAATCCTTCAAAGTTCGTTACAGTAAAGTTTTTACGTATACAAATACACTAGTTTTTGTTTCATTAAAAATAACCAAGTAGTTATGATTTTACAGGCATTTGAAGTTTGCAAAAATTTCAAATGCCGCTAGCAGTCCCGCGGCCGGCGGTGACGTCACAGGTCTGGCAAAACTCACTAGTCGCAAACGGTGATAGTAGATCTCGCGCAGTACTTTGTTTATTTGTTACTCGCTTGTGTTTAGTGTTAATACAATTAATTAAAATGGATGAAGGATTCGAAAAGGGTCAATCGGATAACCTACCTGTAATAAATGGATTTATGGTTGCCGATTATTTATCGGAAAATAGTGATTTCGTAGCCGCAGATTTGCGAGGAGTAAAAATGCGAAGATAAGTTTTGTTGTCTAACTAGTAATATTATGTCAATTTGGGTTATAGATAATAACTATCTTACGTTATTTTATTTGAAATTATTTATTTAAAACTGTAATGTAACCCAACCTAACTAGTTTCATATTGTAGGTAACGCTATTTGCGTTAAAAGTACCAAACTTTTTATTCAAGTTCAAAGTAGTAAAATTGTTTTATAAGTAAAAATAATATAATAATAATAATATAACTATTCATGCAGTAAGTTGAGCATGCACAATTTTTTTTAAAGTAGATTTTTAATATTTTTATATATGTATATCTGAATAATATTTTTATTGTGATTATTGAAGATCGGCAAGAGAGAGTTATGGTCATGATGAGTACTATTGCGTGCTTTTGCGTACGTATAAGTTAAAAGAGTAGGTTATGTATGTATTGCCAAATGTACATTACAGCAGAACACCGTGCACGTATTAAACTATATTATTGCAGCTTAGAATGCAATGAAAAGAAGCAATAAGTTTATACGTAATCTGCGAAGATTGTGCCGCCAGCAGAGGTGGAAACATACCATGGCATTTATAATGGGCTACATCGTCGAAGCGACGAGTCTTCAACAACTGCAACCAAGTCTTCTTTTTCTTAGCATTAATCCCGGCGTATGTTGCCAGGGTCTGCCTTGCTGCTTAACCTACTCCACTTTACACGATCTGTAACGTCCTGAGTAGTCCGACCATTGGCACTCATGTCCTGAATCACGACATCCAAACACCGCATTCTTGAGCGTTCGGAGGTCTAGCTCCAGGGACAGGACAGACATAGCAAGGAACTTGCATCCGACATAGTTCCTACGCCGGCGCGCAACGTTGCCATACCATCTTAGGCCACGGTCTTGGAGCTTATCCGCTACATCATGGACCCCAAGACTACCTCGAATGCCTCGAATGAATAACCTTCATTTCCGTGACGTGAAGCTCCTCAGCGTGCCGAGATAGCGCTGGCCAACATTCGCTGCCGTATAATAGAACCAGTCAGGTGATGCTCTTATATATCAGCCCATTGAGTTTGAGTGGTATTCTGCGGTCGCAGACCACACCAATAACCTCCCACCATTTGGCCCAGGCAGCGCTTATCCAGCCATGGACATCGTGATCGATGCCTCCAGTCTCATGCATAACGGATCCAAGGTACTTGAAAAATTTTCCAACTTAACGGCTGGCTCAAGACCTATAAGGACAGTACTCGAGTCTGGGCTCCCTCAGGCTATGTATTCGGTCTTCGACACATTTTGTGTAAGACCGCCGTTCTCAAGCGCACCCTTCCAGAGGTTCAATTTACGCTCCAGCATTAGTTGCTTCTCTTCAATGAGTGTAATGTCATCGGCATTCATCATCAGCCATGGAGGCTGGTCCTGGATGTGAGCCGTGACATAGTACACTACAATAAATAAGAACGAACTAAAAGCCGAGCCAACAGCAGTCCTAATCATCGCGAATCGCAAGGCGGGATCGTGGTACATATCTCTGATAATCTCAAAACAGGCCTCAGGGATCCCTTTGGACCGCAATGCCCTCCAAATACATTAACGAGGCACACAGTTAAAGGCCTTTTGCAAATCTAAAAAGGCGGCAAATCTAATGCAGAGCTCTCCTTTTTTCTTCCTGTATGCCTCCATCAAAGTTCTGAGTAGTCTCTCCATTAAAGTACTGATTAAGTATGTGATAACGCCCAAGCCAAGCCAAGTGTTGTTGGAAAAAATTTAAGTTTTCTAGTATCGATACTACAATAAAAATAATCAAAGCTAAAGATTTTGGTACAACACGCCATGAAACCGAGCAGGATAGAACTGTTTTTTTGACAAAGTACTATCAAAACTTCAATATCTTAAAATACAATGCTCGCTATTACATTATGTATGTGAAAAAAAAAAGATTTTAAAAATATACCTATATATTATTTATTAAACGAAACTAAATTTGTGGTGGAACGCCAGCTAAAGAAGAGCGCGAACTGCGACTAAACGAAGACGAACTGAGCGAGCGAGTTTTGCAAGACCTGTGACGTCACGCGAGTCGGCTATGGCCCGACGGAATCTCGCGTCGCGCGCTTACTTTAAAAGACAATATCTCAAAAACTAATAGACGTATCAAAATAATTCTTTCACAAGTATTTTTTGTTTTTAAAAGACAATACGATGAGCTAGAATTTAAAATTAGTGATTATTCTCCATTGTTTAAACTGACATTAGATATCCTTAAGATTAAACTTATTTAAAATGATTTCATACTATATAAATATAAGGATAAGAGTTTCTTTAATGCTATACGAATGAAATTGATGAAATTAGAGTTTTCTTTATATTTACTTAAGTATTTATAAGTTTTTAAGGTAGAAAAGTTTTTACATTTCACACTTACGCAGCTTGATGAGAGCGTATTAAGACTGTCTAATAGAAAACATTTACTAATTTTATTATTATTAGAATTCAAACAAAAATAAAAATGTTTCATACATCGCCTGAATATTCCATTGTATACCTGTTTTATACAGATTGCCGGTAGCGTAGCAAATATTATAATATTTTACGCTATTTATTATAATATACTTATTATAGAACTAATAATATAAAAAAATCACAACACGCGGAAATCTGTATTATAAAGGCTACAATATACATTACCTTAATAGTATATTTAATGACTCTAAATAAAATAATTTAAAAAAAACAAAAACAATACATAAATCCCATTATGAATTGTAATTTTTTCTATAGTTGCCTATAGGTACACATATATTCAATTTATGTAGATAAGAGATATAGGTATGCAGAAGAAGAAGATGAACGATCTTTTGCGGATAAGTACATATGATCACTTATCCTTACTCGAGGAGGACAATTTCAGACCCGATTTGTCACTGTCCAACTTGCCGAATTACTTTCTTCAGTACTACAAAAAAGTTTCATGGACAAGTGATTTTGGGTTATATTTTTATTTGATATGAAAACTTCACACTATATTAATATAATGATAAATATAATAATATAATTAAAAATGTGTATCTTTTTTAATAATATTATTTTTTTAAAAAAATTAAATAGCTTTTTTATCGAAGCACTACTTTTCTTTATACCTATTTATTTCGTAAGAAAAATTTGTATGTACCATTTTATAATTATCTACCTCTACGTTGACAATTGGCATCAGTAACAGGTTCTAAAGATTTTCCGTGTCCGTTGTGTTGAAATTGTCATATAATTAAAATTATTTTATTTTAATGTCAGCGATAAATTTTGATATCTTTGCCATTTGTATGGGAAAAATTTTCGTTGGTGTCAAATGTTAAATAAATATTTTTTATCAATCTAGTATTACATAAAATTATATGTAATTTAACACCATTTTTTTTTAAAAAAAGACCCAAGTTAAATATTAAGTAATACGTCGTTTTTGACAAAAGAATGGAATCTCTATATGGGTAGCGAGTTTTGTGTTCACTTCGGATAAAATTCAAGCGCTAAATTTGACTTGGCTATTACTTTACCACCAAGCACCAAACTAAATATCAGCCTGAAGTTCAGTAAAAGTTGGAAGAACACTTAATTGCAAATAAAAAAGCCTGTAGAGTAAAATTTAGAGCTCTAATTTTATCCTGAGTAGTACAGATCTCGGCACCCATTTAGATCTTCCATACCCACCTTTTTATACGTAACTATCATTTTACAATGAAAGTGCATACATGTATGTTAATGTATCCAACGCTTTTGACCCAGTTTTGACTTGTTTGCACAGTTCATGTTTTTGTTCAGTTCGAAATATAGAATAATATCTCTCTTGTACTAAATAATGCAGTTATCATACAATTACATATAGTATCTGAAGACATAACAGCTTAAAAGTATTTAAAAATCTTTTTCTTTCTTTGTTTGTCACACAGATGCAAAAAAAAGAAGACACAATAATAATATACCTAATTAGTTATAACATACATACAGCATACAGGTGTACTGAAACTTAGTAGAATTATTGGGCGCTCAGAAAAAGATTAAAGATTTATAAATCTAAACAAAAATTTACGAGGTGGTTGTGGGTTTGATCTTTATTCGTATTAACATTTAAAACGACTTTCATTTTCCCACTCTGATAGCACGACAAACGAAGGCGTTGAATTCGAAACAATGTCTCGATTTCAGATAGATAGACGGACACAAAATGTCTTGACACTAGGCACTGTCTGAAATGGACAAGCGTGAAAAAGCGTAAAGCTGTAAAAAAAATTTAGTACGCATTTTCAAAATTATACTGGTAAAACCAACGCTAGTCGTATGCCTATTCTACTAATTTTCAGACTGAATAATACAGTCCCAAAATTGTGTAAGTTAATTAAATTGGGTGTTTGCATGGAACTGAGAGGTTAAATTAAATGATAGCATTTAAACGTTTATTTCAGGCCAGTGGTGGCGCAGTGACACAAATTATGACAGTAAATGCGACAGGTTGTGGGTTCGATCCCCTAAGGAAATGGAATATTTAATATTTTCATATCTTCCACATACCATATTCATATCCTCTAGACAGAGGGAACCTGGTCATAAAACCACAACAAACAACAAAAACCCTGCTGTGTGTGGGATACAGCGTGAAGCTGGTTTAGTTGTAAGATTTTTACAACGATTTCTAACAGTAATTTACTTATTATAGAGGCATCTATAGTAATAATATATTCTATATTTACTATAGAGATATTGAAATAACATTTAGGTAGTTGTCACAATTTAAAAATAACATTCTTGATATTATGACAATAAATATTTAGTATAAAGTAATAGTTATCAATTTTATTATCTAAGGTCTTCACCTGTTTTTAAATAAATTCGTCATTTTGGAGAAATATATTAAACAAATTTCGTAACAGCTCGTAGCAACAAAGCTTATTAACTATACCTTGCTTAGGTATAAAATTTAAAATAACTATACCTGAGATCTGTCTGTTGTATAAATTTTTGCTGAGAAAACTTTCCTAAGAATAGGTAATGCAAATTATAATAAGTAATCGATAATCGATATTATTATTAATAATAAAGAAATCAATATATTGCACAAATATGTAATATTCAATTTCTGCCGAATTCTGGAGGCATTGCGTGTTGAGTGGCAGAACTCAATGCCGCGCATTGCCTCGACACCAGAGCGAAGAAATGAAAATATAAACGTAATTAAATACTTCACTTCCTCGAGTGGGAATCGAACCCACAACCGACGCGTTGCAGTCACACCCTTGTGCCGCTTCGTCACCACGGCCTCTAAACGAAAGTGGGGAACGGAGTGTCTTAACACTAGGTTCCCTCTGCCTACTCTGCTGTGTGCGGGATACAGCGTGAAGCTGATTTATTTTTTATAATATTCAATTTATTGAAAATAATAAAGTTCTTATAAATTATTCCGTTCATTAGTTTCGAGGCGTAAGCAATGATGATGTTTGATGCATGCGTAGCGAGAGATATCGATAATTTAGATTTGGGTCATGACTCTGTTTAGTTTCCAAACTAATGTTAATAAATATTTGTTGGTCGTTTGACGTATCTATCTTGTTGTAATTTATGATTATTGTTACTTATTTTTAGCTCTCCGTCACCATTAGTGTTTATTTATTGTGATTCTAATAGCTTGACGTATTTTATTATTTTTTCTCTACATATGTATTTCATATATCTAAGTAAATAGAACGAATGATTTATGTTTGTATTGTTTGATGTAAAAGCAACTTAAAATGTCTCTGCACGGCGTACTCTATTCGCTATTTTATTAGTTAAAATAGAAATGAATTTATTAGCCATAACAACACGAGAGGTTGTGGGTTTGATTCCCAGGAAATGAAATATTTATTATTTTCATTTTCTCATTTTGGTAACGATGTAAAGTGCGGCGCTGCGTTCCGCAATCTCAACACGCAATGCTTCTAGAATTCGGTGGAAAGTGGGGAACGGAAGTGTCTTAACGGAAACGGAGTGTCTTAACCGTTCGATTCCACTCACTGCAACATCTACGCAACCTTGATAAGGTTGTCTGAGCTGTTTTTATAAATAAGCAATAGGTATAGACATTATCTAATATTACATGAAATTTTATTCCTACACTTTCGTGTATTATTTCCGAAAACTATCAGATTAGGTTATAAATATAAGATTTAAAAGGAGATAAGATTTCTTAATATCCAGTTTAATAATACATAAAGTTCGACGAACTAAATAATATAAAGGACATAGATTTAACTTGAATGTTGAATTTTCTTTTATAAATTGTTCGTGATATCGTATACAGCACTTAGATTTGACATTGACGAAGACATATTGAGATACATTATTGTTCAGGCAACTATAGATAGGTAACTACCAAACCACGCAGTCTTACAGTATTATATTTATGCGAAACTATTTATACTAAATATTTATTATAATCTATATATATAAAATCGAAAGGTCACTCACTCATCACGAAATCTCAGAAACTACAAGTGCTAGGAATCTCAAATTTTGCATAGGAGTTACTTATAGGACGTAGGTGCTTGCTAAGAAGGGAATTTGCAATATTCGACTTCTAAGGGGTTGTTTTTGGGGTCGAAAGTTTCTATGAACCTCCGTTACTACAAATGCTAGAAGTCTCAAATTTTGCATAGACGTCACTGGGACGTAGTCATGGAGACAGAAATTAATAATAACATAGTTCACGCGGGTGTAACCGCGAGCGGGCCGCTAGTTTTATATATAATTCTGCTTAATAATTTCATTATTAACAAAATAAAAATTATTCAAAAATATTTTTTTTATTTTCAGTCAATATATTTTGTTGTTATGTTTCTTTGCAATGATTAAGACAAAAGAAAAAAAATAATCAAAATTATTTGCAATCTGTTGTCAAATATGTTGACTAATTTTAAAATGAAATTAATTTTATTTTATTTTCAATTTCATTTTAAAATTATTCAACCAAGATACATATTTGACAACAGATTACAAATAAAGGTTTTTTTTGTTTTGCCTCAATAAATTTGCTAAATCAATAAATAACTTTCAACCTGAAACCATATAATATATGTTACATAAAACATACATACTACTGAAGCTAATAAAAGTGTGTTAATAATAATAAAGAAACATTATATTATGATTCATATCATAAAATATTTTAAATAAATATATTTTTAATTAAAGAAATAAAGCTAAAGAGTGTCGTTTTTCGTTGGTCTCTTCTTAGTAACTATATTGTGTAACGTTGTAATTGCCTGCCGTGATACCAAAATATATGGCACACTACTACATACGTGCAAGAGAGTAAGCTTTATGACGTTATTACGTTTTATTTATTACTAGTGGACCCGGACGCGGCTACGCCTGCTTGAACTATAAGAATATTTTCGCGTCGGTCCTACTGTGCCGCCCGTGGGCTAGGTCATTTCGAAGTCAGTGACATCTCCTTAATTATTTATTAGTATGTTATACAGTAAACTATAATTTCCATCTAGATGAAATGCTAAAAGTGACTATTATATTTATTTTCATAAGGATGAATATCAAAATGTCGCGGTAGCGGTTGCGTAGCGACGCGACGGTTGTTATTAACATGGCAGAATAAATTGCATGTCAAAATAGAAAGTACTTTAAAATATATTAGTTCATATATGTAATGTAATGTTATATAGCCTATAGCACTTCTGAAGAATGCAGCTTTCATACAAAACAAAAACAAAGTAAATCGGACCAGTAGATCCAGAGATCTTAGCGTTCAAACAAACAAACAAATAAACAAACTCTTCCGCTTTATTATATTAGTATAGATATTTAATATCGTTAACTATGTCCAAATATTATAAAGCTAATAAAAAGTTGTTATGTAATATTGATTTAACAATAATGATGTATAATTATCGTATTTTTAATTTATTATTAAACATTTATAGGATAAAACCAGGAGGATAAGGGTAGTTTTTAAATCAGCCTCCCCAACATTTTGAAATAGCCTCCTAGTTTTAAATTTTTATTTTATACAAATAATAAACATTTTTTATGAATTTAGATACTTTAATCTTTATTATTTGAACACATAATTATCATTGTATTAACTCAAACACATCTCAAGTACGTCACTTAAACACTCAAATATAGTAATCTTTAACACGAACTTAATTTAATATTATTTAATTGATATTCGATATAAATATACGCTATTGATTTCTTATCTTAATAATATTTGAAGTTATGCATGTACTTGTTAAAAAGAAAAATAGAAACTCAGGACATTTCTTCGTAAAAATGTAATTTCTTGGTAAAAATGTTTGATGTTAGAATATAAAGAACATTTTCAGTGCGTTTTGAAATACCAATTTCTACCTTTCACTGTACAATTTCCTCAGTGTTGTATTAAGAAGTTTTCCAAGGACGTTTCCTTTCGTTTCCATTTTCAGAAACCGTTTCTCGAAGAAATATAATAGGTAGCAAAGCAAGAAGGTTACCTAAATGTTTATACAGCTTATTTTATAAAAAAAAACAATAAATAAAATAAACAGTTAAAAATCACAAAACTAAAAAGGCAAAGACCGAAAAGAAGAACTTTTTTTAAATTTTTTTCATAAAAGATATTTCAGCCAGTGTAAAAATTTTCATTTAAACTTTTATTACAAAAGGAATGGAAATATGTATGTTATAAACTTGCTTGGCATTTCAATTAACGTTTTGCGCTTCATGTGGCATATTCAAAAGCCCCTGTTGCATGGAGCATTCACACGCGGTGTTATGTCCAACAGAGCAGGTAATAACAAAATATAATACATTCCTTTATAGTAGTAAAAGTAATTAAAACGATGCGCCATCGGCCTCGCATATTATTAAATATATAAAATATTATTTTTATAAATAATTTCTAAGACAAACATTTAAAGGTTTTATGGTGTATTTTCAAATCAAGTCCTTTTATTTGATACCCATGTCAGGTGGGCTGTGAAAATTTGTAATTCCAACATTTTGTTGCCGTGGACATTTTAAATTCAAATTTAATTTTTTTCCAAGATTGAACATGCTAACACGGCAAATCAAAAAACCTTGTAATAATATGTGTTATGATTTTCACCACCGCCACGATCCTTTATTTTTGAAGTCAGCCATGAAAAGGATAAACTGAATAGATAACTAATAAATGTACTCGTACTGAACAAAAACTAAAAAACGAATTAACAAAAAAACAAAACAAAACAAAAATAAATTATGGAACGTTCAAGTTCTCTCTAACAACCATACTAAAATAACCAACCGATTTTTCCTAAATACGCTTAAAACATTAATAAAAAGAAGCTGGCGAAGCCGCGAGGAAATCACTAGTATTAAATAAAAATTAAGCGGGCGAAACCGCGCTGGGGCCTCTACTATTAAGAAAAAGGAGCGGGTGAAGCCGCATGGGGCCTTACGTATTATGGCCTTCCGTAACACAGAACACTATATAGACGAAAACTGGTCTAATGAGAAGTAGGTTCTTTACTTACTCTATGAAGCGCAGGAGTTGGGCATTGGTTAGGGAACATATTATTCTAAGTTCTTATTCTCTTCTTCAGTCTGGTACGAATAATGATATGCCAATAATCTAACAGTTGCTGAATAATTAATATGAGAGTAGATAGAACTTTAGCCTACAAACTTATTCAAAGGTATGTCGTTAAACTATGAGATATTAGTTTACTTTGTAACTATTAATTAATATCGGAAACTTGGATAGCATTCTTTGCGCTACAAAATACAACATGATATTGCTTTTCACTAAATATAATGTAAAATTAAGTAAGTTTTTTAATTTAGTATGAGTATATAGGTTGAATAATTTACTCGGAATACCGAGATTGATATGAGATTGATATGAGATGATTCTCGTTGATATCTAAGGAATATCTTATAAACGCTTTGCAATATATTGCTAAGTAAAGCTTTTTTTGGGGTCTGTGTAGGCAAAATCGATAGACAAATGTGTAAAGAACTATAAGTTTATTTAAAAAAAATTAATTTAATTTCATACTGTATTTCACATGTAAAACATGTACCTACTGCAGATATGATGATGACAACGACACAGATATTTCTATTCAATTGATCAGTAGGTTTAAATTTGATCTATTTATTATGTCGAATATTTAACTTTTACACCTAACTATTTACATTTTAAATTTGAAAATTTAAAAACATAAAATTAAAAATATTCATTTAAAGATCTTTAGATATTAAAAAAATACAATATCAGAGGCAATATTAGGCAAGTCCAATAGTTGACTACCGATTTTCCAACAGATATTGGTTTGCCACCGCCAAAGCAATATCAGACAGTGAAGTGTAAACTAGAATGACACAACGAGCGGTCCATTGTGATCTGTGCTGGAAATTTATCTGATATTGAGATAAGGTATTCCAGTACGATATTAACTTTGTAAGCCGAGGCTAACTAAAAATTATTTGTTAAAATTAAACTTAAATTAAATCAGCTTCACGCTGTATCCCGCACACAGCAGGGTAGGCAGAGAGAACCTAGTGTTAAGAAACTCCGTTCCCCACTTTCTGTCGAATTTTGGAGGCATTGTGTGTTGAGTGGCAGAACTCAATGTCGCGTTTTGCCTCGACCCCAGTGTGAAAAATGGACATATAAACGTAAATAAATATTTCATTTCCTCGTGTGGGGATCAAACCCACAACCGTTGCGTTACAGTCACACCCTCAAATTATTTGTTAAGTATGTTAAAAATTTAAATGACGTGAGTAATGTACCTTACTTAATTTAAATATTTAGTACGTACTATGCTTTAATGTAAAGCTTAGGAAATAATAAGAAAATTCAGTATAGTTAATTACTGAAATTAAATCTTCACATAAGTAATTTAGTATTTCTTTATTATCACTTTTACATTTATAAATTGTGCTCTTTTATTTTGTTATAATAAAATATTTATTTAAACGTTAAATATTGTAATTTATAATGTGAAATAGCATAATTTTTCATACGTGTTCCTTTCCTTTTGTTTCGAAAACTACTCCGTATTCAAGATTAATGGCTTTTATCAAACCAATGGTGCCCATAGCTAGTCCCTTTCATGTACAATTAAATGAGTTAAGGAGAAATTTAGATAGTCTATTATATAACAGTTCAATTAAATATTTATTACTTTAAAATCTGCATTGCAATTAATATTTATTACTAATAAATATTTATTACTTTAAAATCTGCATTGCTGTTAAATACATTTTTAAATTTTGATCCTGACTCTATAGTGACAAAAGAAAGTCTGAATTTTCTCAAAAAGTTTTTTGCAATACAAAAAAAATTAGTGTCTGCAAATTCTTTTATATATCGATGTTTTCACAATCGATTTTCTAGATTATAGACTTATATTAAATATTGAAAATCTTATAGGAATAAATATACACGTTGCATGCGTCGCACGCAATCGTATTTCATGAGAATTCAATACAAAGATTATTTAGAGGTTTTGGCAGTAGGCCTAAAGAGATATTTATTCAAGGAGGTTAACTTATTACTAAGCAATATATGCTTCCAAGTATCAGTTAGATGTTATAGTTGGAAAACAAACACACTTTTTTGTTATTTGAACTTAAAAACAGTCATAAAAATAAAGAAAAGATATTATTTCACATAAAAGAAAAACAAATGTTTAATGCCCCTTTTCTGAGAGACAAAAATAAAAGTACTGATTGTTGAAAATGGAACAGGCTTCATATTTTTCGTAACAAACCTACTACAATAATCTGATGTTTCTGAACATTTAGATGAAAGTCCGCTACGTGACCGAGCCTCGCTGGATAGTAGAAGATATACTACGCTGTTTTGATGCTAAAACGTAGAAGTAGAGATTAAAAATGTAATCTATTTTTTTCAGCTTCAGGCTTTGGCCCTCAAGTAGGGAGCCTAGTGTTGAGACACTCACCTCCCCACTTTCCACCGATTTTTGGATTTGCGGATTGAATGGCGGAACTGAACGCCACGTTTTGCCTTCACACTAGAGCGAAGAAATTAATATATTAAATATTTCATTTTATCGAGCGGGGATCGAACTCATAAGCTGTCGCGCTCACAGTCATACGCTTGTGCCCATACACCAAACTGAACTCAAATTTAAAAAATCTTAATTTTTTATTATAAATTTATATGGTTATTTAAAGATTATTAAATAGCGTAAGATCAGACATATGTCCTGGTGTCTAGCCCATGATGTGATAAATCCATGTTATTAAAATAAACCTTGAACTTTAGAAGGCCTTAATAATTTATAACTTCATTAGTGTATAGGAGTATGATTACTAGTATGTTATAATTTATTGCTCATATCAATTACGAGAAATTCCTTTATGCTGCAAATTTGAAACGGAATATTATTATTTATTGGTAGGTGTACTAATTATCTAAATTAATTACGTTAATAATTTAGAAACTCTGTTTATTACAATTATAGGTGTCGTTTTATAATTTCATAAATTTATTATCTTGATTTTAGTACGACTTACTTTTTGAATAAGCTTATTTTTTATATATTTTTTACTGAATAGTCCTCTTAATCTTCTTGTTTCTATTAATACATCATTATTGCAATGTGTTTCCCCGTCTATAGGTGTTTATTCCCACCTTTCTTAGTTTCGACATCCTTTGGTCGAATTTCGGCTCCATCTCCAGTATCTAGACGTTTTTTTTTACATAATGTAGCGTATTTTATAAATGAAGTCTTGTCATTTGTTGTCCATTTTATTACCCGCCATTTTGTTGCGGCGGCCATTTTAAATTACCATCTGATTTTGCAACATCTGATTTTAAATAAAACTCTTTAACCGGATTAATTGAGTATATTTAGTATTAAACCATTTTGGAAACTCGATTTTTCGAAAATTTTGAAGAAGTAGAACAACTAGAGGAAAAGTATCATTTTACAGAATCCTGTTTATAAATTCATAATGAAAAGCGAGCTTCAGACTTTTAATGCTATTCGACAATGCTCTAAAGTCCTATTTGGAACTAGTTCTACTCGTATATCTGAAGTATTCATTGTACTCTGAGTAGGGCACACAAGGCTTATAGACAAAAGCCATTTTATCTATAACTTCTAGTCATTTCATATTATGAGTACACTTTATTCACAAAATAATATCTAATGAAAGTTATACTCGTACAATGTCTTTAAAGTTAGATTTAATTATTTTTCAATAATATTGCCATTTTTTTTTAAATGGACAAATAGTTTTTTTATATGATACAAAGGATGAACACAATTTAATATTAAGCTTTTTTATATAAAATATATAATTATTTATATAATTTTTTATATAATTATTATTTTCTCAATAACAAAAAAAGATAAATTTATCCTGAATCCAAACAATAAACATCCAAATTTAAATGTAAGATTTTAAATTATTAAATTTTTTATATATTTTGTAATTTTTGAACCCTGAAAATATCAATTTTCAATTTTACATGCACAATAATATTATCTTTTGCGTTTTTAATATTGCCTAATGATCTCATTATAATTAGATTTTATCTGGGAGTGCAATGAAACCACTAGGATTCAGTTAAGAAACCGTAAACCTATTAGGAAGGTTTATCCGTAATTGGTATTTATTATCAGATCTGTACTAAGCCTAGCCTAAGGCCCAATTTACTTTTATGGCTGATTGTCATTAAGTAAACAACAAATTAACATATTTCTCTAAAATTTTCTCTCGTTTTAAATGTAATTAAATATTGTAATAGCTCTGTTGTTACCACCGCCTACGAGCTCGTGGGGGGGGGGGGGGGGGGGGGGGGTTTGAGGCGGTGATCACTTACCATCAAGTGACCATTATGTTTTATATAAAAATATATTTTTTATTAAATATAATATTTATTAAATATATTTTTAAACTATATAAATATACCTATAACAAAAAGTCCACGTGATAATATTACTATTTTTATTGCACTTGCACGAATTGCTATGTCGTTGAGAATGGACTGCAAGATTTACTCATACGTTCGAAACTCTAAAGTGCTTTAGTAGCGTGGTAACCCTAGTAATCTACACACTGGTATTTCCGCAACCTCGCTAACGAACATTCTCAGGACACTGGAGCAAATATAGACCATTTTAAAACCACACTCTTGCTATTTCATCATATTTATGGTGTAATATGGTGATGCGGCACGTTGATTAAGAGACAAGTACCCACTACCAGTTCAAACTGTACTCGAACAACAGTAAACCAATCAAATTGAAACTACTGTAGTGATGATTGCATTCCGCTCTACATTCTCTTAAATTTCTATTATTTTTATATTTTGTTTTACTTTTCTAGTCCAGTGCTCACACTAAATAAAGGTAAAAAGTTCAAAAAGCTCCGGATAGACAAATTTTTACGAATGGACTATTATAAATTGCAAAAACAAAAAAAAAACAAGAAAGACGTGCTCGCGCATACATAAACCTCCTTCAAATGCAATTGTATACACTTACTCCAAACCATTAAAAAAAAATTTGCCAATATATTTTTAATTATTGTTATCATCACCAAAGTTTAAAACCGGAAGCGCAAGTCGGGTTCGCCCACTGAGTGTTGTGTACAAAAATTGGAGGTCTCGAGCTTTTTCTGGAATTCTAGGCTTAGCTTCCCCTCTTCAGAAGACAAAGCAAGGTAATGAGTTCCGCCTCTTAACACGCGTTGTTTCGATTTAATTGGAAAATAGGGGACGGAGTATCTTAGTTTTAGGTTCCCTCTGCCCATCCTGCAATAGAGGAAACACTTATATGTTTCTTCTATAACTATTTAGGAACATAAGTTTTAAAACTTGTTTTTCCTTGTACTAATTTTAATATATTATAACATTAATAATATTATATTATACGATACCAAACGTGTATGTAGATGTAACGTCGACTAATTTTAATTATCCGAAATATGCTAAATTAAACTGGAACAAAGGAGTTTTGATAGTCTACGTAGTATATACATTGTTATGTACAATACACTCACTATATACGTTTTGTGAAATAGAATAGCTTACCTGTAATACGAACACAAAGCGCTTTTAAGATTGTTTTAGTTGGAAAAAATAATTTAATTTATAAGACAATAATAGTTCAGAAGATAACCATCCATACTACTTATATGTTTAGCGAAAATGTTAATAATATAAATGTAATATATTTTTTTTATTTAAAAATAAAATTTATGTATATTTCATACATATTTTATCAGGAACTTTTTTTGACAAGATACTTCCATATCCAAGTTTCCGCCGAATTCGGGAGGCATTGCGTGTTGGGTGAAGAAACTCAACGCCGCGTTTTGCTTCGTTACCAGAGAAAAGAAATGAAAATATTAAATTTAGGTTTTCCTCGAAAAGGAATTGAACCTACAGCCTCTTGTTAACACCTGTAACAAAACTAGCCTGATTTAATTAATTTAATGTATAATTTTTCAGAATAGATGAAAGATATCAACTCATATATAGCCTAAGCCTAAGCTTAAGTGGCGAACCAAGAACAGATTATTTTCCTTGAATATAAAGTAGGCGTAAATCTACCTTATAAGTTTAGGATATCTTAATCAAGGAGAAGTCTATTTCCAGCAGTGATGAGGAGAGGCAACAGCCTCAACTATCAACAGATTATAATGATGATTATATATTAGGCTTTAGACATAAAGAAATACAAATTTTATAATTATAGATTTAACAAAATGAATAATTCATTAAATTAATCATGGGTTGAAATGTAATAAAAGTCCGAAATGATATTACAAAGTTTTTGAAGTGGGTTAGAAAGCACTTAAGCCAAGAGTTGACTTTTGTAAAACAAATAACTCAATTTTTGCGGTTTCTGTATCTATCATAAATTCAAATAAAATTATAAGTAAATTTGGCACACGCTCTTATGATAAATTATTATATATTTCATTTAATTAATAATGTTAAATTATTTATGTTAAGTCGTTAAGTTGAAAATTTGACCTAATTAATGAATGACTTTAATAATTTAGTTTTACGTGCTGATTGTAGTTTTTCCGACTGCTCAGGAAGGGTTATGTTTCTCACGCGTATCTTGTATGTATGTATGTAATATTCTTTATTACCTCATGTCTCCAGAACCACTGAACGGATTTACATAATTGAGGTATCGTTAGATTTATCTTACCAGGCCAAGTGTTCTTAGGTTATGTTAAAAAAATAATCACGGCGGCTGTGGGACGCCATTGGACTTAGTAAAATAAAATATATTTTCGAATACCACAATACGGGTATTAAATTCATATATATGTATATTACTGACTAATGTACACTACGTTAATCTAAATTAGAGTCTAGAGTTAGACCTAATTTTTGTGTTGTAATCCAATATATTACGCTTGCCTAAGTGTGGTCTCCACTCTAGCACGTATTTGCTCCATCGACCGTCGGTACGTCTGGAGACATGGCCGGCCCAGTTCCACTTCAGCGTGCTGATACTTCGTGCAATGTCAGTGACTTTGGTTCACTGGCGAATCGCTTCATTGCGGATTCTATCTGCCAGAGAAACTCTGAGCATTGCGCGTTCCACGTTTCAGCTCCATAGGTCATGTCAGGTAGGATGCACTGATTGAAGACTTTTGTCTTTAGGCACTGTGGGACAGACGATTCAAAAATGTGGCGGAGTTTTCCAAAAGCCGCCCAGCTAAAATATTCCAATATATATCCAAATTCCAATATATTTAGTTATATTATCCTTTCTTCGTAAGGTGCTATTTATATCCACACCATTCTCCATCTACCATGATACACCTCTACAAAAGGAGAGCGATTGTCACAATTCTTATAAAATTATGCAAGAACTATATGAAAATAAAAAATAAAGTCTTAATTATCTAAGACACAAAATGACTGCGTTTGTTGAACAAGGTATGAAGTGAAGACAAGTAAGACCTCTCAGAACGTAAAGTTTCAGTTGCTCGCACATCAAAAGAGTCATAATGAACTTCCTTGTAACAAGTCAGTAGCTGCGCTGTTCATCATTTCATTACTAATTAAAGAAATTATTTTTGCAAAACTTATTATAATTTATAATTAATTTGTTCGCTGTAAAGTTGAATACTAAAAATAATACGACACTCGAAAAGTTTAATGATTTCATGCTAGGCATATGTAGATTGAAAAATAAATCTTTAGAAGTTATAATACTTAAATAAAATATATATATATAGATACTATATTTTATATATAATATATAAAATATAGTATCTATATTTTAACTTTTTATTTAAATTTTTCTTTAAATATTCTCTATGAATATATAAAACGTATTAAACTTTAACTTAGAATACTATTTTAATCTGTAGAAATCTTTACATAATAATAAAAAATAAAGCATAAATTCAAATAATCTATACCTTTTTGGTTTAAAAAAAGAAAGCATATATTTTGTTTAGTCTGTAGTAAAAGCGGTTAATCTAGGGACTATGCTCGTTACATTTTAATTTAAAAAAGTAGAAAGCTGCAGGCTCACAGGTGAACACCATAATTAAGGTGGAAAATTTCTGCCGGCGGCTCAAGTAGTGTATATTAATTAGGAAATCTTCTGAACATCAGGTTATTCTGTAATTGAGCTTTTTTCCCAGAGGTTGAACCCAATTCAATATTATTATATAACAAACTAGCGGCCCGCTCGCGGTTTCACCTGCGTGAACTATGTTATTGTTAATTTCTGTCTCCATGACTACGTCCTAGTGACGTCTATGCAAAATTTGAGACTCCTAGCATTTGTAGTAACGAAGTTTCATACAACGAAAGTTTGTACTGTACCCCAAAAACAACCCCTTAGAAGTCGAATATTGCAAATTCCCGTCTTAGCGAGCACCTATGTCCTATAAGTAACTCCTATGCAAAATTTCAGATTCCTAGCACATGTAGTTTCTGAGATTTCGTGATGAGTGAGTGACCTTTCGATTTTATATATATAGATTAAGGTATCCAAAATTCGGCAGAAAGTGGGGAACGGAGTGTCTTAACACTAGGTTCCCTCTGCCTACCCTGCAGTATGCGGGATACAGCGTGAAGCTGATTTTTTTTAGATACAGTTTTTATATAAAGTTTAGTAGAAGTAAAATGAGTTTACAGTTCGCAATCTAATTTTCTAAGAGTTAGGGATCTGAATTTATTTTACTGTATTTAAAATTATCTTTAATTTAAAAATTCAATGTGAATTCTCGTTTTATAAACTACAACAAGCACCTACTAGTTACCGTTAGCGTAGCAAAAAGGAAAATAGGTAACTTAATTTGTTTTACTCTTTATTCAGTTCAGTTCAGGTCTTAGTTTATGTCATTGCTAAAAGTTTCATTTCTCCTATTAGTGTAATTAATGTGCTGTGAATGTAAAATCGATCCCCATTCGAGGAACCGCCACTCAACACGCAATACCTTCAGAATTCAGCGGAAAGTGGGGAACGGAGTGTCTTAACACTAGGTTCCTATGCCTACCCTGCTGTGTGCGAGATACAGCGAGAAGCTTATTATAGAATACTATAAGCTTTGAAACCAGACCTTTGGAACGTCCTTTGATCGTAATGTTGCGACATCACTATTTACCAAGAAAATTGAACTGTCACGTTACTGGTGCGGAAGCAGCACGTAGAGTATAATCTATTTAACCTAACGAGTTGCAGGCTACGTGCATATTTGAGCATTTCATATACTGATAACAAAATTGTTACGGAACGGTGTCTGTACATGGAAGATATGTACGAAAAAATTATTGGTTGCATTTGATAGGACCAAAAACAATGATTCTTTTTCTGTCTGTCTGTGCGTTTGTTCACGCTAATCTCAGAAACGACTCAATAGATTTAATTGCAGTTTTCACTATCGTAATTTGGAACGCTTCCCCTAATATTTAGCATTAGCTTTATAACCTAAGCTTAACTTTATCCCTAGCGGATTCAGTCAGAGAGATTTCATTAGCTTTATTTCAATAAATAAATAAAAAAATTATATCGTTTTTAAAATATATAACATATAACTATCTATATATTATGTTTAATCAGGTTTACTCAACATCAGAGCGAAGAAAAGTAAAAATAAATAGTTAAATCCCACAAGTGGGAATCGAACTCACGACCTGTGGCGATGACATTTACACGCTTGTGACCACATAGACTAGTATACTTATATTATTTGTTTATTATACATTGAAGAATGAAACAAATAAAAAGAAACAATTCAGTTCAGCCAGCTCTGGGATATTAATTTTATCTGCTCACTCAAAAAGTATTGCCGCGCTATTACTCCGAGTAAAGCACGTATTGAAACATTGCGGTCTGCATTTTATATAGCGTTCGATCAGGATTTTGCTATGTGAAATTTTATTACGGTATTTTTGATTCTTTATTATTTGATATTTTTTTATTATCGATATGTAAATAAAAAAAAACATCTAAATCAGCAGGGTAGGCAGAGGGAACCTAATATTAAGACACTCCGTTCCCCAGTCTCCGCCGATTTTTTCGCGGCTTTTGCCTTGATGCCAGAAATGTGCGTAGAAATGAAAATATTGATAAATAATAATTCATTCCCTTAAGTGAGCATCGGACACACAACCGTCTTTACCGTTACAGTGTTTTTAGTGGTTAGAACCTTTTACTGTAGTGATCGCAAGGAACCCAATATCTTTTAGAGAAGTTAAATTGCTATACATGAATTCTATATTATGCCATAAGAAGATAACTTCCTTTTTCAAGGTTATTTAAACAATTGGAAACTAAAAAAGCTACGAGCGGTTCGCAAGTATTAAATATTTCTCAAATTTTAAAATTAATGATCTCCTCGATTAAGCAAGTATATATTTGTATACAATCAAAGCTTTTACTGTTCAGCCCTGACCTAGTAACCTTTCTATGAAGTACAATCGCAAAAATACGAGTCCTTAAAATACCCTCCGTCTATTAAACACCAGTATGGATGTGGGCGTACAGAATTACCCAATAATAGTAGAAGTAGGGCTCCACACTTGAGAGGTGCCGAGAAAAACTCCATTACATTACTCACAAAATTACATTGCTTTATCTAAGTTTGCTGGCACTAATTTAATTTACTTAGTTGAAATATTTTTGGAACAAAAAATATTTATTAAAGAGGTATCTGTCTTTAAATAATGACAGTTAAAGTTCAAATATAATTTTAACTAAATATTATATACATGTAGGAGCACAAGCGTGTTGTGGGTTCGAGTCTCAATCGAGGTAATGAAATATTTAATATTTTAGTTTCTTCGCTCTGGTAACGAAGCATAGCGCGGCGTTGAGCTACGCCACTCAACACACAATGCTTTAAAAATTCGGCGGAAAGGGAATGGAAGTGTTTTAATAAAGAACGGAGTGTCTTAACACAAGGTTCCCAGGTTCCCTCTACCTACTCTGCTATGTGCGGGTTACGACATGAAGCTATATATCTATTTCCAAAACGATGATACTCACGTCTGTGAGCACCAGCATAAAACGTGATCAAGCTCGCTGAAAATATCTTCAGCTTTTAATAAGTTGCTTTTCTTAGTATTTCCTACAATGGCGCTGTGAAAGATCTATTCTTTGCTTATACAGCTGTTACTGAATTGAGCACTTATTATGAGAGAAATTTGTAATCAAAGTACTCATTGCTTTATATAGCTAAAAGGAAAGTAAAAAGGGAAAGTTTAATTGTTTTTTTTCGTCATAAGTTTAGTTCTATCAGAAAATCCCCAACTATGCAGTATCGATCGGTTTTACAACACATTAGCAATAACTATAAAATAAACGTTGCAAAAACATATGAGTTCGATCCTCACTAGATTCACAATAATTTCGAAGAGATGTCGAGGTTAAGTGCGGCGTTTAGTTCCGCCACAATGCCTCTAGAATTCGGAGGCATGTGGGGAACAGAGCCTGAAGCTATAAAAAATATCAACAATTATACATTATTAATCACATTTAACTATTTATTAATGATAATAATGAGAATTTTTTGCAAAAAAAGCTTATTACGTTTATCTTGGCACATCCAATGATAGTATGGTATAATCGAATGACCCACATCACGTGCTGTTTATAAGGATTAGTGGGCAGATTGTTCGAATGACACGTGGATAAATTAGATAGACGTTTTGTTATACCCACATACGAAAAAAGGGAATAAAGTAGAGTAGCATACGTTTAATTTATTTTTGAAGCTCATGCTTTACCCTTTAGTCAGTTAAGTATTTTGGGGCTTAAAAATGTTAAAGCTGCTGGCCGTGATAAAAGAAAGAAAGATGAAGCAGCCTTGGGACTTATTTGAGGTTCAGTATTCGATTATTGTAGCTTACTTATATTCTTCTCAAAAAAAATCTAGAAACATATATATTAGAATGTGCAAATGGCCTCTATTATTTTACTATTTAACATTTTCTTTAAGTGGCATTTAAATATTTATTTCAAACTCAAGTACTACTTAAAGTAAATGGCCATTGTTTTCGAGGGCTCTTATCTAACAATGGTTCACCGAAAGTACCTACAGATATCTACCGTCACTTATCTGATTTGTGTTTGTCAGAACATTTTGAGATTCAAAGGCTTTTTAAAAGGCAGTGTTTTTCAAATAACATTCCTGGCAGCTGGTTTTTTTAAAAATAAAACCGAACATTTAGGTGCTAGCTTAGAACTTTTTGTTCCAAATATTAAATTTAATTAACGTAATGTGCGATTAAATGTGCGGTTGAAGCTGATGCTGCACCAGCTCAGAGATAAAAATCAATAATCAAAATTTGTCGTTATTTTATCAATGAATTTTTTTTCCATTTTATTAATACATACATACATATATTAAATTGATTATTTAAAATATCAAAAATTTTAGCCCTTTATATTTTGTGTAAATATATAATAAAATAAGGATAACAGAAGTAGGAGAACGTGGCAAATAAAATTTTATTAGAGTTGTAGTTATCAATGATATCTCGTAACAATTCCTTCGCGGTGTGTTAACTTTTATTGTATTTGGAAAGAATTCCAAGCTTGTACTTGTGTTAGAAACAGAAAAATCTATTTGTGCCACAATCATGTCAATGAATTAGTTAATTATTTACGTGACTGTAAAAAATTGGACAAAAAACGTAGAGAACGGAGAGTCTAAATAATAGGTTTCCCTCTGTCTACATCGCTGTATGCGGGATACAATTTGAAATTGATTTATTATTTTTATTTTATCTATAAACAAATTTAACATAAGTTTAAATAAAAATAAGAATGTGGTGTTCTTGTAATATTTGAATGAATTCAAAAAGTCAATTATTTTGCCAATTACTATACGGGAATCACATTTTTCCCTAGAATTTACTGTTTAAAAATATATAGGTATATTTCTTAATTGTCAAATGATTTTTTATTTATTTTTTTATTACGACCGTTTAACAATACATATAAAGTTAAACTGTGTCTTGCAAAACTCTTGGTGAGTCTGTCTGCAGGATCTCGAGTCTCTTTACATATACTTAATTAAAATTAAAATTAAATTAATATTAAATTAAAATTGCATATATGTGTGCATATACGTGTGAAATATTTTTTAAGGATAAACATACACTCTTTAACTTATTCTATAAATGCACATAATAGTCTCTATCAAGTTCATAATTTATTCTCTAAGTGCACAGTCGTTTATGTAAAATACACGGTAAAGCTATTTAAAACATTCAAACTTTGTATGAAGACTTAAGTCGTCTTACTTGTGAAGGCAACTTTTACTGAAATATTACCTAACTCTTTTGACTTTTGAAACATGAATTGTTATTAAAAATTATGTACGCTCGGAACGCCATAAATAAAAAACAGAACAGAAAAATGATGTCTATTAACATCTATACGTTTAATAACTTTATGGTGTATTCCACACAGAGCTTGGTAGGCCCAGGGAATCTTGGAACCTAATGTTAAGTCACATTGTTCCCATTATGTTCCTTTCCCCACTTTCCGTAGCAATTGCGTGTTGTGTGCGGAAATCTACGCCACGCTTTGCCTCGTTATCAGGGATATTCTCCAATTGGGACGGATTAATATACATATTTATTTTATTATGAAATATAAAGAGAAAATTTTAGTTTAATAAATGGAAGACCCAGGACAGCGGCCGTTTGTATTTATGGTCTTTACTATTTATTATTAACAAATATAATACATATATTATATAGAGTATATTACTTGCTAGCACAATATAAACCCCTAATTTTACGCTTAAGCCTTAAAAAACTTATGTTTTCTCTCAATATTGGACAAATGCGTTTCATTTTCGTTCCAAATGTTTTTATTTAAATGAAAGTGACTCCAATCTCAATATGAACACTACATTCTCTGTTAATGAATGCACGGTCACCGCCATCAACGCTAGACTGCTCGTACTGTGTCGCTACTATCATGTAAATAGAGCACTATAGTATAGAGTACAGCAAACTTGCATGTTGCATGTTGCATGTATATGAATGTTCTTTGTCTCATGTCGTATAACAAACATTTTCTATTTTCTAACAAGTCTGTATATATTTAAATTAAAAAAAGGTTTTGTTTTGTAAATTTAGTTATATACAGGGTGGATTCCTTTTACGGGAGGAGCATATAGAGTAAAATATTTTAAACCCTACCCGCGGCAATGTTTCCAGGTCGGTACGATATGGGTACCTTCAAAAAACGCGTCTATCTCCACCTCAAAGGCCGGCAACGCATCTGTAGCTCTGGTGCTTCACGGGGTCGTAGGCGGCGGTGATCACCATCAGGTGATCCGAACACTCGTTTGTCTTGTCCTTTTTCCATAAAGAAAAAAAAGAACCCGTAATAAAAAAGATAATCAAGATTCGTCAACAGTTTGACCGTAGGAATTTTTATCCTCTCCATTTTTATCCACATTATATTACGAGAGAGTTGTAACACTACACGACGTGTGACGACACAATAACGTAAACACCTACTACTTCAATTCCTTCGACTCGATTTTGTGAATGAGGCGTGTGCGTCATTCTTAACAAATTATCGGGCTAAAATGTATGTTTTATATATGTAAGTACAACTCTAGAGTTTAATTATAATTAACAGCCTCTTACGTGAAAAATTAAAGTCAAAAGCATTCCATTAAATTCAAAGCTAGATTCCTTTTTAATTTATTTGCTAGAGTAAATTGTAATAGGACTTCAGTAGCGTATATTATAAATTTATTTCTAGAAATAATATTTAATTAGATTGTAACCAATTAAATAAATTAATTGAATAAGTTTCTTTTGTAGTAAGTATATTAACTTTACTTAAAAGAAATTCAAAAGATTGGAAATCTCTTTGAGCTTCAAAGCTTTTTCGGCGTTGCATTTGAATAGATTCATTTGAGGTTAAGCCAGAGTAATGTAATTTTCACTTTAAATACTTATAGCTGGAACTTATTCATACATAATTGCACTAGTAAAATTATAAAACAATTTTCGGTTTTCAGGTAAATTGTTTCAAATTAATAAATTTAGATTTTACTGTAATAAGTATTAAATTATATTTTTTGACTATCGACTTGTCTATTTTTTTTATTATATAATGCTTACCACATCAGAAGTCTAATTTATATAATACTTATTTACTTACTATGAGACTTTTTAAGTTATCAGTTTTTGTTTTTTAAAGTATAGAACTCGAAAAAGGAGGAAAAGATAATAAATACACACTTTTATTAATATAATAATTAATAAGAAAAATGCTTATAACCGACTTTGTTTTAATGACACTATACTATCGCTATATTTTCGCTTTTAATTTAAATAGATAAATTTCCTATTGTTGTTAAGAACAAAGCAACACGAATTAATGGACCTATTAGTTAGAAAATGTTCTATAAACTTGCGATTGGTTCTATTTATAGGCAATTGGGATAAAGAAGAATTCAGGAAGATCGAAACCTGTAATAAATATTTATGAAACCTTAACATGAAATTGTAATCTGGCAAGATATAAAGTCATAAAATATCTGGAAGCAGTAAATGAAATACGATATCATATGTACTTTCAAGTGATATTATGAACGTGATAAGTTTTTAAGTGTGGATGTTTATTTTCTCAAGTACATATAAATGTCCGTATTGAACAAAAATGTACAGCTAGTTCTTAGTAGGGTAGGCAGAGTCTTTGCCACTCTGTTCCCATTATAACTCTCCGTTCCCAACTTTCTGCCGAATTCTGAAGGCTCACTTAATTCGCTGCATAGGATTTATTACCATAGTAAGAAAATGAAAATAATTCATTCCACTCCGTGTGGGAATCGAACCTATAACCGTCTCGTCTGTCTCTATTGTAATTATAGCTATTAGATATAACAATAGTTGTTAAATGATTTAATTGTCAAAAGCCTTGCCTAATGTTGTAGGAAACTTGCTAAGTTGAATAAAGAGCTTGATGCAGATGCAAGTATTACTTAAGACTTGCTTACACCGTTACAAATGTTCTTCTTTGTTCTTTTCTTTTCTTTGATTTTAGCTTTACGCTCTATACCGCACATACTCGTAGCGTAGTAGGTAGAGAGAATCTGGCAACCTGGATTTTAGACATTCCATTAAATACTTCGGTTCCACACTTTACCTTGAATCCTGCCGGCTTTGTGTTTTGGGTGGCGGAATTCAACGCTGCTTTGTTCTTCTTCGTTGTTCTTAAATTACGAATTATTTTTTTATTTGCATGAAAATAAAGAACAACGTGATATTTATGTACAGAATTAGTTTATTAATCCCAAACGTCATATATAACTCAAGACCAGGTACAGATGTAGTTTCAATATAAGGATGATATTAAAGGAATTAGTTTAAAAAGTATAATTTCATTATTTTTGTCTATTTTGTTATACAATTATTTTTTTTATGTAAGTGATATTTCGAATTTGAAAAAACCATATATTTATTAGCCCTCACTTATGTATCATACAATATTATTACATAAAATAATTTAAAATTTACTATTCCTAGTGGTCAAAGATATTCAATTTTAATACTACTTTCGATAAAAAATAATAAATTACTAATAATTCCATTATGTCTACTTACATATCTACATATTTCAATATTGAATAATAGTTAAAAATAGTAATTAATAAATTAAATATTTATGATATTTTTTATCAAATTTTCATGATTGGGTAATATAAAATGAACTCTCAAGCCATATTAAAGGATAAGTAAGTCCTTTATAATTGTAGCTTATATAATTAAAGATAAACAAGATCCTTGAACCAACCCAAGACTTCTATCACAGTAAGAATCCTTTTGATGATAACGCGCTAAGTTGTATATAATTACATTCAAACATTCATACTTTCTTTGTAAATATTAAATTTTTAATAATTTTCACATATACACGTTGTCTACATATTACAGTACGCTTAATAAGTCGTGGCCGTTATTCACTCAGGAAGAAAATATTTAAAAGAAAAATCCTAGTCCACGTCTAACTTCAGAGCGGCCAAAACTTGTTGACCGCACTGTACACATTATCGTCTAAACATGTAATCTATGCGTCTATATCTACAAATATTTGATTATTTCTTTATATAAATTCAAAGTTACATTTGGCGTAGTATATATAAATATTTATTTACTTTATTTTATTATATAAATTCTTTTGAAAAATCAGCCAGCGCATAGTATAAGGATCACGCGTTAATGTATACATCCTCCTTGCCATACGAAGGGTAGTCCTTAGGTGGTAATTTGAAACTATCTTTTAAATACGAGAAACGATGGAAATTGTAAAAGTATTCGGTTCCATCTGGTGAGTATTGAGGGTAGAGGGTGTAAGCTGGGAGCTCGACGTCAGTGATGGAGTCCGCGAGGGCATGTCTCGCGAACTCCTCTTTATATCGTCATGAGTGTTCCCTGTACGCTTGCTTCTTGGTACACTTCTCTTTTAAGATGTAGCAAAGGGCAATCGCTATAAGTACAGCAATAGCAATCGCCATGCTTATACTTATCCAGATAATCTCTTCGTTTATGCCGCTTGTAGACTTTCCTATATATAACAAAATAATTGGATAAGTTAAAAATTAATTAGGCAGAGGGAACTTAGTGTTAAGATACTCCGTTCCCCACTTTCAGCCGAATTCCGGAGATTTCGTGTTAAATGTCAGAAGTCAACGCCGAACTTCACCTCGACGCCAGAGAATTAAAATATTAAATATTTCATTATCTCGAATTGATGGGAATTGAATCCACAACCCATAGCGTTTACATTCACAAGCTTGTGCACCTGCACCACGACTGGCTTCACTGGCTTATTTAGTAGGTTAAGGAAAATGGCACAGAAACAGTTAATTGAATTGTGTTATATAAATTGTACGAGTAAATACACGTCCCGACCTCCAAAATACATTCGCTTTAGGAAGCATGATTTAAGATAAAATGAATCCTCAATTTTAATTTCTATTTTCCAAATCGTACTTTTAGATTTTATAAAAGCAGATAAATATTTAATTCAGCTTCACGCTATTTCTCCTTGGTAGCAGAGTAGGCAGAGGAAGCCTAGTGTTAAGACACTCCACTCCTTATTTTCCGTCGAATTCTGAATGAATTGCGAATTAATATTTAGTTTCCTCAAGTAGGATTCGAACCAGAAACTCGTAGCGTTTACAGTCAGACGCTTGTGTCCATGCAAATCAACTGGTTCATCATGGCTTCTTACCCATTCTTATAGCGAAGATATTAACTAAATCATATATTAAATTAAGTTAACTTGCATTCGTACCACTCATCTTATTGGAATAACCGCCCATCTTGCCGGCTACTCTGGCGGAGACGCTGCCCACCGCCACGAACATTACCGCTGATGTGCGGATTGGTCCTATGGAAAATTGCAATTATTAATAAATTGTTAGAGATATTAAATATAAAACGTTGCCCTCTTGTTTTTAAACTCCAGCTAAAACGGTAAATAAGAATGCTTCCAAAGGCCATTTTGCCATTAGGTATAGTAATTAAGTAGGTATATCTCTATAATATTTGTTTAAATTATAGCATTGTATGTTTTTAGTAACTGTTAAACGAATAGAAAGTGGCTTAAGTAAAGAAAGAAGATATATAATCACACATTTTAAGGTAAAAATAATTTTATAAACTAGAATAAAATAATAAGAATAGTACAAATAATTTTACATTATAAATGTAATTCAGTTCAAACGAAGAAAAAATAAACTGTTATTGTACTGAAAATTGTAGAGATTACTCGCCAACGTGACACCCAAGAACGAAAACCACCCGTCTTAGTAAAATAAAGCGATTCTCTTGAGATCTTACTTGTTATTTTTAATTAAAAAACAGATGACAGAGCAAACGTTTAAGTATTATTATTACAGAAAAATCGTTTTTAAATTCTAGAAATAAGAAAAATTGTTACAATAAGGTTTATGGACTATAATTCTAATTGGGAGGATGTTTATAATTAATACCACACAAATATATTTTCAGTCTCGTTAGGAGAACATAAATATTGATATTTCATAATATATGAAATTTATTATTAATATTAAAGAAATCGAGTGTGGTGGCGAGAATTAGGGAAGGCCTATGTCCAACAGTGGACAAAAGATGGCTGTTGATGATGACGATGATGATGATGATGATAATTAAAGAGGGAAAAATAAAGTAAATGGATGATATTATATAATAATGCTTTCGCTTATGTATAAGTTAAAAAAAAACTAATGGATATCGAAAGCAGCATACTATAGCTGCATTTAATCGTCTCTATCTCCACATACATATAGAGATAAATTTTGAAACGTACGTGACTAAGATAAATTCATTCTCTGGTCTTCGTTTTATTACCAGACGTAATGGAACAATAAAAGTTTAGAAAAGACATTGCAGGTAAAAGGGGCAAGGCGGTTAATTTAACGGAGTTTACAGTTTAGTATTATATAAATCATAGTTTCTTTTGTATAAAAGTTTATTATTACCTATTATGACGGCCATCTTCATTCTTTTGCGAAAAGTTGCAGCTTAAAAATATAGCTCAGCTTTTAAATTCATCCAGTCAACATTGTCGGTGGTTCTCTGTAAAAAAATGGTTTACAAGTATATTTATAATGAAATCAATAGAATCAGGGAAATTAATTATTTAATATTTACGTTTTCTCTCGGTGGTATTATCTAATACAAAGCGTGGTTTTGAGTTCTGCTGCTCAATGCGAAAAGTTTCGAATGTTCAGCGGAAAGTGGGGAACGGAGTGTCTTAATTCTTTACACTAGGTTCCCTCTTCTATATGCATGATGAAACATGCAGCTAACATAGCTAACATAACAAGCTAACATTCAAATACATACAATCACATAAAATTTTGCTTCAAATTTCTATTTATGCTTATTATTTATTTTAAATAATCATATTAAATATAGAAGTCTCAACGTGCGTGTTCGCAGTACTACCTTTTGATCAGGATAATAAAAAAAAAATTAAATATTTTTTATTTAAAAAAATGTGAAGTATATTAAATAACTCTACTTAATATATTTCACAGTTTTTCAGGAGCACACAAAAATTTCTTTACAAAGGCTAAATACAGTGAGAAATGTAAAATAAAATTTAGACGATATCCAAATAAAAGACTGGTCCACTTTAGGTTCATGTCACTTTGAAGTTGTTTTTTGCTGCTTTTCGGCACAGTAACATTTTTCAACGAATATACATTTTTAAGCTATAAATCTTGGATCCTGTGTTGAAAAAATTTAAAAAAAAGTTTTTTTTACAGATTTCTAAAATATGGAAATAAATGTAACTGATTTATTCCCATAATATGATAATATCTTATTCTGATAAAACTAAAAAGAAATCAAATGCAGAACGACGGCATTGTATACTTTTCGAGAACAGATAGCTCAAAGCGTGGCCTGCCAATTTCCCTCACTTGAGTCTAATATTTCTTGATATAGAAACCTAACATCTCTTAAGTCTGATATTTATAACGAGTTGGACCTTCTGTTTTAAAGTCAGATCTTAATATTATTAAGGGATGATTCAAAATTGTTAGAACAAAACTGCAGTGGCAAGTCGTATTGCCACTTTAGTTTTTCTAGAGTCTAGTTCGCATATATCTTTTTTAATCAACTTAGCTACATATTAACATTAAAAGCTTACGTAATTACTTTCAAGTATAGATATTATATGTATATGAGCTGAAACTATAATTAATTAAGCTATTCAGCAAGCTCCGTTTTATAGCGTCATGCTGTATCTCGAACACAGGGTGGGGAGAGAATTCCGCCGAATTTTGTAGGCATTGTGTGTTGAGTGGCGTAACTTAATACCGCGCTTTGCCTCGAAACCACAGCGAAGAAATCTATTTTTATAAATAAACAAAACAGTTTTATTGTTGCTTTTTTTACCAAGACAATATTAATAGGCGATGATGGCAAAATGAATGATGAAGTAATTTTATACTCCTTCCTTTTATATGAAAAAACATGTTACTAAACGACTACTTAGGGATTATTTTTTGGTTTGCACGAGACCACAGGAAAACTTTTTTATTCATGTAAGCTTGTCCGTCCGCAAAATTCGTTTGACAAATGAGGCAGATGTTCGTGAATAAAAATATTTTATAATTTTAGTGTCTCTCTCTCTCTCTCTCTCTCTCTCATTGGCAATGAGAATTCGCAAGAATCGTCCAAATACAACAATTTATTAATATTAAAGCGAAATACTAAAATGCTTATAAACCCTTGTCCAGCCAAATTCTGATATACAAGTATTACAATCCTGTATATATGAATTTAAATTTTTGTATAGAACATTTTTTAATTATTCAATTTCATGATTGTTTTAACTCTACCACCTTAATTACATTAGCATTCAAATTGACGTTCTGACTTCAAATCCTATTAAAATATACAGCATAATATTTTGGTTTTCATAATATTGTTAATATAATAAAGGAAAAGTAAACATTGATATTACACTTGAAATACATACTTGATTCTTACATCGGGATAGTTATTTTAGCAGATAATTTAGTTTACGATTGTATAACAAAATTACAAGAGATATAAGTAAACGAATTTTTTATCGTAGAATATTTTAACTTTCTAACAAGTGACCAAAAATGTGCATTATTTTTCCTTTTTGTTTCAGTTCGCATAAGAATTGTTTTAATAAATAGGGAAATTTATTAAAAATTAACGAAACTATCTAAAATACCACGGATTTTTGCAATATATTGGATCCAACTCCGTAAGAATAGTTTTAATAAATAAGAAAAATAATTTAAAATTAACGAAAAAAAAATAAAATTCTTCACAGCATTTGCAATATATCGATTTAACTTTTAAATGGAAAGTGTCAGTGGAAACAGCTACTCCTACTCAAAACTAATGGTATCTTAACGACATTACTAATTGCGGGGACTTCATTAACGTCATTCTAAATTCACTCTATTTATCTTCAGGCTTATTCCTCGAACTTATCTCTAATTATACTAACTCATTTTATTTCTCTTGTAAAATCATCAAATGTTGCAAATTAATCGCATGAAGGAAATCAGCTTCACGCTGTATCCCACACACAGCAGGGTAGGCAGAGGGATCGTTTTAAGGCACTCCGTTCCCCACTTTCTGTCGAATTCTGGAAGCATTGCGTGTTGAGTGGCAGAACTCAACGCCACGCTTTGCCTCGACACCAGAGCGAAGAAATGAAAATATAAACGTAAATAAATATTTCACTTCCTCGAGTGGGGATCGAACCCACAACCGACGGCCTCAATGTAAAGCACCTCACTGTTGATATATTACAAAGTATAATATATTATGACAGGATACGAAAAAATTCCAAAACTGAAAAATAAAATCAAATTAAGTTAGTTTTAAGACTATATTTGCCTCACACTATTTTATTTAAAAAATATAAGCATTTATTTACTGTATTAAACAAAATGTAGTTTGAACTACACCCCATTACTTATTGCAAAAAAATGCTATTATGTAGATAATAAAAAAAAAAAAAATTTTAAATTGTACATCTGTCACTCAACACGCAATGCCTCCAGAATTCGACAGAAAACGGGGAACGAAATGTCTTAACACTAGGTTCCCTCTGCCTACCCTGCTGTGTGCGGGATACAGCGTGAAGCTGATTTTTTTATTAAAAAAAATACCCTCCATTATCCATTAACGTTACGTAACTAAGCTGAAATACTGGCAGCTTCGAAATGCGGCTTTCTAACAAATATTCGTTTAGTGAGGCGAAACATATAGGTTACATGCCTTTTTCAATCAGCTGAAACGGGGTCGCTCATTTGTGGAGTTTTTGGAGTTTAGTATTATCTATCTGCGAAATAGGAGGTTCATTTGGGACTAGTGAGCTTTAAATATCATTTAAGGTTTTCTTTATAGATTTGGCTGACATGAATATTTTAAACTTAAGGGTTTTTGTAAGTACCTTTAGGTTTTTTTTATTAAAAATGTTGCCTACGCGTGCTAAGAACAAACTCTGTTCTTAGGTTGACTCTATTCTTGAAACTTTGTTTTTTTAACTACTTTTTTAACTAAAAAATACATTTATTTGTAAAGTAAGTAGATTGAGGCCCACATAGCGCAGTGGCAGAAGCGTGTGACTGTAAAACATGACAATTGTAGGTTCAATGCCTATTCGGAGGAATTAAATATTAAACGTGATTTTTTTTCTTATTCTTCGCTCTGGCCTCTGATAGCCAGACAAAGCGCTACGTTGAATTCCGCAACTCAACATGCAATACCTCAAGATTTCGGTGGAAAGTGACGAAGGGAAGTAAGTGTCAGAATGGGGAACGAAGTGTCTTAATACTTAAAATATTAACACTTAAGACACCTCGTTCTCCACTCATACTCCAAGTTCCCTTTATTTACCATGCTATATGTGGGATACAGCGTGAGGTTAAAAAAAGTAAATATAATATATTTACTTATGGTATTTTCTGTATGTCACTTTAAACTAATAATATCGTAGAAACGTCAAGTAAGATTTTAAATAACATAATTACATTTAGGTACATTAACAAACTAATAAATATTGGATTAACTCAACTAAGTGATAATGGTACCATCTAATAAATATAATGAATAGATTTAGAGTAAAATTGTTTTTATTAAATAATGCTTTCTTTGATATTTAAAAATACATAACTAGAAGATATTTGCATATTTATCTAGACTATTTGTCCATAAAGGAAAAACGGGGTCAAAATCATAAACGTAGTCGTACTAATATTAAATTTTCCGTTCATATGTTACATTAATTTTATTGTAGGTATTCTATAAAATGTAAATACATATGTAAAATAATATTGACATTAGTACAAAACGATATTTCATTTTTGAAACTTTATCTAGGGACCGCCGTAGGAAAAGTCGAAAGTCGAAAGTGAAAATTGCTAATTTATGTTATTTGTTATATTTTGAACTACTAATAAGGATATTTTTCCATTACTTGAAAGTTTAAAAGATGCATATAAGCAACATTTTTTTTAATTGTTGAAAAAATCTTTTTAAGACTACGCTTGTTAGCAGTTCAAAAGAAGTAGGACCGTTAAAAATTTCTTACAGCCAAGCCTTATATTAATAAAACAGGTTCATCTTTTAATTTGGAAGACAGACAGACGGACAACAAAATGATCTTATAAGGTTGGTTGTTGTTATTTAAAGTATTATTTTATTTTGTAGCTTTATCAAACAACAAGTTCCAAGAGATACTTCCAATTTCTTTACTTTATCTAAAACACAAAAAAGCCCGTTCTCAGTTAAGGGCAATTATGGAGTGAAATTTGTCTTTGTCACACCCAAACTGATGGCTTTGTCGTTTAACGTCGTATTACCAACATAAGAAATAAAACTAAAAGATAAAAGAAAGAAAAAAATATTTACTATTAATTAGTACAATATTGGAATTTAGTAATACATTGTGAGGTTTAGCTTCAAGGCTTATCCCGCGTAGAACAGTATGTAAGGAGAATCTAGTGCTAAGACACTTCACTTTTACTCCAATTCGAGACATTGCAAGTTGATTGGCGGAACTCAACACCGCGCTACCTTTCTTTACTAGGTTTAATTAAACCAAATAGAGGATATTTTATTTATTATACAGTTTATTGAGTACATTATAATTCATAGCACCGCTAGGGTGTTAAAGAGACAGATGAAAATTTAACGAGAGCAACTGCTATTAAATTGTAAGCCAATTAATTATTAACTGCACTCGCAATACTGCTAACATTATATGAAAATTGGAAGTAAAACGTAATCTTTATGATTTAATTTGTTCCATGTATGTTAAAGAAATTGTTTAAATGTTTTTAATTAATGGAGGTGGTTTTTAAATTATATACTCTAGTTTATTTCTCTGCATTACAATTTTTATATTTTTAAAATTGTTAACTACAAATCACTTCGTTTCCAAATATTAATATTTTTTTATCTAATTGTTACTTTATGACATATGTCATTATGTCTGTAAATTAAAGATTTATATAAGAAAATCCAATATGTAATTAAATTTTTTGTCTGTATGTCTGTGCGTTTGTACACGTTGGTCCGAAAACGGCTTAAACGATTTAAATGCAGTTTTCACGTTTATATTTTGGTAAGTTTTCCTTAACATTTAGTGTTATTTTATTTTAATCGGTTAATAAATAAAAAACAGTTATGTCAATAAAAACAATTGCAAGCGTTAATATAGATGCAAAATGAGTGTTTTATTGAATTTTAGCTATTAATATATGGATAGTGACTTTAAAATAATAATATTATTAGATCACCAATGTAGTTCAGATGAGAAAATAAAAAATTGTGTAATATAAGTGAGCAAAGCCGCAAACGGGTTGCTAGCCTTACATTTATAAAATATTTATTATATGAATAAAATATTCTGTAAATTATGTAATATTTTATACTATTCAATTGTGTACAATATAATTAAAATTAAAAGCAAACATATACCAAATACAACATATAATGAAATAAATATATGAAAGAAATTAATATATTAAAAATATAAATAAATAAAAGGTATACAATATATATAAAATGAGTCGTGAGTATTGTAAAAAATTCAACGTTAAAAAGCATTCAAAGCGAACGAGTAAAAAGAGCAATAACATTTTTTGTGGGTATTAAGAAGTACTCTACCTTCATTTGTTAGAGCACCGGTCTTTGTCATTAAAATAGCTTAATTCTTATGACGATTTCAAATATTTTCTTACATCTTTACAGTATATTTATAGCATATTCGTATTTAATTTTTTTTTTGTACATTTAAAAAAAAAAAATTTAGGTCTATTGCCAATATTTTTAGTGTCTTATTTTATATTTAAATAATGTTCATTTTTTATATAAAATATATGCTAACAAAACATATATTGAATCTTAAAATTACACATAAAAAAAAATAATTACCAACTTGCATTGAAGTAACAAGCGTAGAAATCACTAATTAATCCTTTGATCACAGCATAATCCGGTACTTCACTGGTTCTATCTGTTCGCGGGAGCACAATGGAACACTTCACATTGTCGAATCGGAAATATTTGCAGCCTCGTTCCGGTTTTCGATCATTGTCTTCCGAAGAAGTTCGATTGTGGAGAAGGAGTGAGGAAGCGCGCATCCGAGACGCTGTCCGGGAGAGCACTGGCTCTGGCTGGCACGCGTCGGTACTGCCCCAAGTCCCGGGTGCCGCCGCGCCCAACCCGGCGGCTGGATTCGCTAAGGTATTTCAGTTTGCGCTCCTATTCCTTCAACATTTGATACTTCTCCATTAATAAACACTCAATAACAAATGCTTTGTGAATGTTCATTTGATCTATATTTATTTAAGAATTTTGTTATAAAAATTAGGTTTTTAATTATTTTTTTTTGATATTTTTGTTTTCAAACTCTAAATTGGAAAAGTTGATTCAGTATTTCAATGCTATTCTAGATTGGAATGACTTCGTATTTATTACGGATTCGAGAGTACGCTCTACTGAATGTCATGTTATTAGGATGGAATGGAATGAATGGAAAAATATATAAAGAATTGTCTTTATATATTTTTCCATTCATTCAATATGAAGTAAGCAGTCGTAGAAGTCTAGTTCTAAATAATGTCAATATAAACAAAATATACCACGTACTCTTTAATTATACTAATGTTATGCTATGTCTAATAGCGACCACATCCTAGATACGAACGTTAAATGTAATGAAATCCTATACCTATACTAATCCGGCACCGGGGTATAGCGTTAGTATTTAAAAAAATAATAATATAAAAGATTTTTTTTTCTCAGCTTCAAGCTATATCCAGCGTATTGCAATGTCGTACACTTTCCGCTGAATTTTTCGAGACATTTCGTTTTGAATTTCGGTACTCAACGCTGGGCTTTTGCCGGACCTTGGTGCCAGAGCGAAGAAATGAAAATATTAATAATTAATTATTATTTCCCCCGAGTGGGGATCGAACCCACGACCATCGCATTACATTTACATCCTTGTGCGCACGACGGAAAAGAAACTTCTAGCACTATTTAATACAAAAGCCAGGGAAATTTAATCACATTTGTTGGATATAAATAAAGAACAGTGTTCCAGAAACGCCAACCCCTAACAAGCCATGTGTTGAAAAGGCAAACTGTCACTATCTGAGGTCGAATAAACTATCGCTTTGTGAATCAAACCAGAGCCTTCGATCCGTGAATAAAACTACGAATCAAATTTTAAAAGTGGGTTCGAAGCGCTTTTATAGAAAGAAAAAAGATTTCACGATAAATATGAAAAACATTTTAATCCGTATTTGCTTATATATGTACATTTTATTTTTCCCCAGAGAAAATTATATTTTCCTATCGGGAAAAATTTTGGACGATGTTGTGTTTTAAAGGATTTTTTTTAAAATTTCAAAATGATTTTATCTTTATTCCAATTCAATCTCGAAGAAAGCTATAAAATTTAATCTTATGAAAGGGCTTTTAATGAAGTGAGGGCCATCGGCACCTCATAAAATATTTATAAGATCGACTAGTTGAGAATTGGGGTCTCACGATCTCAGCAATAAATAAGTGCTTATAGTATTTTATTTATTGCTTATTTCAATTTGACGATTTTTCTTGACGATTTCTTACAGTTAATTTAAATAAATATTTTAAATTATAAACACGATAAAATAATTATAAAATTGAAAATATACTTGAAAATATACTTTTCTATTACAGTATTAGAATGGCAAAAATGATTAGAGACAGATAATGTTCTTCTCCCACAAAAGCGAGATGTGAATAAATCATTTCAATATATTGACTGGCTCTCAGCCAAAGACAGGAGGATCCAAATAGCCTCTTTGTTGTAAGATATATGAAAGAAGTACTTAATCCTTGTCCTATAAAATGCTTGTTTCGCAATATTAACATGACAAAATAAGTTTATGTTCCAAAAATTAAACATTATAAAGTAATTGTATATGTATATAATTATGTATGTATATCTATTCATTTTATTAATATCTACATAAATCTTAATCTGAGATTCTGAATTATTCTATTATATTTGGTTTTTCATTATTTGTATTTTTAATAATCTCTAGTCTCCTTTTTGTGGAATGAAGTATAATATATTTTAATTTCTTCGATCTGGCAACGAGACTAACCGCGGCGTTAATTGGGTGGGGAATGGAGTGTCTTAGCACTATCTTCCCAGGTTCTCTCTGCCTACACTGTTATGTATGGGATACAAAGTGTAGCTACAAAAATATACAATATTCTTCTTTAATCTATAGCTTTAGATGTCCTAGTTACTAACGTGAACGATTTATTTAACCGTACATTGAATGAATGTGTTTTAAGGCCAACTTAGTTAAGTTATTTAGTTAATAATGTGTTAATATTAGAATATATATATATTTTCGTGATGTAAATATTTGTGTATTTATGTCATGAAAAGCTCCAGTATAATTTTTAAGCACAATTTCTAATTATGAATTTAAGTATAGAATAGATGTCATCGTTTTATTTAATTAATAAATATACTAAGCTTATCCAAAATATATTATAATAATATTTAATTACTTTTAAAGATGAATTTTTAAAATAAGACAATTTTTATCATATTTATCACGTCTATTTTAAAGTTACCTATAAACACATTGTCTACCTACATCCTAATGATTTATTATTTTGGGAACAGTCTCAAAATAAAAATAAAACCAATCCTAACCAATTAACTTTTCAATTAATTTTCGTATTTTAATGTTCAACAGGAAAACACGTGTGGGGCGTGAAAAATTAAATTAGACTGTTGACCGAATGCGAAAATTGAAGTCGTTTGTTGGTAAATGAAAAGCTTTGTACCGTAAATTGGAAATCTTAAAAGCTTTTTTTGTTTCAGTACAAGCAATTTCAGGTTGTTCGTTTGTTCTTAACAAAGGATTAAGAAATAACACATTTTTTTTGTGTCATGTTAAATATATTTTCGCACTCGTGAAATGATTGCGCCAAGTTTTAAACGTCTCAACTGTATCATTTTTTGTTTTGGCAATATAATATTAATTTTATATATTATTTTTTTAGTTTTCTTTCATTTGAAGTAAAAGAATTATTATTTCCTTCTTTTTTTTTCACTTTTTTAAACTATTTTATGAGTTTTTATAGCTTTAATAACTATGCCTAAATGTTATTTATTTACGAGCTGTGAAAATTCAAAACATACACACGGCATGTTGCCAATTTTTCTAAAACTTGGTTGAACTCGCTTTCGCGTGTCGAAATTCACTTTGGTATAGAAAATTCCTAATCTCTATATCTAGAAGCGTCCGACTTAGTGAAATATACTCGGGTTTAATTATTTTTAGCGAAAGCCTCGACCTTTTTATCTTTATCTACATTGTTTTATTTCTTTAAAATAAACCAAAATATTAGCAGTTTTCGCGATATTTATGTTTCATGATGATATGATTTAGATATTTATGTTTCAAATCACAAAACAGACCGAGAATATACAGAAATACATAAAACTTTGATAAACAAAACTGAATGTGGTCCTATGTACGACCATTAATGAGCATTCTAAAGCGCCTACAGTGTGTGTAGCTGTGTTCTCTCGTGTAAAAAAAAACCAGATAAGCGCGAGTTGGGCTCGCCCACCCAGGATTCCGTACAAAAATTGGAGGTTTCAAGCTTTTTCTGAAATTCAGGCTTAGCTTAGATCAGAGCCCTTTCATCCGATACCTCACTTGAATTAGCGGCTTTCAGACGAATGGACAAAAGGGTTCCTTTTTTCCTTAAAAAGTAAGGAACCCTGGAAAGGTTTCATGGGCATATTCTATATTAATTTTTCAAATAAATTTACTTCACACATACGTTTAAGAGTTACAACAATAAAATATCTGTTCTAATAAAACAAAATAATTGTACCTTTCTACTAGAATATACCTATGTGACCATAAAGGAAAGAAATTTAGTGGTTACGTGACCGACATCCTGCAGGTGGATAATCTCCGCTACGCTCTCGGCTTTATCATGTTATATTGATGTATAAACGTGACACATTTTCTCTTCGACCTTCTGTGCATGCATCAAACTTCTAGAAGCATAACACGAGGCCAGGGACAAGCGCGACTGTAAACGGTAGGTTGTGGGTTCGATCCCCTCTCGTGGAAATTATATATTTAATATTTTCATTTTCCTCACTCTTATAATGATGCAAAAAGTGGGTTGACGCGGTTGTAATTTACCAATATTTATAAATTAAATTAAATCAGCTTCACGCTATATTCCGCACACGGCAGAGTAGGCCTAGTGATAACACACTCCGTTCTCCACTTTCCGCCGAATTCTAGAGGCATTGCGTGTTGAGTGGCGGAACTCAACGCTTCTTTATTTAAATGTATATTTTCATTTCCTCGAGTAGGGATCGAACCCACAACCAGCCCGTCTTACAGTCATCCGACTGACATCCCGACATATTTATGGTTTTCTATTATATTTATAATTCTCATGAGAAGACTGATGAGAAGAACCTACTTAAAATTCTATCACCGTGCAAGGGCGAGCCATTTTAGAAATGCATATCAACTAGCTAAGCGTTATCATTTTAACCAAATTCGAAATAATTCTTCTCCCTTCAAAGTACATACTTGGAAATTAATTAATGGTAATTATAAACAGGCCAAGAATTTTTAGTAAACTATAGAGCCCATATAAGTACTCATATCGCATACAAATTAACTCTAAACTTATTTATTCGGCTTGATCAATTCGTTCATGAACTTAAAGTAATTATTTCTTTGAAAATTATGTTATTTATAAAATTCTAGACATAGTATTTATTATATAAGACAAAGACACTCTAATTAATCTTTGAAGTTTAATTTTGAATTTTAAATAGATAAGAAATATAATATTTAAGGGATATAACAGGAATATATGTAGCATTTTTTTAGCTTCACACTGTATCACACACATAGTAATGTAGGCTAAGGGAACCTGGGAACCTAGTGTTAAGACACTGAGTTCCCATTAAGACACTCCGATCTTTCTCACAATAAAACATTCTGAAAACATATATAAATTTTTTTTATGAATATATCGTGGTGCAGAATGCATACGAGTCTCCAACATACAAATAGACTGTTGGAGCTAAACATCTACTTATAACTTGCGAACTCTAAATATGCTCGTGATTTCTCCGTCTTTAATTTGTTGGTAACGAGAAAACTTTCTGTTAGGGACGAATTATAATGGTAGTCCGGAACTAACTACTGCTGTTACTCTTATAAACAAAGCTTCTAATAATATATTAAATTTAATTTTTATTTTTAAATTGATTAAATTTGTTCAATGAATAGACTATATACTTATACAGTCAATTTTTTTTAGCAAACTTTTTAACAAAAGGGCGATTGACATGCTCGAAACGCTATTAGAGAGAAAAAGAAAACTGAAAAAAGAAGTAAGCAATAAAAGACATATATTCAAATTAACCTTCTTAATGTCTTAACTTCAACTATACTGAAACCATAACCACTGTATAGTAATATAATAATTCGATAATTTGAAGTTAATACCATAAAACTTATGAAATCAACATTCAATACCGACTGTGAAATATGTACCTACTTGAAGTTAATTAAGCAATTACATTAATATCACGCTGTATTCCACATGAAACAAGGCAGGTTGAGCTGGCATAGTGTTAAGGCACTCTGTTACCCATTTTCCGCCGAGCTCTAGGAGCCTTGCATGTTGAGTGGCGGAACTCAACGCCGCGCTTTACCTTGATACCAGAGTGAAGAAATGAAAATATTAAATATTTTATTTTCTCGAGTGGGATTTGAACTCACAACCTATTTAGAGTACACACTTGTAGTAGGTACCTATAATATATTGCAATTATAGCTTGATTCATTTCATTAATTTCAATTATCACGTTACATTAGCTGTCATATTATGCAGAACTACTGAAACAAACTTTGTTCATTAACATATTATATTTCGGGCAACCAAAATAGCCATTTATATAAATAGAACTCAAGTAGTTAATATTCCATCAACAACTGTGTGTGAATGAGAGCCAAGTTAAATGATAAATAATCACCAGCCAAGGCCAGTTAAAGTTACTTTCACATTTAATCAGCTTCACGCTGTATCCCGCACACAGCCGGGTAGACAGAGGAAACGTAGTGTTAAGACACTCCGCACACTATATGAGTATTTTATCACAATTAAATTAGCGGTTTGGCCCTGATTGCGTAAAAGACAGACAGACAGATAGACAGACAGAGTTACTTTCGAATTTATAATATAGGTATGGATAAACTGTCTGTCTGTCTGTCTGTCTGAATGTGTATGTGCTACGAATTTTGTAGCACTGCTCTGGTTGGCTCATTTAAGGTTACGAAGTGAGATTTAAAATTATATTTAATTTAATTTCGCCATAAAATGAGCTTTACTCTGATTTAGATTCTAATTACACTTTTAAATACTATATCTAGTATATGGATATCTCAGTCATATCTGATAAGTGCATAATATTTTTTAATTCAATAGGTGCTAATGCTAAGACAAGAACAACATGACGTCCCATAAATTGGAATATATTGACAAATTTAAAGAAACTATTATATAAATTTTAAAATAACATAGAAATTTTATATTTCACGTACTGGTGGAAATATAACTATAGGCACACTTCAGTTTGTCAATAAATCAGTATACAATATAAAACAAAAAAAAATAATTAAATTAATGAATGTGTTCTGTGCAGGTTTTTTCCAAAACAAATACTTTTAGAGTATACTTTTGCATATTTTATTTCATCGCATTCATGGGTCGTCGAGTACGACAGAGTCGGTAACTTCAGCGGCTACTATCTCAAATACTCAAACTGTGACAATGGCAGAAATATTAAGCATTCAGAGAATCTAATATTGCTGGAATAACTATCTAAGTAATTCAGACTAAATAAATATATATTTTTTTTCTTTTTTATTTAATACAAATATTTAATATTTGTTACAGATAAAAAAATATCACTTTTATATTTTTTTATCTGTAACAAATATTTAATTTTGTTATCTTTATACCTGTGGAGACTATGTATGTGCTTTTTATAGCTAAAAAAACGGTCGAGTAATCGTAAGATTATTAAAATAAATTCAGAATTCCTTTCATAAAACTAATATTTTACTAATAAGTTACAACTTACGATGTGTAAAAAAAAATGTTTTCCTTTAAATTTTAATATACACCTTTCTTTAAGAAACATCTTCTAATGATAAAAGTTTCGAAGTTTTATTAAAATTTCAAAGTAAGTACATAGTAAAACAAATAAAAAAAAAGATAGATAACTTATCCAGTTTCACAACCGGCCCCTTCCTAATTTAGCAATCCTGGAAGGCCAGCAAGAGTTCGCCTCACAAGGATGACTAGAATGCTAATGACCTGGTCTCCAATACTCACTCTTTCCAATATATAAAGATAATTTATAATAAGAAGCAATTCGTGCTTCCTCGTAGAGCCTTTCGGCTTATTTTAATGATAATGGCTGCTGTTGCAAGATTATAGTATATAGAAATTTCACGAACCCATTAAATTTTGGACGCTTAGTCAACTGATAGCGGAAAAAGTTATTATAATTGCTCACGCAAAGTATTAAAGGAATCGTGGCGCAGCGGCACAAGTGTGTGACTGTAACGCGACGGTTGTGGGTTCGATCCCCACTCGAGGAAGTGAAATATTTATTTACGTTTATATTTCCATTTCTTCGCTCTGGTATCGAGGCGAAGCGCGGCGTTGAATTCTGCCACTCAACACGCAAGTGTCTTAACACTAGGTTCCCTCTGCCTACCCTACTATGTGCGGGATACAGCGTGAAGCTGATTTGATTTGATTTTCTTCCCACAAAATAAATCTTTATTGTAATTTATAACGGCAACCAATCTACGTTATACGTTATATTAGGCATTAGAATTACTAAGTGGTTGGACATGACCTAGTTGCACCTCGGAGTATCGATTAATATTATTTATGTATCGGGATTCATTTAAAGCATTCGTTAACTTTAAATCTTTTTTCTTTCAACTTCAGGCTGTATCCTGCATATAGCACGGCAAGCAGAGGAAGCAGTGTTAGGACACTCTGTTGCTCTTTTTCCGCCGATTTCGAGAGGCATTGCGTGTTGAGTGGCGGAAATCAGTGCCGTTTATTCCCTGTACACCAGAGCGAATAAATTAAAATATTAAATATTTAATTTCCTCAAGTGGGACTCGAACCCACACCTGTCGCATACACAATCACACCCTCTGGCCTTAAGTCACATTTATGTATGTGCCCTGCACTACAACTGGCCTTAAATCACGTTAATGTAGCAACATTTTGTATGAAATTTTTCAAGTAATTAAGTTCCTTAACTCATCATAAACCTAATCCACTTCTAGGTGACCTAGAAACTGGATATATGATGCCAAGGCAGATTATTATACATATATACAGAAAAAATATGGAACTGGTGGATTATTTAATAGTAAATATCCAGAGAGTAAAAAAAAAGTTTTAAGATAAAATTAAGTTTAAAAAGTTAAGTTTAAGTATATTTATTTCTAAATTTGACTTTCGCTTTATATTTAACCCAGATAAGCCTACTGTCCTATATTTAGGACAGTAGAAATAAAAAAAAATATCAGAATACCCTCTTTATCTAAGATTATTTAGTCTTATGATTTGCAGTAAGAAACGTGTCAGCTTTATTAGAAAAAATAAAAAGACAGTTATTTTAACAGTTTTTACCTTATATTTTACCTTATAAGTGTGTAATAAAAGTGCGTTGCAGACATGGTAAATGACAGGTATGTATAAAAAGTTATATTTTACTCGTGAGTTGTTTTTTTCTGTGTTAATATCTAGTTGATAACCTTAACTTTTGTACTAAATAAATATTCTAGCAAAATAATATAAATAAATTACGTATAACTTGTTACAAATACTAGCGTACTATATATAGGACAGTAGGATAATATACATGATTTTAGTACAATAATACAACTTTTTCTTTACAGACCGTTAGCTGCGCATGAAATTTTAGATGCTTTAGAAAATGTTTCTGATAATGAAGAAGATTATAGAGAACGACTGATATGTATTCTACCTCCTCCTGTTGATCCTGACTGTCTCACTGACGAAGATTCGGGTGAAGAAGATAATGTAACTTTGAATAATTTGCCACGAAACATTCTGGTTCAACCGGCTGAAGTAATGATTCAAGGGCAGATTATGGTGAGTGATACAGAAGAAGAACCTTCTGATTCTACAGGTCGAACTAAACGTAGGCGTACCTACGCATGGAGAAAACGGGACTTGGCAAAAAATCTCGTGAATTGGCCAGATGTTCAAGGCGCTTGCCAAGATAAGCGCCCAATTGAGTGGTTTGAAAACTTCTTAGATGAAGATGTTATTTCGTTGTTGGTGACAGAGAGCAATAAATATGCTGTCAAAAAGAATTTGCCTGGAGACATAACCACTGAAGATATGAAATGTTTCATCGGCATATTGTTGGTTAGTGGTTATTCATGGCTCCCCCGTAGAAGAATGTATTGGGAAAACTCCCCTGATACAAAGAATGAATTGATCAGCTCGGCTATGACTAGGGATAGGGATAGATTTGACTTTATTTTTCGCCACCTTCATGTCAATGATAATCTGGATTTGCAAGACAAATACACAAAAGTACGCCCCCTAGTTACACTTCTAAATAAAAAGTTCTTAGAGTTTTCTCCTCTTGAAGAGCATTACAGTGTAGATGAGGCCATGATCCCCTACTATGGTAGACATGGCTGCAAACAGCACATAAAAGGTAAACCTATTAGGTACGGGTTCAAAGCTTGGGTTGGTGCTACACGGTTAGGGTATGTTTTATGGATGGAACCATACCAAGGTGCTACAACTATGTGCAATCCAATATATAAAGAATTGGGGCTGGGTGCAAGCGTTGTTCTCACTTTTTGCGATGTGCTGATTTCACGTGGCTTCGACCTTCCTTACCACGTAGTTTTTGATAATTTTTTTACTGGGACGCCCTTGCTGGAAGAGATAACAAAGAAAGGCCTTCGTTGCACTGGGACAGTTCGAGAAAACAGGACATCTAGTTGTCCTCTGATTACATCGAAGTTACTGAAAAAAAAGGAACGTGGTGATGTCGATTACAGAACGACACATGACAACACGTTCATTATTGCTAAATGGCATGACAATAATATATTCAGTATTGCTTCTAATGCTGTAGGAATAAATCCTAAACAATCTGCCAAACGCTTCTCACAAAGTGAAAAGAGAAACATTGTCATAGAAGAACCACATATGGTGTCCATCTATAACAAATATATGGGAGGAGTGGATCGGTCTGATGAAAATATTTCACATTACCGAATTGGTATACGAGGTAAGAAATGGTACATGCCGTTGCTCACACACATGATTGATCTTGCCGAACATAATGCATGGCAGTTATATAAAATAAATCATGGAAAACTGGATCATCTTGGCTTTCGCAGAAGGGTAGCAATTGCTTTGATTGAATCAAACAGAAAAAATGCCAAAAGAGGGCCTAGCCGACCCTCCCATCATGAACATGCTGATAGTCGTAAAGACCAAATGAATCATCTGGTTATTCCTCAATCGAAGCAAACACACTGTCGTCAATGTCACAAAAAATGTTTGACACGTTGCAAGAAATGTGATGTTGGAGTGTGTGTCAAGTGTTTTGAAACATATCATTCATAAATAGTGTTAATCTAGTAAATTACATATAACAATGGGTTATATAATCAATAGTTATCTCATAAACTACACTTTTTGATTACATTCTGTTTTGTCATAAATGGTCTTTTATTTCCTCTTATTATCCTACTGTCCTACATATAGGACGGCTGTTTCCCTGAAAGCCTTACACTTAATTTTTTTTCATAATTTTTTTTATGTTACATAAGATCAAATAAACTAAATAATGTAACTTTTTTCAAAATTTTCAGAAAATTTTAGTTTCAGGCTTATCTGGGTTAAAGCGAAAGTCAAATTTAGAACTTGATTAAATTGATTAACCTTAGAACATTTTTTACTGCTAGATAGCAGAAAATTAACAGGGATATAAAATAAATTATAATAATATATTCAAAATTTTCTCCTGTTAAAATTAACTCTTAATATTTCTCCGGCTAAAATATAAGGAGAGCCATTTTATATAATAATGTTGTCGAGAACCAAATAATAATAATAATAATAATAGCACTTGTAATTAATTAAGCGCCGTATCTTCGAGAGCAAGATATACTGATACATAATTAATTAACGTGAAAACATTATATTTATGAGACCCTCGTAGCGCAGGGACATAAGCGTGTGACTGTAACACGGCGGTTGTGGGTTCGATTTCCATTTTGGCGGAATGAATTATTATCTGTTAATATTTTAATTTCTTGGCTCTGGTAGTAAAGCAAAAAGACCGATGTTGAGTTTCGCTACACACAATGCCGCGAAAATTCGGCGTAAAGTCGGAAATGGAATGTCTTAACACTAGGTTCCCTCTGAATACCCTGTACCCTTCTAAATGTGGAATAAAACGTGAAGCTGTAAAAAGATTACTAAAAAATAATTACGCCAATTCTACGTACGTGGTTCTGCTTTAAGGAAAAATTGTAGCCCAGGGAAATGAAAAAGCAATTGTTATTTTTAAATTTGTTTTCTAAAATGTATTTTTCTATAAGTGTGGAATAATATTTAAAAAATATGTATTACATAGACAATATAATTCATAATATTTTATTCACAAAATTCTCATATTACAACATTTAAACAAATACTTTACGCTTCATTTATTCATCTCAATTGTCATACTGAATGTTACTTTCTATACTAGTGCTAGTACCAACACCTCAATATCTTCTGATACCCTCCACTTTATGTAAGAAATCTGTTTATGATAAAAGTCTTTAACAATGACAAGGGTCTTTGGACACCCGTGAATAAAGTCACTTGTTTAGCTATGAGCTATACACGTTTTAACGAAAATTTTATTAATTTCAAGCAGATTGCACTGATAAAAAATTATATTTTGGTATATATTCTAATATATTATATTATTATTTGGTACACATTTACTAACTCGCGCCCTTATATATTATACCTTTATTTATCTATTTAAAGGACGTATAAATAACAAATAGGAACTAATTTCAATAATTTCATGCCGATAGCAAAAGTTACTATATCCATCTTGAATTTTACTTCAGAGGTATGTATATATGTTACATAATGTCACTTTCAATAGATAAAAGGTTTAGACAAACCGTCCTGCACCAAAAGCCAGAGACAATCCACCACGTTCAAAGTGTTTGTCAAATCTCAGTATGTTTCTAAAATGTATAATTCTTTAAAGATCAAAATACCTGTATAATTGATTTTCATTGGTAACTAATATCATATTAAATACATAAATGCCAATATGAGAGTCAAGTGTTAGTATAGTACCATAATTATATACATACTCGTCTATTTTGATTGCATTGATTTAAAAACTTAATTCTTCCTGTGCGCCAAGGGACTTTACACCTGAATATTTAATATTAATTATAGCCTCATACATCGACGCGATCTTAAAATAAATTCTATTGACAGACAGACAACAAAATGGCCCTATAAGGGTTCCGTTTTTTCCTTTTGAGATAGGGAACCTTAAAAACAACATTTTTATTGACATAGTTTACCAAAGGGAAATACAAGGCCAATTTGTACTCATTAATTGAGGTGTCACAGCTTGCAAGGATACCATATATAACTGTTAGTGTCCCGTGAAATTGAATTTGTGATTTACTATCATGATTAACTCCAAGTTATTGCTGTAAAATATAAACATTTAATGTCTTACAATTCTGCTAACATATTGAAGTTTGTATTATTTTATATTGTTTGTATCATCATCATCATCAACAGCCATCTTTTGTCCACTGCTGAACATAGGCCTTCCCCAATTCTCGCCACCACACTCGATCCTCAGCTCTTCGGACCCATCCGCTTCCCGCCAACCTCTTTATGTCGTCGGCACATCTGGCAGGAGGTCGTCCCACTGGTCGTTTTGTACAAGGTCTCCACTCTAAGACACGTCTGCCCCAGCGGCCGTCGGCCCTACGACAGATGTGCCCCGCCCATTGCTTGTATATGCGAGTATATTTACATTATCGTATTTGGACGTATCTTTTTAGTCTGGACTAAATCTACAATGCAAACAGATAAGTTAATTGCGGTACAGATTGAAAATAGAATAAAAATAAATATTTATATAATTAATTTGCATAAATATCATGTTAGATTGCATTGTAACAGAATAGGCGCATGCTGGACTAAACGCAGCGGTTCTAGATGAAAGGTACAGTCCCTGGACTTTTCAAATGTTAGTTTTGAAATATTTTCCTCATTTCGATCTGATTATATAAAGTACTATGTAAGAAAAGATATCACTTTCTTTACACTCTAATACAAGCAATGTATGTAATCTCGATCTCTGTAGCTACCATTTATTGTTATTTATTGGTTACTTGTATTACGAGTATTTGGATGGCTTACAATGTGATATACAAGTCTACAAGATAAAAGATTTTTTGTCTTATAATTTAATTGTTCAGGTGTAATGGTAAGACGATGTTCTAAATAAAAATGTCCTTAATATTAAATGGGAACATGTTTTTAACCGACATCAGTTAGGAGGAGGTTATCAATTCGATTGTATTTTTTTTTATATTGGTTACTTCAAAACTTTTGACTGGAGGAACCGATTTTGGTGATTCTTTTTGTTATTTGAAGTTGAAGAAGCTTCAGCATTTGATCCATTTCTGATAATATTATCCATGAGAAAATTACATAAATCTTAAAGAGTTTGGTTAGGTTCTGAATATGGAATCCGGTAGAAGTCGGTTGTTTTTTTTAAATTGTAATTATTAATTTTAGTAGTGTTCCTTCGTATGTAGTTAGAAGGAACGCGGCACACACTGACATCCACTTCTTTCTTCTTTACTTACCTATTGTTTTAAAGACTCGTTTCATTGTCTAAAGTCGACGAAGAAATTTTTTTTTCAATATTTTTCAATTTTGTATGGTAAACAATGAGTATTGAGTGTATTTGAACAGTAGAAAGAAAGATATAAGGATTTATTACATTGATTTTCTGGCAGACATTCAAGTAGCAAGCCTCGTGTTTGTATAGTAAGTTGCGTAAATGTTTGCGCTCGTTTTAATCGCCCTTGTCCTTTGGCCCGCCTCTGTGTCGACAATATATGTACTTACATGTTACAATATTTTCATTCTATTTGCTGTTTTCTTATATAAATATTTATTTATCTTCTGTTAATCAACCATTTTTTTTTTTTTTTTTTCCGTTTCCGGCTGTCAATCAGTATGCATCTAAGTGAATCCTCCAAGGAAAAATAGTGAAATTAAATAGATACATTTGACTAAATTGCGTTTAAAACAATTGCCGTGGACTTAAGAAGTGCCGATCTACGTTATCACAAATATAAAGTGCCAGTAAAAACCAAAACAATCACAAAATTATCGAAATTCTTTTCACCAGTATAAGTTCAAGGTTATTTGTAAAAAAGAATCATAGACAATCTAGAAGAAAAGTGAAATGACGCCACAATACTGCCAACCAAAGAAATCTAACATACGATTGGAAACACCAACAAAAGAACTGTCATAACTTAACGCTTTGTCATACGCAAAGATAATTGTGTTTAGTTGAATTTTGTGTTAATTAAATAAAAATGGAGCAACAATTTCAAATGCTCTTTGACCAAATGAAAATAGAAATGGACAAGCAAACTACAATGATCACTAACAATCTTCTAAAACAGATGAACGAAAAATTAGTGCCGATATTGGAAGATAATAAAAAACTCAAAGAGAAAATGGAATTACTAGAAAGAAAGGTATATAAACTAGAAAATGACAAGAAAAGGAATAATATACTACTCTTCAAATTGGATGAGACAGAAAAAGGCTCAATAGATCTACTCAAAGCAATTATAGAAATTATTGGAAATGACCTCAACATCTCTCTTGAAACAAGCGATATTCAGAACACATTTAGAATTGGAAACAAACATAAAGGAAAACCCAGACCTGTTCTGATCTCTTTTACAAATTATTGGAAAAAAGTTGAAATTTTAAAAAACAAGAAAAGATTTAAACATGTTTATGTAGTTGAAGATTATCCAAAATCGGTGCTAGAAAAAAGAAAAGAACTGCAGCAACAACTTAAAGAGGAAAAGGCTAAAGGAAACATTGCTTATATAAAGTATGATAAACTGATAGTTAAGGAAGACAATATAATTACAGAGAGAAAGAAGAGAGAACAATCAACTTCTCCAGGAACATATATAAACCCTAAAAAACAATATAATATGTCTTCAAATAGCAAAGTAAATAAAACCAATGCTTATGATTTAATGAGAGGGAGATCAAACTCATTTACCTCCTCATCATCAACTAGCAATAAAAAGAATTAGCAATTAGATATCAGCAACCGGAGACGGACCAACCCCAAGCCGACTGGTCCTCGTGGGGTTGATAGACCAACACCCTCAAATACCACTCCATCCACCCTAAATAATAAGACAAGCAAACTGTATATAACCACTCTGAACACAAGGACACTAAGAACGGAAGACAGACTTATCGAGCTCGAAAATGCATTAAAGGATATTAAATGGGACATAATGGGCCTATGTGAAGTTAGAAGATCCGGAGAAGAGATACAAGAATTTAAAGAATACATATTTTTTTTCAAAGGAGAAATTCAAGGGAAATACGGAATAGGATTTCTGGTTAAAAAAGGATTAAAAAAATATGTGGAAGAATTTGTTGGCATATCAGATCGAATTGGCATTTTAAATATAAATTTACCTGGTTTCAGGAATCCATTCTCAATCCTTCAGATATATGCCCCTACAGATCAAGCAACAGAGAAGGAGAAAGATATATTCTACCAAACCCTCACCAAAACAATGCAAATAGTAAATAAGAATATAATAGTAATGGGAGATTTTAATAGTCAAATAGGAAGTAAATCGGAAATAGGTGAATATATTTTGGGAAAATATAGCCAAGGAAGGCGAAACGATAATGGCCAAAGAATCATAGATTTCTGTTTCGAACATAACTTGAGAATAATGAACACTTTTTTTCCCAAAAAGCAGAAAAATAAATGGACTTGGATCTCCCCTAATGGCAAAGATAAACATGAGATAGACTTCATCACTACTAATGTGCCCAAGATTTTTAACAATGTAGGTGTGGTGCCCAAATTTAACTTTAATTCCGATCATAGACTGGTGAGAGGTGCTATTGCGTGTAAGAAACTGAAACTACCAAGAAGAAAATTCCACGGAAAGAAAGGGGGGGCCCTACCACTTTTAACAGAACAAAACTTACACGAATTAAAAGGTTCATTAGACAAAATAGAGAAGCAAAGTAACGTACAAGACAAGTACAACTCTTTAGAAGAAGCGCTGTCAAAATTAAAGAATTGTTCGTGGGAAGATACAAAAGACAAACTTGGAAATACAGCCAGATTGAAGATTATGGAGAGAGAAGATTTGATTAGTAATAGAACAGAAAACCGTGAAAAAATAACAAACATTAGCAAAGAAATCACAAAAGCAATAAGGGACCATAGAAAAGCAAGGCGGCTCCATATAATAAGAGAACAAATAAGCAAAACAGGAGGCATTAAAAGGGCTTCGAAACAACTAAAAGAATATTCTACATGGATATTGAAAACGATAAAAAAAGATAAAGACAACAATGTTCATAGTACAACCAAACGACAACACATCTTAAAAACAGCAACAGATTTTTACAAAGAATTATATACAGACAATCTAAAGGAACAAACAGACGATACAACATTTAAGGACAATATAAACCAAGAACCAATCCCACAGATATTGCAAAGCGAAGTAAGAAGGGCTATTCAAACACAAAAGATAGGAAAATCACCTGGCGATGATAAAATAACTAATGAACTACTAAAAGCAACCATTGAACAAATAATAAAACCTTTTGCTCATATATGTAACCAAATTTTAGACACAGAACAAATACCCTCTCAATGGACATCTTCAACAATCATACTTTTGCATAAAAAGGGAGACAAGAGTAATATAAACAATTATAGACCTATCAGCTTAATCCCAAACCTGTATAAAATATTCATAAAAATTATACTAGAACGCCTGACCAAACAGTTAGACAGTAATCAGCCTATAGAGCAAGCTGGATTCCGATCCGATTTCTCAACAATTGATCATATACACACTGTCAAGCAAGTAATAGAGAAATGCAACGAATACAACCGCCCGTATTACTTATCCTTCGTCGACTATAATAAAGCATTTGACTCCCTGAAGCATAGCTACATATGGGACTCATTGAGAAACCAAGGGGTTGAGCAAAAATATATAAGAATAATAAAGCAAATATATGAGAAAAGCACAGCAAAAATACAACTAGAAAAAACAGGAAATCTATTCCATATTCAGAGAGGAGTTAGACAAGGAGACCCGCTGTCACCCAAGATATTCAACGCAGTCTTAGAGAACATCTTCAGGCAACTCAACTGGGACAACTTCGGCATCAATATCAATGGAGAAAAGCTACACCACCTGAGATTCGCAGACGACATAGTCTTGTTTGCAGAAGATCCAGACACCCTACAACTAATGCTGCAACAACTAGCATCAGAAAGCAAAAAAGCAGGACTATCAATGAATACCAGCAAAACCAAATTAATGACTAACATGACCAAAGTCAAAATAGAAGTGGAGGAAGAGATTGAATATGTCAACGAATATATATACCTGGGTCAAGTAATATCAGTAAAGGATCTGCCAAATAAGGAAGTAGACAGACGAATAAATAACACCTGGCAAAGATACTGGTCTCTCCGTGAAATAATGAAGAATAAATCAGTGCCCATTTCAGAAAAATCAAAAATATTCAACACATGTATCCTCCCATGCCTCACCTACGGCTGTCAAACTTGGCCATTATCACAGAAAATTGAGCACAAACTGGGAGTATGCCAAAGAGGAATGGAAA